>JABWTJ010000664.1:481604-877942 GCA_016801875.1 Solanum sitiens | reverse complement strand
CTACGCCTTTAATTGAGATGCGAAAGTTGAAAATCCATCAACAAACCTCGTATAGTAACCGGCCAACCCGAACATGCTTCGGATGTCGGTAGGGCTCAAAGGTCTAGTCCAACTTTTGACCACTTTCGTCTTTCTCTGATCGACCTCTACCCCTTCACTAGAGACAATGTGACCAAAAAAAGCAACTGATCTCAACCAAAATTCACATTTACTAAATTTAGCAAAAAGTTTGTTATCCTTGACGTCTTGCAAAACTATCGTCAAATGTATTATATGATCATTCTCACTCCTAAAGTATATCAAGATGTCATCAATGAAGACAATCACAAACAAATCAAGATAACTTCTAAAAACTCGATTCATAAGGTCCATGAAAGTCACCACGACATTTGTTAGACCAAAGACATGACTAGGAATTCAAAATGACCATATCTTGTTCGGAATGCTGTTTTTTGAATATGAACACCTCTCACTCTAAGTTGGTGATAATCCGACCTCAAGTCAATTGTTTAAAAGTAACTCGCTCCTTAAAGTTGGTCAAAAAAATCATCAATCCTAGAGAGTGGGTACTCATTCTTTATATTGACCTTGTTCAATTGGCGTTAGTAAATACACATTCTCAAAGACCTATCCTTCTTGTTCACAAACATTACAGTAGCACCACATGGAGATATGCTAGTTTAAATAAAACCCTTATCTAGCAAATCCTTGAGTTGAGACTTTATCTCCTTCAACTCGGCCGGGGCCACCCGATAAGGAGGGATTGAAATAGGTTGTGCATCTGGCAATAAATTTATGTCGAAGTCAATTTCCCTTTCAGGAGTAATTTTGGCCTAGACATCGAGAAAGACTTCCTAAAATTCCTTCACTACGGGGACCGACTCTAAAGGAGGGATTTCGGATTCAAGATCCTTGACCCTCACTATATGATAGAGACAACCATTTTCAATCAACTTATAAGGTTTTAGACATGAAATGATCTTACCTCTAGGGTTTGAGTTTCCTCCTTTCCAATCAAAAATGAGTTCATTAAGAAATTTAAATATAACTACCCTTGTTCTACAATAAATTGAGGTAAAACAAGCATGTAACAAATCCATCCCTAATATGACATCTAGTTCTACCAAATCAATTAATGTACTTCTATTGGGCAAGGAAATAGGACAACCCCTATATAAACTTTTAGCAACCACATAATCACCCACTGGGGGAGAGACCGAAAAGGGTTCATATAAGCCATCGGGAAGCATATCAAGTTTCATAGCCACAAAAAGAGTCACGAAAGATAAAATGACACCAGCTTCCGACAATGCATATACATTATTTGAAAATACTTGCAACATACGAATAATAACATCCAGAGAGCTTTCTTGATCACCTCAGGATTGGAGAGCATAGAAGCGATTCCTTCTTAGGAGCATCAGTGTTTGGAGCACTTTCTTGTGCTTGAGTATTTTCCCTTTCTTGAGCATTCATCATAGGACAGTCCCGTACCAACTAGGCACTTGCTTTCATCTTTCTACCACACTTTGCATAAATAGGCTTCTCCACATAAGAACCACCACTTTTTCCCTCTTATGTCTTGGGGGTAGAAACCTTACCCTTGTTGACCCTTGGAGTATTAGTAGGACCTTGGTTGTAAAACCTCTTTTTGAAACTTGTCGCGTCTTGAACCTTAAATCTAGTCTTGGAAGAATTTCCATCTTCGGCCCTTGTCCTCTTCAACTCCCTACCAACTTGCTTAATCTTTTGCTCCTTAATTTTTTTGTCATGAACCATGAGACGAGTGATGTCCATTCTAGAAATCAACATAGCTGGCCTACATTCATTAACCACAAGGTCGAATATCCCCATAAAAAATTGTTCATCTTAGCCCTAGAATCTGCCAACATAGTGGTAGCATGTTTTGATTTTTGAGTGAATTTGAGGCTATACTCTTTAACACTCATACCCCCTTGACGAAGATTGATAAATTCTTGTATTTTCCTCTCACTTAAATCTTAGGTAAAGTGTTACATCCAGGGAGCACCCCGAAGACGTAAATGACGTCTTCTTCCTTGGAAAGGACTAAGACTAGCCTCTTAGCATTCGTCATTACATTCATAGGTTAAAAAGTGCGAAAATTTAAAACTTTTCATATCCATGTACATAACGAGGTTTGCATAGACTTATCGCTTACACATCATATATACATAGGGAGTTTACTTAGACTCCTCGCATAAGAAGATTACACAGGCTTCTACTTTTATTCACATATACAATATACATAATATAATCTAATAGGGATGTCTCATATACAACAGTCTAAATCGGAATAGAAGACTTCATGCATAGCCCTTACAGAAATGTATAATTTCCACTTAGGGCTTACAACAATGTCTTGAACAATAAGAGGGAAACGAATGTCCTTGGACTATAGCAAGTAACATAGGTAGAATGAGAAAAGTCATCATCCTAGGATCTTGAGACATACGCACACTTGGAGAAATGATCCAAGCCTTCCTTGAAAATTGGCCACGAACCCTTCAACGACCGGAACCTAAAATGTTTGGGACAAAGGAAGAAATATGGGTTAGTACACCACTTTTACTAAGTATGGGAATATATGCACACACCTACTTTGAAATCATGCATAAAGGGACATTAGTTCAAAACCATGCTAAGTTACTTTGAAAAGCCTTATGCACAACCAAGAACCCATATAAGACAATGATAACATATTCCTTAAGACAACACCATTTACAACACAACACTAACATCAACAAGTAAACCCAAGTCAGCATATGTAATATCATATTTGAGTACATAACCAAAATAACTTCAACATCATGTTATAACAACAAAGAATGTATAAGAGTTCATAACATTACAACATATGCAAGACCCTTACTCATAACCCACCATCAAGTCTACAAGTGCAATGACCAAGTAAAGTCCCATAACCTTACTCAACCAAGTAAACCAAACAAAGGATCATAAGCAATGCCTAGCTTCTTATATCAGAGCATCAAGAGTAGTCATCATCATATTTAGCAATATAGAACAATAGCATGTTAATAAGTGAAACTAACTTCGTATAGGATCATCAACATGTAAAGTCAACATATGCATATCATTTACTTTATAAGAACATCAAAACAACCTTTTAGGAGTTCCCTCAAGGGCAACAAGTGCAGTGTATAGGTACAGTCCCATACCCCTACCTAGACTAAGTCAAACCCCTTAAGTCACCGTAGTAACTGTTAAAAAATTTACCTCATTTTACTTTTGGGAACATATGCCTTAACTGACATAGACTGCAAGATCTAGATGTGGAATCCAGTTTCATGAAACCCCACATCGAAAGAAGGTGGTCTACTTACCAAAGTAGTACACAGCATGAAACATAGCATCTATGTGGATCCACTAGATAGTATTCATATGGAGGAAACGTAGTTCAAGAACTAGGATACAAGTTTGAAACCATCTTTATGTCATTGGCATTGTAATCTCTATCTCATGAGTACAATAGTGAACCTACCTTCCCTACTTGGGAAAGGACACTCCTCACTATTAGTTCACTTGGTGCTAAGCTAGAGTCCCTTTTGAAATGTCTTTAAATCTTTCATTAACAATAATAACTTAGTTTATGTCATAGGAGACTAACCCCTTGTATAGTCATAGTTATTAGTTCATTACGAATTGCATGAGAATATCGTTTCATTAGAACCCTCATATGTGAGATTAGCCCATTATCATCATCATGTCATAATAAGGAACATAGGTAATTCATAACCAACCTTATATCATAACATCTTCATCATAATCTCACAATTCACATAATAAAGACATTTCAATTGCATCATCATACGAAGACCTACTTAATCTAATAACAAGATACACTTCAATTGAACTTCATCATCAAGTACAAGCCATCACAATTGAAGTAAAGGTTTAGGATCATAAGGTATTACCAAATCTCCTTCAAAATCATATAACATTCCAAAAAATGTACTTGTCTAGTAAAGAGCCTATTAGGTTTTAGAATAGGTATTGGGGCACATAGGCATCCCAATACCCAATATTGAGAAATATTGGGCATGTTAGAGGATATTGGCTTAAGGGTGGCAGCCAATATCTAAACAAGTAAATTAAAATATACGTCTATGTCAAATACTCCAATCCAAGCTTGTTTAAGAATTGTACCTGCAATGAAGACCCTAAGATAAATTATAATTATTCTTCACACACACCCTCATTAGGTACTAGGCATCCAAGTGTTAAGCCTAGGTACCATAGTACATGATCACTTAAAATGATCATGTAGATTAAGCAGTGCCCAAGGACATAGTGAGGATCCTTGGACAGTAAGTAAACATTCCAAATGAACCTTCCAGAATGGTTAGTTAGGAAAGTACACGGTAACACATGTGCAACCGGCCGAGGGACCAAGCTAACCGATTCGGTTAGAGTGGTTGGTCACAGGCGCGCGTCCGGGTCCAGCCACGTGGGGCCAAGCTCCCTAACCGGTACTAGGCTCTAACTAACTCACCTAACTAACTAACTAGCCTAGGACTAACCAAAAATAACTAACTAGTGGACCCGAAAACCTAAGACCTAACCGGGTGACACTAAGGCGAGTAACTAACTAAGAGACATCCTAGTACTTAACCTAGGATGGTCCAAAGAGTTAGTTATAGTCCTAACAACTTAGGGGTACTTTAGTAATTACCCTAGGTTACATAATTAATTAAATTAGCAACTTAATTAATTAATTTAAATGGCCAAAATCGAAACCACTAAGCAAAATTCCAGATTTCGGTTAAGTCAAGTGTTCTCCTATTTTTAGTCAATTTAGGAGGGGCGTTTTGGTAATACATAATTGAGTTATTTAATTAATTTATTTAGTCTACGATGAATTATTGATTATTCAGTTCCTAAAGACATAGACTCACATTATTCATTAGTAAACGCTATGACCGAAAAGAAGTGAGAAAACGTAAAGAAACCCTAGGCGATTTCAAGCAGTTCTTCAAGGTTTTCGTGCAAAGTGCAAGGTGATCTTCGTAGATTTAATTCTACAGTAAGGTATGGGTTTTCTCTCCTGGATTCCTTTCTCCAAGGTACTTTTCAAATGTTTTGAATTCAAGAATCCGAAAACTGGGGTTGTTTCCAATGAATCACATGTTCATCTCCCTAGTTCTCCTTATTTCCGATTCTAGTAGTTTGTTTAAATGTAAATCTCGAGCATGTTATTTGTATGTTGTGCTAACTAATCAGTATGTGTAGGATTATGTGATTGATAATGTCGAATGATACATATATGTTAGGTCCATATGATTAGGGTGTTATTTACATGAGATAATAATGTTGTAATGCCTACTTGTGTTTGAGAAGATGAAATTGTTATAAGTTGTTCATTGAATTGTTTCATAGACTAATCAAAGGTTAAAAGTTGGCTTGTTTAACATGATAGATTACTATAATGTATTCATGAAGTAATTGAATTGGCTAGTGATAATATCATAGTTTGATTTATGCCAACAAATTGGCTAGCAATATTACTTCCAAAATATGTGAAGTCATACAAATCTTAACTCAATGAACTCATAACATAGGGTATGTCAATCAATGGGAAAAGTCCCAACATACCCTATCCACACAAACCTGTGAACGTAATAACATTTAATAAGTCCTTATAACTTTCCTAAAGAATTGTACAAGACTATCAATTAACGTTGAACAAGATAAGGTGAGTAATGAAAAAACTAAAAGCTTAAGTTATGAAATTGACCTAATATAGAGTGTTAAAGGAAGTGAGACAGACCTCACTTACATTTAAAAGATTATGTCAAAGATACTCACACAAGAGGGTGCTAGAAGTTGTGATACAAGTCTCACTCGCACCATGATGATAATGTAAGATTTAAGTTCATACTCATCAACTATAGAAAAGGGATGACCAGTCATCCATTGAGTTAAGTATACCGCATACTTGAAGCAAGCTTCCATAATGTTTGAGTCAATTCTAAAGGTTATAAAGTAAAATAAATCTGATCTTAGCACCGATAGACTAGCAATGAGCTTGTGCCAGCATATGTAAGCCTTATGATACGAGATAACCACCCAGGTGGACTAGGGTCTCTGAAGTCTCCTAGTCTTTGAACTATGTTGCTAGCATAGGGACTAGCTAGTGAAGAAATCCACCTAAGAATACTAGGTAGTTTCGGTTTCACTTTGGTCGGTGATACCACCTCTTTTCGGTGTGGGGAAGACACTGGATTTCATGTTTATCTCACATGATCTATGTCGGTTAAAGCTCAAGAAAGTATTCGGTTCACTTTACCCGTGAACCACCTCTTTTCAGTGTGGGGAAGACACTGACTTTGGTTTCACTTTAGCCAGTGAACCCCCTCTTTTCAGTGTGGGGAAGACACTGAGCTTGGTTTCATTTTAACCTATCATCCACCTCTTTTCGGTGTGGGGAAGACACTGGATTTCATGTTAGCTCGCATGATCCATTTCAGTTAATACTAAAGACTTCTTTAAGAACGTAAGAAAGAATGAAAGTAGCATATTCAAAGTGAACAACAGATCAAAGAAGAAGAACGTAAGTTCAAAGTGAGCTAAGTAAGCAAGAGCTTAAGAATGTCAATCATCAATGTTTGATAAGAATGAAATATTAACAACTTAGTGGTTTATGCCAATATTGGAGTATGAATATATGCCCCAAAGATTTATATATTATGCAAACAACCAAATAATGGGCATAGCTAATAAAGATTGGATTATAAATACATTCATACTCAATTTAACAAGAATGAAATATGTAACTTGTACGTAAGGTAGCCAAATCATTTCCTTAGTCTTGTGAATTACTTACTCGATTCATTGTAGGTATGGGACAATAATGAATCATTGCACTTGTAAGTAAAACATAAGATCAAAGGAGATCATTGAACTACACAACAGAGAGAATAAAAGACTGAAAAATAAACTAAGGCTGGAGAGGTGAGCTCTCGGCCTAAGGGAGCAAAAATAATAAGTTTTGTTTAAGTCGTTCTAAAATTATGTTCATGATTCCAAGGTCTTATGTTCATATCGAAAATGAGTTGTGTTCCTTAATTGCATGAGAACATGTCATATTCGTAGCATGAATCACGAATACCGAATTAAGAAAGTGAAGTGACTTAACTTTCCAGAAACGGCATGTTGGTTTAGGAAGAGCTTTCATTGATCATCCATAGTCCTTATGTTTTTAGGTACATACACCCATACTTAGTACAAGTGTGTACTAAACCCATATATTATTACTATTTTTATAGGCGCAGGTCCGAGAGAAGATTGAAGATTCGACGAAGCAGTTTGGATTAGCAATCTCAAGACTTTGGTTGGTCCTCTTGAGTTCGAGGATGCTATATTTATGATTCTAGCTTAGTACATTAGATATAGCTAGTGGATGTTGTCCCTAGCATTTCATTTCAAACATTTGTTCAAACGTTTGTAATAAGGCCGATTTGGCAAAATATTATTATTATTATTATTATTATTATTATTATTATTATTATATATTTCAATTGTTTAATCTATTGATAGATGGTTGCTTTAGTTTGAGCTTATTAGAATATCACTCTTATGCGGGTATATGAAGTCTATGTACACTTCAATAAGTATTAAAAAGTTTTAAATTTTCCACAAATTTAACTGTATTATTGTGATGAAAGCTAAGAAGAGGCTTGTCTGCGACCTCTGAGAGGTTAACGATGCCGGTTGTATTCGGATTCCTAAATCCGGGTGTGACAAATCCATCATCCATGGTCTTACCATCATCCAACCAATTTCGTCCAACAATAGGTGTAACAATATCATACAATAGTAATTTATACAACAACTAAACACATTGTATCATCACCATCCAAATTAACTTCAATTCATGATCTACAGTTAGGGGAGAAGGGTTCATCATTAATTCATCAAGAAATATATTCAATCCTAACAATACATAACCTTAGGCAGTCCATGAATGAATTAGAATATTCAATACCAACAATACATACCAATATATTCTTCAATTACCATCAATTCATAAACAAGATCCTGGACTTGAGAGAATTAGGGAAAGGACATGTTACACACGAAATCATCACTAATAAACATCAATTAATCAAGAATATACACTTAACTAGTCATAGGTAATCACAATTAATTATAATCAACCATAAATTTCAAGTTTAGAAGAAAACTCATTTGTATAGAAAAACACTAAGAATTGGGTTATTTAGAAATCAAATTTGAGAGGACCTCTTGGGGAAAGATATTCCAAGAGTGAAGAACCCATATCTTAATGAAGCTTAATGCACGAAACTCAAGTGAAATCCTCGAGTTCTGATCCTCTTCTTCAAGCTTTCTTCTTCCTTCAATAGAGGTTGAATAGAGAGAGAAAGCAGAGAGAGGTGAGATCTCTTGTGTTTTGATTTTGGGATTTGATTTGAGTTAGTAAATATGAGGGAAAACTGATTGAAAATCAATATATAGGCCCCCATTAAGTACCAAAAAGACCACTCACTTAAGTTGATCCTTTAATGAAGTCAAACTTGAATTCCAAATTTCAGATTTTTGTCAGGGAACAAGTCCGCGTCGCGGAGCTGCTCCCGCAACTTTTCCTTAATAAAATTTTGAACCAGATGAGTCCACTATGTGTCTGTGTCGCTGACCAAGCTTTTGGGTATTGGTGGAGCATGTCCGCGACGCGGAGACACTTCTGCCAAGGCCAACTTGGTTGCTGCTTAGGCATGCATCTTGCTTGGCCAAGGGTGGGGTTCCTTCATGCACCCCTAGGGCAATCCTCTAGGGGTCGGACCTGGACTTTCTCACCCTTTACAAGTTCAATTACACTATCTTTTGGATGTCTTGGACGTTTCTTGATGTCTTGAGTCTAAAACCTCCTAAATGGTTTATTAACATTATTTTAGGCCTTATAACAGTGTTACTTACCTTAGACCAACATGTGAGGATCTAGATTAGGTCTTGGAATTTCGGAGTGTTACATTATCCCCCCTCTTAGGAACATTTGTACCCGAATGACACTAAAATCTTTTGTAGGGGAAGGATAGACTCAATACTAGCAGCCCAACCAACAACATGTATACAATGAGTCACAGCTCATAGGAGTACTTCACAACTCTATTCAACATATATCAACAATATTACACATAGAAACTCAAGTCACAAAACATAAGAGCTCAACGTTTCATAACACATTATGAGATCTTCTAAAAATCAACATGAGCAAAAAAATGTTATTAAAGAGTTACCATGCTAGTCTTCCACGATAACATCAAAATCTCAAAATCTCAAAATGACAAAACATATATTTCACATAGTGCAAGTTAACACAAAAGCTTTTTTTTCATGAAAACTAATTTTAGCATAAACCTTACCCAAAATATGAACATACTTGAAAAACAAGTCAAATTCATATTATCCACGTTTTTCTTATTTAATACGAACAACTAACCTTAATTAGCAAAGGTATGAGGATAACAGGACTTCATGTCGGCCTCGGCCTCGGCCTCCCATGTTGCTCCCTAAACTAGGTGGTTTCTCCATAGAACTTTTAAGGAGGCCACCTCTTTATTTCTCAACTTCTTCACTTGTCGATCAAGGATTTCCACCGGAACCTCTTCATAGGAGAGGTTCTCATCCACACCTAGACCTTCAATAGGAAGAATGGACTCGTGGTCACCGATGCACTTCTTAAGCATGGTGACATGGAATACCGGGTGAACCAAAGCTAGCTCACCAGGTTATCTCAACTCTTATGCAACCTTGCCAACCACTTGCAAAATTTCATTAGGACCCAAAGGGAGGACTCAGTTTACCTTTATTGCCAAATCTCATCACCCCTTTCATGGGTGAAATTTTAAAATACACCTTATCACCTTGTTTGAATTCAAGGTCTCTTCTCCTATTGTCGGCATAAGATTTTTGCCGGATTTAGGCAATTTTCAATTGGTTCCTTATCATATGAACATTCTCAATAGCGTCATAGATCAAGTCGGGATTAAAGAGTGAAGACTCACAAACCTCAAACCATCCAATATACAACCTACATCTACTTCCATACAAATCTTTAAAAGGAGTCATGGATATAGTCGAATGGTAACTATTGTTATAAAAGAACTCAGCCAAAGGCAAGTGTTCATCCCAACTTCCATTCAAGTCAATAACACAAGCTCTAAGAATATCCTCAATACTTTCAATAGTACACTCCGCTTGACCATCCGTTTGGGGATGAAAAGTGGTGCTTAACTTTACTTGAGTACCTAACATTTTTTGGAAATACCTCCAATAATCGAGAAGTGAATTGATCGCCTCTATCCAAAATGATGGATAAAGGGATCCCATGAAGACTCACAATTTCATTGATATAGATCCTTGTATACTCTTCCGCCGAATAAGTTGACTTAACAGGAATTAAGTGAGTGGATTTTGTCAACCAATAGACAAACACCCATATAGAGTCAGTTTACCTTCGTGTCGTAGGGAAACCCACTACAAAGTCCATATTAATCACTTCCCACTTCCATGTGGAAAATTGTATTTCTTGAAGTAAGCCACTTGGCTTTTGGTGCTCGGCTTTAACTTATTGTCAATTTGGACACTTTGCAACAAATTCCCCTATGTCCCTTTTAAAGTCATCCCACCAAAATATTTCTCTAAGGTCATGATACATCGACTAGAACCCCAATGAATAGAATTATAGGAACCATGAGCTTCCTCAAGAATCTGGTTTCTCAAATCATCTACATTGGGAACACACAACATCTCTTGGTACCTCAAAACACCATCCTCCATAAGGAGAATGATTCATTAAGCTTACCAAGAATCGATTCCTTCAGCTTCATCAATGATCGATCAAGGTGTTGCTTAGAGTTCACCTCAACCACCAATGACGATTCAGAGTTATGATGGACAATAAAACCAGCAATATGAGAATCTTCCAATTAAACACCCAAAGGAGCCAACCTATGAACATCTTTCACTAGGTCTTTCTTGGATTATTCTACATGAGACACAATTCCCATGGTCATACGACTTAGAGAATCCGCAACCACATTGGCCTTGCCGGGGTTGTAGAGAACACTCATGTCGTAATGTTTCAACAATTCCAACCACATTCTTTGTCGGAGGTTTAACTCCTTTTGACTAAACACCTATTGAAGAATCTTATGGTATGCATACACATCAACATGAACCCCATAAAGATAATGCCTCCATATTTTCAAGGCAAACACTACGGTCGTTAACTCAATATCATAGTTGGGTAGTTCTTCTCATGAACCTTGAGTTGGCTATAGTCATAATCTATAACCTTACCATGTTGCATAAGGACACCACCCAAGCCAATTCGAGAAGCATCACAATATTCCACAAAAACCTTGCTACCCTCTAGTAAGGTCAACATTGGAGCGGAGGTAAGCCTATCTTTCAACAGTTGAAAGCTTCTTTCATAAGCCTCCGACCTCTCAAATTTCACATTTTTTGAGTCAAAGTTGTCAAAGGAGATTCAATAGACACAAACCCATCCAAAACCTTCTATAGTACCCGGATTGACCCAAGCAACTTCTTATATCTTTTAGAGCTAAAGGTCTAGGAAAATTCTTAACCGCTTCGGTCTTTCTCCTATCGACATCTACACCCTCACTAGAGATGATATGACCAAGAAACGCAACCGATCTCAACCAAAATTCACATTTGCTGTACTTGGCAAAAAGTTGGTGATCCATAAGGACTTGCAACACAACCCTCAAATGGTCCTGATCATCCTCACCCTTAGAATGTACCAAGATGTCATTGATAAAGACAATCATGAAAGCATCAAGGTAATTTTGGAACACCCGATTCATTAGGTCCATAAAATCCGTCGGGGCATTTGTCAACCCAAATGACATCACTAGAAAATCATTGTGACCATACCTAGTTTGAAAAGCAGTCTTAGATAAATCTTCACCTCTCACCCTAAGTTGATGATTACCCGACCTCAAATCAATTATTAAAAATTAACTCACACCTTGGAGTCAATTAAATAAATCATCAATCCTAGGGAGAGATACTTGTTCTTTATAATGGCTTTATTGAGTTTTGGCTAATCAATACACATCCTAAGGGACCCATCTGTTGTCCTCACAAACAACACCAGATCACCCTATGGATAAATACTAGGACGAATGAAACACTTGTCTAGGAAATCTTTGAGTTTAGACTTCAACTCATTAAATTCGGCTGGAGTCATCGGATGAGGAGGAATTGAAATAGGGTTCGTATCCGGTATCAATTCAATACAAAAATCAATTTCCCGTTCGGGAGGGATTTTGAGAAGATCACTAGGAAAAGACCTCCGAAAATTCCCTCACTACGGAGACCAACTCAATGGGAGGACTTTCAAAGTCTAAATCTTTGAATCTTACATTATGGTATAAACACCCTTTAGATATCATCCTACAAGCCTTTAGAAAAGAAATTATATGACCTTTAGGGATAGAATTTCCCCACTTCCACTCTAAGACGGTTTCTTTAGGAAAATTGAACTTAACAACTCTTTTTCTACAATCAATGGAAGAAAAACAATCATGAAACCAATCCATTCCCAAAATGACATCAAAATCAACCATATTAAGTTTTAGTAATTCAACATGAGTAACTCTATTAGGCAACATTATAGGACAATTTATACATACCCTTTTTGCAACCACCGAATAAACTACCAGGGTAGTCACCATAAAAGGTTCATTTAGGTTCAATTAGCTTGAAAAGTCATGGCTTGTGCCAAATTGAAAAAAGACGACGTTATCTCTCCATCCGTCGTAGGTGCAGAAACAACCGGAACTTGATCACTCATAGGCACTTGATTGTCTTGCGGAGGAGCTTGGTTGTGATGATCTTTCATATTAGCAATCCCTTCTACATCCCTTGTTGTGGCTTCCCTTCTAAGAGTCATACCTATTACCACGACTAAAGGTTTTGGTGAAATGAACACATAAAGAAAGACTCTAGAGGCACGACCTAGGAATAACAAGAAGATGAGAATTTCCTAAGCATAACATAGTCTCTCATTCATAAGTGTGTGGCGCTTTACAATTATGAACTACATAGACATGGTTTAATGAGACCGTGATCCTAGCGATATTCAACCCCATGCTCTGATACCAAGTTTGTCACATTCGGAGAGCACCCCCTAGACGTAACAAGCGTCGTTGTCCTAGGAGAGGACTAAGACTAGCCTCTTAGAATTCATCATTACATTCATAGGTTAAAACGTGAGGATAATTAAAACTTTTCATATACATATTCATAGTGAGGTTTACATAGACGTCTCGCTTACACATCATTTATACATAGGGAGTTTACTTAGACTCTTTGCATAGTAAGCTTAGATAGGCTTCTACTTTTATGTCACATATACAATATACACAATATAGTCTAATAGGGATGTCTCTTATAAAACCATCTAAATCAGAATAGAACAATTTGGGCATACCCCTTAATTACACAAATGTATAATTACCACTTAGGGCTTACAACAATTTCTTGAACAAAAAGAAGGAAACAAATGTCCTTGCACTATAGAAAGTAACACAGATAGAATGAGAAAAGGCATCATCCTCGGATCTTGAGGACATAACCACTCTTGGAGAAATGATCCATGTAATCCTTGAAAATTGGCCACGAACCCTTCAACGACCGGAACCTATAATGTTTGGGACAAAGGGAGAAATATGGGGTTAGTACACCAGTTGTACGGAGTATGGAAACATATGCACACACCTACTTTGAAATAATGCACAATGGGGCATTTGTTCAAAACCATGCTAAGTTACTTTTAAAATACTTATGCACAACCAAGAACCCATATAAGCCAATAATCACATATCCCTTAAGAAAAGACCATTTACAACACAAGACCAACATCATCAAGTAAAGTCAAGTCAACATATGTAATATCATATTTAAGTACATAACCAAAATAACTCCAATATCATGTTATAACAACAAAGCATGTGTAAGAGTTCATAACATTACAACATATGCAAGATCCTTACTCAGAACTCACCATCAATTCTACAATTGCAATGACCAAGTAAAGTGCCATAACCTCACTCAACCAAGTAAACCAAACAAAGGATCATAAGCAATGACTAGCTTCTCATATCATAGCATTAAGAGTATTCTACATTATATTTAGCAATATGGACAAATGACATGTCCATAAGTGAAACTATAATCATATAGGATCATCAACATGTAAAGTTAACATATGCATAACATTTACTTTATAAGAACATAAGAAAAACTTTGTATAGTCATAGTTATTAACTCATTAGGAATTGCATGAGAATATCCTTTCATTACAACCCTCATATGTGAGCTTAGCACATCATCATCATCATGTCATAATAAAAAACATAGGTAATTCATAAACAACCTTATATCATTACATCGTAATCATAATCTCACAATTTCACATTATCAAGAATTGCATAATCATGCCAACACCTACTTAATATAATCACAAGATACACTTCATCTAAACGTCATCATCAAGTACAAGCCATCAAAATTGAAGTAAAGGTTTAGGATCATAAGGTCTCACCAAATTTCCTTCAAAAGCCATTATCCATGGTCTTACCATTGACCAACCAATTTTTTCCAACAATAGGTGTAACAACATCATACAATAGTAGTCTATACAACAACTAAGTCCATTGTATCATCATTATCCAAATTAACTTCAATTCGTGATCTATGATTAGGAGAGAAGGGTTCATCATGAATTCTTCAATAATTATATTCACTCCCATCAATACATAACACTAGTCAGTCCATGAATGAATTAGAATAGTTAAAACAAGTCTAACAACCAATACATTCTTCAATTCCCATTAATTCATAAACAAGATCCTAGATTTGGGGGAATCGGGTAAAGATCATGTTATAAATGAAATTACAACTAATCAACATCAATTACTCAATAATATACACTTAATTATTCATGGGTAATCACAATTAATCATAATAAACAATAAATTTCAAGTTTAGAAGAAAACCCATTTGTATAGAAAAACCCTAAGAATTGGGTGATTTAGAAATCAACTTTGAGAGGACCTCTTGGGGAAAGGAATCCCAAGAGTGAAGAACACATACCTTAATTAATCTTAATACACAAAATTCAAGTGAAATCCTAGAGAAATTGGTCTTCTTCAAGCTTTCTTCTTCCTTCAATGGAGGTTGAATAGAGAGAGAGAAAAGAGAGAGGTGAGAGCATTTGGGTTTTGATTTGGGGATTTGATTTGAGTGAGTCAATATGAGGGAAAAATGATTAAAAATAAATATATAGTCCCTCCTGAAATACCAAAAATACCCCTCACTTAAGTTGATCCTTTAACGAAGTTAAACTTGAATTCCAAATTTCAGATTCTCGTCGGGGAACAAGTCCGTATCGCGGAGCTTCTAACGTAACTTTTCCTTAATAAATTTTTGAACCACACGAGTCCTCTACGGGTCTGCGTTGGATACCAAGATTTTGGATCTTGGTGGAGCATGTACGCGACGCGGAGACACTTCTTCCAAGGCCAACTTGACTGCTGCTTTGGCATGCAACTTGCTTGCCCAAGGGTGGGGTCCCTCCTTGGACCCCTAGGACAATCCTCGGGGGGTCATACCTGGAGGTTCTCACCCTTTTTACATTATTTTACCTGTTTAAAGTCTTTCTATAAGTTTTAGATTTCATAGAACACCTCCAAAACTTCATTAAACCTAAGGATGTTTTACTAGTTCAGTTACACTAGCTTCCGTACGTCTTGGACATTTCTTGACGTCTTGACTCTAAAACTTCCTAAATTGTTTATGAAAATTATATTAGGCCTTATAACAGTGTTACTAACCTTAGATAAATATGTGAGGCTCTATATTAGGTCTTGGACTTTCAGAGTGTTACAAAAAGAACCTATCAAGGAAGGTCATCTTGAATGTGCCCGACTAACTTGACCTTCTCCAACGAGCCTTTCCTCTTTCCATTGCTCATACCAAAATCAAGGCACATCTTTGAGTTGGTAGGCGGCTATATCACGCCCCGAGCTACCCCCAAGACGCGCACACGGGACCTAGGACCACAAATGATCCAAAGCTAACCCTGCTGGCATGATAATGAGCATAATAAAAAAAATAATTAATGCGGAAGCTAAATCATAATTTCAAATAAAAAGATGGGGAATACCCATATTATATAACTGAGATATTTTAAATAGTGACGAGTCTAATAGGAGGAAGTTATTAACTCAATACTAAGATGAAATTATGTCTGAAAATAACCTCTAAACTAACTAGAAATTTTGGGACAGGATCCATCTAAGTCTTGCAAAAACTGAAACAAAAAGACTAAATACTGAAGAGAAACTCATGACTATTGTCCTCAGAGAATAAGAACTCACCAATGAATCTGCTGAAATGGAGATTAGAAATCGATCTAAGCGCGATTTGGATGTTGAGAACATGAATCTACATCACGAGAAGATGTAGATCACGTATGCGTTAGTACTTGAAGATACTGAGCATGTAAGATAGAGTAAAGCTGAAATAAAACATAACTGAAAAGAATAAAAGCAATTATAGTAATCTAAACATGATATACTGAATGATGAGGTAACTGAATGAAATGACCAATTTATAACATGATGAACTAAATACTGAATATACTGATAAATTGTCAATGCAATAGACTCTGAGAGAACTGTGGGAGCTACTAATAACTGATAATAAAACCACATGAGCTAAATGTGGAGTTCGATGTATATGCCCCATCTAGAGGACCTAATATACCCTGTCAGAGGTATAAAGGCATGCTGACGTGATCACTAAACTTATGCCCATAGAAGGGACTTACAACCTACTGGGCTAGTAGTTCTGGGACTATTTGGGTGTGGTGAACCCTAGTCCAACTCGGTGTTATGCTACTCCCAATAAATTAAGTGATTAAGACATTATGACTGAATTTCTGTAAATAATGGATAGGTCAAAACTGAACATGCAAACTGAGAGTGCAATAATTAATCTGATAATTATGCATTAATAATTGAGGCATGTATATCTGAAGTAACTGAAATATCTAACCTAGCATGTGTAATTCAAGAACTAAGAAAATACACATATATGATTCTAAAATTCATGCGACAAACTGAATAATAACTTTACAATCTGATTTGGAACATATATCTAAGTAATTCATGATGATCTCCTGTAATTCTAGAAACCCTAGGTTTAATCATGATAAGAGAATCAAGAACTGACTAAAAACTAAGGACCTCTATCTGAGATGATAGACAAAGGAACCCCATGCAACCTCAAAATTTCATTAATGTAAAGCTTTGCATAGTCCTCTGCCAAATCTGTTGTCTTGACCGCCAAAAACCAAGAAGACTTAGTCATCCTATCAGCTATCACCCAAATGGAGCCACGCTGTCTGCGAGTACGCGGTAACCCTGTGATGAAATCCATATTGATCACTTCCCACTTCCAAGTAGGAATGCTGATCTATTGAGTCAGACCCTCTGGTTTATGATGTTCTACCTTGACTTGCTGGAAATTGGGGCACTTACTAACAAAATATGTTATATCCCTCTTCATGCCATTCCACCGATAGACTTCTCGCAAATTGGGGTACATCTTAGTGGCACATGGATGAATAGAATATCTTGAGTTATGGGCTTGTGCAAGAATATATTGTCTCAACTCGCCCACATCAGGAACACACAATCTACCCTAATAGCGAAGTACACAATCTCCCCTAGGGAGAAAACTTCCACTCTCTGATTATGGACTACACCCTTAAGTTCAAGCAAGATTGGATCACTTTCTTGTTTTTCCTTAACCTCCACTACCAATGAAGATTCAGCCTCATTCTGAACTGTTACACCACTGTCTGATATGCTCATAAGGCGAACTCCTAAGCGAGCAAGACAGTGAATATCCTTCACTAGCACCCTTATTTCTTCCTAAACATGAGCTACATTACATATAGATAGTCTACTAAGAGCATCTGCTACTACATTCGCCTTACCAGGATGATAATGCACACTCATATCATAATCCTTAAGGAACTCAAGCCATCTTGTCTGGCAAAGATTCAACTCTTTCTGGGTGAACACATACTGAAGGCTCTTATGGTCAGTGAACACATCTACATGAACACCATACAAGTAGTGTCTCCAAATCTTGAGTGCAAACATTACTGCTGCAAGCTCGAGGTCATGAGTTGGAAAGTTCAACTCATGCACCTTAAGTTGTCTAGAAGCATAAGCTATAACGTTATCTTGTTGCATCCACACCCAACCTAGGCCCACTCTGGATGAATCACAATAGATCACATAACCATTTGAACCCTCTGATAGAGTCAAGATTGGAGCTGTAGTCAATCTAGTTTCCAAATTTTTGATGCTTTTCTCACAATCATCTGATCGTTTAAACTTGACCATCTTCTGAGTCAACCTAGTCAATGGTGAGGCTATGGATGAAAATTCTTCCACAAACCTTCTGTAATTACCCACTATACAAAAGAAACTTTTGATATCTGTAGCAGAGGTAGGTCTGTGCCATTGTTTCACTGCTTCTATCTTCTTTGAATCTACTCGGATCCCTAGGCTAGATACAATTTGACCATGGAAAGCAACAGATTGCAACCAGAACACACATTTTCTAAGCTTAGCGAATACCTGGCGATCTTTGAGAGTTTGTAGAACAATTCTCAAATGACTCGCATGTTCTTCCTCATTCCTAGAGTAAATGAGGATATCATCAATAAAGACGATAACAAACAAGTCCAAGTACGACTTGAACACTCTGTTCATCAAATCAATGAAAGTTGCAGGAGCATTAGTTAGCCCAAACGACATTACTACAAATTCATAATGATCATACCGAGTTCTGAATGCTATTTTCAGAATGTCACTATCTCTGACTTTGAGCTGATGATAACCCAATCTGAGGTCTATCATTGGGAAATGGCTAGCACCCTAAAGTTGGTCAAACAAGTCATCAATCCTGGGGATGGGATACTTATTCTTGATTATGACATTGTTCAATTGTCTATAGTCAATGCACATTCTGAGATAACCATCTTTCTTCTTTACGAACAACACTGGTGCACCACATGAAGAAACACTAGGTCTGATGAAATCCATTATCTAGAAGGTTTTTCAACTGCTCTTTCAATTCCTTAAGCTCTGCTGGATCCATTTTTTAAGGAGGAATACAAATATTCTAGGAATGTGGAAGGAGATCAATTCAAAAGTATATTTCCATTTCGGGAGGAACTCTGGAAAGATCTTCGTGAAACTCACTGACTACTGGAACTGACACGATGACAACTCAACCCGATCTTTCCCAGTGACTTGTATCACCTCAAATAACGAACCTGGTTGCTGCTGATCCACCATTCACATTCATGGTAGCTTGAACCTGTTGATTGTTCTGGTTGGCGACACTCTGAGCCAACATCTGAATGGCACTTCTAGTTCAGCATTGGAGACTTCAGGATTTAGGACTGGAGGAGCTACATTTGCATTACTTGCATTTGCATTCCTGGCATTTTCACTCTTGGCGTTAGATCTACGAGGAGTCATGATCTAAAACATAGAATGTCGAGGTCGAATTGAATGATATCATACCATACGCACGATAAGATCAACAAGAAAGTGAAGTTTTTCCTAGAACTCTTCATAGCCTACCTCTGATTAGATGTTGTGCACTTCACACCGATGAAAAGGACTCTACTTAGTGCGGCTTTTCATACATCCTAGGACTTGTCCAGGTAGCAGTCAAACCATTATATAGATTGGGTTTAGATGTACCCATATGTCTTCTTTTAAGATAAAATAGATTATTAAATTTTGATGATTCATTATTTGCAATACTGCAAAGTAACCTTGCAAATGGCCCGGTATACTTTTATTGTTATCCCAATTATTCAATAGATATTAATGATCAAAATGTAATTGATACATTAACTTTAAATGTTAAAACAAAAAATATGAATAGTAAAGCTAATACTAGAGAAATAGCCATAATATATAGAGTATATTATAGACTAATGAAAACTACCTTAGCTCCTAAGGCTAAAATAATAAGTAATAAAGGAGTTACTATGCTCATGGAAGCAAATCATAACCATAATAACACCTTTGTCCCAAAGATGATAAAATGGGATGATGTATTAACGAAAGATGATTGGCATTTTGACTCCATAACGGAGCCAGAAATTAAAGAAGAGAATCCACATATTGATCAAGTAATTCGATTTCCAGATGGATCCATAGATTTAAAATTTGCAAGATCCCAATCTTATAATCAAATCTCTACAAGTAAAAGAATGTCATTTCTAGACCTTCTTTCTCCATTACTAAGGAGGAACATGACATATCCTTAGAAGAAATAGATAAAAAATTAAAAGGGGTAGATTTCTCAGAAACCATTCCAAAGGTAGAATATGAACTAAAAAAATCTAATCCCACTCTTAGTAAAGAAATTAAACATGATTTATGCATTATTAGATTAGACGAACCTTTTGAATCGGACTTTAATTATTTAAATAAGCTTTGGACTAGGCTAGAGAATTCTATTAAAAAACAATGGTATATACAAAGATATTCTTTATCGGATAGATTAAACATGCTTGTAAACAAATGGTATACTACCAAAAATAATAAAGTAGTTGAATCTACAATTCCCCCATTAGAAGAAATTAATTTACCAATAGAGAATAAAATTATTACTGCCTCACCCTTTAAAATGGACGTAATGGACACAAAAGGTGATCCTACAAATAAAGATATAAATAAAATACTACAGCAAAATAATTATACAAATCAACTACTTTACATAGTGTCTAATCAAATCTAAGGCTATAAATACCTTATCCAAAGATAATGACAATGAAATTAATAAATTAGGTTCTACTTATTCTATCAAAAAGAATTATTATAAGAGACCTTCCTTTCCGGATATGCAGTATGAAGAAAATGAATTTCTATCACATACTTCACATTCTGGAAGTGAGATGGAGGAATGAAATACTGATGGACTCGCAGAACATCAAATAAATAATAAATTACATAAAATGGGTATGGCCATTATGGCATATAAAATAAAAAATTTATCCGATAAACAAGCTGCTACTTTAATTACTACTGGATTTGCTGGCACATTAAAAAATTGGTGGGACAACTACCTCACCGAAGATAATAGGGAAAGGGTAGTAAATGCAACCACTATTATCCCTATAGTTAAACCTGAATCTGGAAGGCAAACTAAAGAAAATCAAATTCTAGAAGATGCTACTGTCAGCTTAATTTATAGTATAGCTAAACACTTAATAGGTGAACCACAATTCTTTCAAGATAGAAGTTTAGAAATATTATCTAATCTATCTTGTCTAAACTTAGATGATTTTAGTTGGTATAAAGATGTTTTTATAATAAAGTTATGATTCGCAAAGACTGCAATCACGACTATTGGAAAGAAAAATTTATTAGTGGTTTACCAACTCTATTTGCTGAAAAGGTTAGGATAAAATTAAAAGATAGGTTTGAAGGAAAAATTTTCTATAATCAATTAACCTATGGTGACCTCATAAGTTTTATAAATATTACTGGATTAGAATTATGTACAGATATGAAACTTAAAAATAAACTAAAAAGGGATAGTAAATTATCACAAAAGGAATTAGGAAATTTTTGTGAAGACTTCGGTTATATTAACCTATCTGCCCCATCAAAAGAGGCTTCTAAAAGAATTAAAAGAAGCCATAAGAATGATGATAAATCAGAAAAACCCCGTCATTATAAAAAAAGACTTAACCGTGACTCTAGTAAAAATAGATTTAAACCAAATAATATTGAACAGTGTTGGGGCTGTGGGAAAATGGGACATCGAGCCAAAGATTGTCCAGCCACTAATAAAAAGAACGACAAAATTAATATGTTAGAATTAGAAGAAGAAGTTAAATATAAGTTGTATTCTATCCTAGAAAATAATAGGAACAACTCCTCCTCCGATGAAAATCTTAGCAATGAAAATCAACTAAATATATCTTACAATTCTGATGATAGTAAATCATCAGACTCTTGTGAATGCGGCAGTGCAATTTGCACCTGCAAGAATCAATCCATAAATGTCATCACTAGTAGTAAAGAAACATTTTTTATATGATAGACCATATTGAGGATCCCGATTTCAAGAAAAAATACTTAATAGCCTTAAGAGATTTAGTCCTTGATAAACAACCAAATAATAGGACTATTAAACCCTTTGATATGACAAGTGTTTTAAATAAATTTAAACAACCAATTAAACCTGAAGCAACTCTACAAAGTATTGAGGCCGAATTAGTACAAATAAGAGATGAAATAAATGAAATTAAATAGAGGCTCAACACTTTAGAAATTGAGTCAGTTACTAATAAAATATTTAAAAATATACCACCCAAACAAGAACCGGAAGAATGTAAATACGAAGCAGGAGAAACGTTAAAAGAAGTGGAGTCTCTCGCAGAACCTCTTACAAAATTAGGAATTAATACAATTACGGTCATTCGACCACAAAGCTACCACATACCCATCACATTAGTTATAGATAAAAATTATATCATTCATAAAATTGCATTATTTGATACAGGCGCAGATCAAAATTACATTATTGAAGGATTAATTTTTTCATAAATATTTAGACAAAGGCACTACACGATTATTCTCCGCAACAGGAGAAAAGCTTAAAGTAAATTATAAACTCAGAAACGCTTACATATGCAATAATGAAATTGGTTTTGTAAATGATTTCATGATAACCAAAGATATAAATGAAGATATAATCTTAGGTATTCCTTTCATTACTCAAATAAAACCTTATACGTCCCAACTAGATGTCATCCATACCAGAGTGTTAGGAAAAAATCTCATCTTCCCTTACCTAAATACTATGTCAAAAGATGAAAGTAATTTTATAAAGGATAAAAAATATATTTCAAATAAATTCACTTTTCCTTCAAGAAAATTTTTCAATAAAGGTTACTAAACCTTCTTCTCCTCCTAGATTTTTTAGCACTAGGAGTTACCCTCTTTCAATAAATAAATAATGACTGTAACGCAGCCATTGATTTTCCATAAAATTTTATTTTTATAAAAAGAAACAAATCTCCCAAAAACTTTAAAGGAATTTTTCAGGGAATTAATGAGACCAGGAATAACCAAAATAAAAAGACCATTTCAAATCACAAGGTGAAGATTGCTCCAAAAACAATACAGGTAAACAAATATTACCGGTACTGTCAAATAGCACATCAAGTATGAAAATTATGAAAGTCATGCTACACCAACAAAAATTATGAGGAGACGGAAGATCCCCGCAAGATCCGGAGGTATTATAAGTTTCTGTTAAAAGATAGATTCAAATTATCAACAGGTATTATCAACTCAACATGAAAGGAAGTTTACAAAAATTTTGGAGGATCACATATTTAATCAAGACAATTAAAAATTCGAGAATCAGCTGTCCCTGATAATGTCAAGATCATCATCCGAAGGAATTATGAAAATTCCAAAGAAAGATTAAAGAGAACGTTAAAGGAAGTCCTATTTAAACCTCAACACTGATACAAATTATCAGATATTGCTGCTACAAAATAGCACAAAATTACTTTCTTAATAAAAGAAAGTGCCAGCACACTTTGCTATCCCTTAAAGAAATATCAAGAAAATAAATATACAAGAGTGGACCCTACATGCAAAGATATGTTATACAAAATTTCAAGACAATTACAAAATCATCATTTGGACAAAGTAAACTTATTCACTATGTCAATAATTCCACCAACATGTGGATCCCGCAACAATAAAGCTACAAAGTGACAAAGGAATCAAGTAACAAGATATATGTTTTGAAGATTAATTTTCAGCAAAAGAAGATAAACATGCAGTGAAGGCTACGTGTAAGTAGTTCCAGCTACGTGGCATCTATTTCAAGCCACGTATAATTATCTTCAGTTATTTGTCATAGGTAGTTGTTACGTGTAAGATAAATAATGTATATTAGTGTATGCACACATGTAAAATAGATAACATAATAAGTTAGACTAATCAGTACTTCTGAGGCCTATTTAACGCTTTCAACTTGTATCAGTAAGTGGCATTCAAAATCATACGACTTTGAAAAATCTCTCTACAATTCTCTCCCATTTTCCCCATCTTTTTCATTTCCATGTTCTCTCTCTTTCCCTTAATCAATAAAAAGTATTTTGTAAGTATACTTTCTCTACTATTTTGATTATTTATTTTCATGTTTTAAAGTTTAAAGTTTTATTATCGTTTTCTTGTCCTTGTATTTCTTTTAAGTTTTCTTTAAGCATTTGCTTGTTCTTGCTCCCTTCCGTTACTCTGCCCAAATTTCCTTAGAACCGAGTTTCGGGACGGACTCCTAAAGGAAATTTGGACAGAGTAACGAAAGGGAGCAAGAACAAGCAAATGCTTAAAGAAAACTTAAAAGAAATAGAAGGACAAGAAAACGATAATAAAAATTTAAACTTTAAAACATGAAAATAGGTAAAAATAGTAGATAAAGTATACTTCTATTGATTAAGGGAAAGAGAGAATATGGATATGAAAAAGATGGGAAAATGGAGAGAATTGTACAGAGGTTTTTCAAAGTCGTATGATTTTGAATACCTCTTACTGATACAAGTTAAAAGTCATAAATAGGCCTCAAAAGTACTGATTAGTCTAACTTATTATGTTATCTATTTTACATGTGTGCATACACTAATATACATTATTTATCTTACACGTAACAACTACCTATTAAAAATATATGATGATAATTATACATGGCTTGAAATAGATGCCAAGTAGCTGGAATTACTTACACGTAGCCTTCACTGCATGTTTATCTTCTTTTGCTGAAAATTAATCTTCAAAACATATATCTTGTTACTTGATTTCTTTGTCACTTTGTAGCTTTAATGTTGTGGGGTCCACATGTTGGTGGAATTATTGACATAGTGAATAAGTTTACTTTGTCCAAATGATGATTTTGTAATTGTCTTGAAGCTTTGTATAACATATCCTTGCATGTAGGGTCCACTCTTGAATATTTATTTTCTTAATATTTCTTTATGGGATAGCAAAGTGTGCTGGCACTTTCTTTTATTAAGAAAGTAATTTTGTGCTATTTTAAAGCAGCAATATCTGATAATTTGTATCAGAGTTGAGTTTTAAATAGGACTTCCTTTATCCTTCTCTTTAATCTTTCTTTGAAATTTTCATAATTCCTTCGGATGATGATCTTGACATTATCAGGGACAGCTGATTCTCGAATTTTTAATTGTCTCGATTAAATATGTGATCCTCCAAAAATTTTGTAAACTGCCTTTCATGTTGAGTTGATAATACCTGTTGATAATTTGAATCTATCTTTTAACAGAAACTTATAATACCTTCGGATCTTGCGGGGATCTTCTGTCTCCTCATAATTTTTGTTGGTATAGCAGGACTTTCATAATTTTCATACTTTATGTGCTATTTGACAGTACCGGTAATATTTGTTGACCTGTATTATTTTTGGAGCAATCTTCACCTTGTGATTTGAAATGGTCTTTTTATTTAGGTTATTCCTGGTCTCATTAATTCCCTGAAATATTCTTTTAAAGATTTTGGGAGATTTTTTCTTTTTATTAAAATAAAATTTTATGAAAAATCAATGGCTGTGTTGCAGTCATTATTTATTTATTGAAAGAGGGTAACTCCTAGTGCTAAAAAATCTAGGAGGAGGAGAAGGTTTAGTAACCTTTATTGAAAAATTTTCTTGAAGGAAAAGTGAATTTATTTGAACTATATTTTTATCCTTTATGAAATTACTTTTATCTTTTGACATAGTATTAGGTAAGGGAAGATGAGATTTTTTCCTTACACTCTGGTATGGATGACATCTAGTTGGGAGGTATAAGGTTTTATTTGATTAATGAAAGGAATACCTAATATAATTTCTTCATTTATATCTTTGGTTATCATGAAATCATTTACGAAACCAATTTCATTATTGCATATGTCAGAGTTTATGAGTTTTTAATTTATTTTAAGCTTTTCTCCTGTTGCGGAGAATAATCTTGTAGTGCCTTTGTCTAAATATTTATGAGGAATTAGTTCTTCAATAATGCAATTTTGATCTGCGCCTGTATCAAATAATGCAATTTTATGAATGATATAATTTTTATCTATAACTAATGTGATGGGTATGTGGTAGCTTTGTGGTCGAATGACCGTAATTGTATTAATTCCTAATTTCGTAAGAGGTTCTACGAGAGACTCCACTTTTTTTGACGTTTCTCCTGCTTCGTATTTACATTCCTCCGGTTCTTGTTTGGGTGGTATATTTTTAAATGTTTTATTAGTAACTGACTCAATTTCTAAAGTGTGACCCTCTGTTTAATTTCATTTATTTCATCTCTTATTTGTACTCATTCGGCCCGAATACTTTTTAGAGCTGTTTCAGATTTAATTGGTTGTTTAAATTTATTTAAAACACTTGTCATATCAAAGGTTTTAATAGTCCTATTATTCGGTTGTTTATCAAGGACTAAATCTCTTAAGGCTATTAAGTATTTTTTCATGAAATCGGGATCCTCAATATGGTCTATCATATCAAAGAATGTTTCTTTACTACTAGTGATGATATTTATGGATTGATTCTTGCATGTGCAAATTGCACTGCCGCATTCACAAAAGTCTGATGACTTACTATCATCAGAATCGTAGGTTATATTTAGTTGATCTTCATCGCTAAGATTTTCATCGGAGGAGGAGTTGTTCCTATTATTTTCTAGGATAGAATACAACTTATCTTTAACTTCTTCTTCTAATTCTAACATATTAATTTTGTCTTTCTTTTTATTAGTGGCTGAACAATCTTTGGCTCGATGTCCCGTTTTCCCACAGCCCCAACACCGTTCAATGTTATTTGGTTTAAATCTATTTTTACTAGAGTCACGGTTAAGTTTTGTTTCTTATTTATCGTCATTCTTATGGCTTCTTTTAATTCTTTTAGAAGCCTCTTTTGATGGGGCAGATAGGTTAATATAACCGAAGTCTTCACAAAAATTTCCTAATTCCTTTTGTGATAATTTACTATCCCTTTTTAGTTGATTTTTAAGTTTCATATCTCTACATAATTCTAATCCAGTAATATTTATAAAACTTATGAGGTCACCATAGGTTAATTGATTATAGGGAATTTTTCCTTCAAACCTATCTTTTAATTTTATCCTGACCTTTTCAGCAAATAGAGTTGGTAAACCACTAATAAATTTTTCATTTCAAAAGTCGTGATTGGAGTCTTTGCGAATCATAATTTTGCTTATAAAAACATCTTTATACCACCTAAAATCATCTAACTTTGGACAAGATAGATTAGATAATATTTCTAAACTTCTATATTGAAAGAATTGTGGTTCACCTATAAAGTGTTTAGCTATACTATAAATTAAGCTGGCAGTAGCAGCTTTTAGAATTTGATTTTCTATAGTTTGCCCTCACGATTCAATTTTAACTATAGGGATAATAGTGGTTGCATTTACTACCCTTTTTCTATTATCTTCGGTGAGGTAGTGTCCCACCAATTTTTTAATGTGCCAGTAAATCCAATAGTAATTAAAGTAGCAGCTTGTTTATCGGATAAATTTTTTATTATATATGCCGTAATGGCCATACCCATTTTATGTAATTTATTATATATTTGATGTTCTGCGAGTCCATCAATATTCCATTCCACAATCTCACTTCCAGAATGTGAAGTATGTGATAGAAATTCATTTTCTTCATACTGCATATCCGGAAAGGAAGGTCTCTTATAATAATTCTTTATGGTGGAATAAGTAGAACCTAATTTATTAATTTTATTGTCATTATCTTTGGATAAGGTATTTATAGCCTTAGATTTTAGTTTTTCATTAATTATTCCTATAAGTTCATCAGTAATTTCAAGTTTCTCTTGAAAGTTAGAAAATTTATCTTTGGGAAGTTCAGGTAATTTAAATATTGGTGAATTTCCAAATATTTATTTTTAATCTTATAGGAAGAGATTGACTTATTCTTAATATCCGTATTATTATTAGCCTTTAGGATTTGATTAGACACTACATAAAGTAGTTGATTTGTATAATTATTTTGCTGTAGTATTTTATTTATATCTTTATTTGTAGGATCACCTTTTGTGTCCATTATGTCCATTTTAAAGGGTGAGGCAGTAATAATTTTATTCTCTATTGGTAAATTAATTTCTTCTAATGGGTATATTGTAGGTTCAACTACTTTATTATTTTGGGTAGTATACCATTTGTTTACAAGCATGTTTAATGACTCCTTTTGGTCATCTAATTTTCCTGTACATTCAGGCCATTTAAAAAAATCTATATTATGTTTTATTTTTTTCATATAACTAAACCATTTATTTCTAAAGGTTATTCTTTCTGATAAAGAATATTTTTGTACATACCATTCCTTTTTAATGGAATTTTCTTGACTGGTCCAAAGTTTATCTAAATATTCAATATCTGGTTCAAAAGGTTCGTCTAAAGAATCATACCAATATAATATTTTATTTCTTGAATTTCAGTAATGGGACTAGGGGATTTTATGGGCTTAGAATTCCTATGTTCTATTTTGGGAATAGTTATTAAGAAATCTACCTCCTTTAATTTTTTATTTATTTCTTTATTTTAAGGTTGACTTACTCGGTGAAATTTTAATTTTTCTTTTTCAAATTCTGACTTCGCTACAGAGTCAAAATGCCAAATATCCTTTATCAATAAGTCATCCCATTTTATTACTCTTGGGATAAAGGTGTTATAATATGCTTCCATGAGTATTGTAACTCCTTTACTATTTAATATTTTAGCATTAGGGGCTAAGATGGTTTTTATTAATTTATAATATATTCTACACATTATAGCTACTTTCCCAGTAGTATCCTTACTATTCATATTTTTAGTTTTAACTTTTAATATTAATGTATCATTATGTTTGGATCCTTAATTTTTATTAAATAATTAGGATAACAATTAAGTATAATGGACCATTAGCAAGGTTACTTTCTACTACTGCTAATAAAGATTCATTAAAATTTAATAACCTATTGTCTCTTAACAAAAGATATATGGGCATATCTTAATCCAATCTATATAATGGGTTTACTATTACTTGGACAAGTCCTATATGAAGAAATTTATATTTTTTCTAATAACTATTGTGTTTGTTAAATGCTAGTAATTTAATAGTCTTAATATTTTTATTAATAGTATTAGTAGACTCAAAAGTTTTACTATCATAATTTTTAATAAAATTACGGTGTCTAGTAGGTGGTCTCATTTTGAGTTGATGGAGAATCAAGCGGGGAGAAGAATACTATCCATGGGCTTAAATGTCTACTTTAAAGATTACTACGGGAATAATAAATTCATTATGTTGTAATTGTTGTTACCTTTTTCACTAATTTTCTTTGATCTTATTCCTATAGGCTTGGCGACGGGAACAGCCTCCGGGTCCGGCTCTACGACACACACAGTCTAAGCTAATTCAACGAAAAGTACGGTCTTGTCAATGTCTAAATCGGGAATTATCCGATTACCCTACTTCAAGGAATAAAACTAAGAACACAAGTGGAAGAAGAACAACAACTACAAAACTCCGAACTTACCACCCCGACCGCAACCTAAGTTTCGACGCCGTCCGCCCAAGGACAACGTAGGGACTTAGCCGCTCCTACTCATACCCTTCCCGATCAACTTGACTCTGATACCAATCGAGGGGACGGATCGAGTTCCGAGACGGAATCCTAAGGAAATTTGGGCAGAGTAACGGAAGGGAGCAAAAACAAGCAAATGCTTAAAGAAAACTTTAAAAAAAAATTAAACAAAGAAAAGCAGTAAACAAAACTTAAATTTAAAACTTTAAAACATAAATTTAATAATTAAAACAAGTAGAGAATACTTACAATAAAACTATTTATTGATAGGGAAAGAGAGAGAACATGGAAATGAAATAGATGGGGAAAATGGGAGAGAATTGTAGAGAGATTTTTCAAAGTCATATGATTTTGAATGCCTCTTACTGATACAAGTTGAAAGCGTTAAATAGCCCTCAAAAGTACTGATTAGTCTAACTTATTATGTTATCTATTTTACATGTGTGCATACACTAATATACATTATTTATCTTACACGTAAAAACTACCTATGACAAATAACTGATGATAATTATACATGGCTTGAAATAGATGCCACGTAGCTGGAACTACTTACACGTAGCCTTCGCTGCATGTTTATCTTCTTTTGCTGAAAATTAATCTTCAAAACATATATCTTGTTACTTGATTCCTTTGTCATTTTGTAGCTTTATTGTTGCGGGATCCACATGTTGGTGGAATTGTTGACATAATGAATAAGTTTACTTTGTCCAAATGATGATTTTGTAATTGTCTTGAAATTTTGTATAACATATCTTTGCATGTAGGGTCCACTCTTGTATATGTATTTTCTTGATATTTCTTTAAGGGATAGCAAAGTGTGCTGGCACTTTCTTTTATTAAGAAAGTAATTTTGTGCTATTTTGTAGCAGCAATATCTGATAATTTGTATCAGTGTTGAGGTTTAAATAGGACTTTCTTTAACCTTCTCTTTAATCTTTCTTTGGAATTTTCATAATTCCTTCGGATGATGATCTTGACATTATCAGGGACAGCTGATTCTCGAATTTTTAATTGTCTTGATTAAATATGTGATCCTCCAAAATTTTTGTAAACTGCCTTTCATGTTGAGTTGATAATACCTGTTGATAATTTGAATCTATCTTTTAACAGAAACTTATAATACCTCCGAATCTTGCGGGGATCTTTCGTCTCCTCATAATTTTTGTTGGTGTAGCAGGACTTTCATAATTTTCATACTTGATGTGCTATTTGACAGTACCAATAATATTTGTTGACCTGTATTATTTTTGGAGCAATCTTCACCTTGTGATTTGAAATGGTCTTTTTATTTTGGTTATTCCTGGTCTCATTAATTCCCTGAAAAATTCCTTTAAAGTTTTTGGGAGATTTGTTTCTTTTTATAAAAATAAAATTTTATGGAAAATCAATGGCTACGTTGCAGTCATTATTTATTTATTGAAAGAGGGTAACTCCTAGTGCTAAAAAATCTAGGAGGAGAAGAAGGTTTAGTAACCTTTATTGAAAAATTTTCTTGAAGGAAAAGTGAATTTATTTGAACTATATTTTTATCCTTTATGAAATTACTTTCATCTTTTGACATAGTATTTAAGTAAGGGAAGATGAGATTTTTTCCTAACACTCTGGTATGGATGTCATCTAGTTGGGAGGTATAAGGTTTTATTTGAGTAATGAAAGGAATACCTAATATAATTTCTTCATTTATATCTTTGGTTATCATGAAATCATTTACGAAATCAATTTCATTATTGCATATGTAAGAGTTTCTGAGTTTTTAATTTATTTTAAGCTTTTTTCCTGTTGCGGAGAATAATCGTGTAGTGCCTTTGTCTAAATATTTATGAGGAATTAATTCTTCAATAATGCAATTTTGATCTGCGCCTGTATCAAATAATGCAATTTTATGAATGATATAATTTTTATCTATAACTAATGTGATGGGTATGTGGTAGCTTTGTGTGTCGAATGACCGTAATTGCATTAATTCCTAATTTCGTAAGAGGTTCTACGAGAGACTCCAATTCTTTTGATATTTCTCCTGCTTCGTATTTACATTTCTCCGGTTCTTATTTGGGTGGTATATTTTTAAATGTTTTATTAGTAACTGACTCAATTTCTAAAGTGTTGACCCTCTGTTTAATTTCATTTATTTCGTCTATTATTTGTACTAATTCGGCCTGAATACTTTGTAGAGTTGTTTCAGGTTTAATTGATTGTTTAAATTTATTTAAAACACTTGTCATATCAAATGTTTTAATAGTCCTATTATTCGGTTGTTTATCAAGGACTAAATCTCTTAAGGCTATTAAGTATTTTTTCTTGAAATCGGGATCCTCAATATGGTCTATCATATCAAAAAATGTTTCTTTACTACTAGTGATGATATTTATGGATTGATTCTTGCAGGTGCAAATTGCGCTGCCGCATTCACAAATGTCTGATGACTTACTATCATCAGAATCGTAGGCTATATTTAGTTGATCTTCATCACTAAGATTTTCATCGGAGGAGGAGTTGTTCCTATTATTTTCTAGGATAGAATACAACTTATCTTTAACTTCTTCTTCTAATTCTAACATATTAATTTTGTCTTTCTTTTTATTAGTGGCTGGACAATCTTTGGCTCAATGTCCCGTTTTCCCACAGCCCCAACACCGTTCAATGTTATTTGGTTTAAATCTATTTTTACTAGAGTCACGGTTAAGTCTTTTTTTTATAATGACGGAGTTTTTCCTATTTATCGTCATTCTTATGGCTTCTTTTAATTCTTTTAAAAGCCTCTTTTGATGGGGCAGATAGGTTAATATAACCGAAGTCTTCACAAAAATTTCCTAATTCCTTTTGTGATAATTTACTATTCCTTTTTAGTTGATTTTTAAGTTTCATATCTGTACATAATTCTAATCCAGTAATATTTATAAAACTTATGAGGTCACCATAGGTTAATTGATTATAGTGAATTTTTCCTTCAAACCTATCTTTTAATTTTATCCTGACCTTTTCAGCAAATAGAGTTGGTAAACAACTAATAAATTTTTCTATCCAAAAGTCGTGACTGCAGTCTTTGCAAATCATAACTTTGTTTATAAAAACATCTTTATACCACCTAAAATCATCTAATTTTGGACAAAATAGATTAGATAATATTTCTAAACTTCTATCTTGAAAGAATTGTGGTCCACCTATGAAGTGTTTAGCTATACTATAAATTAAGCTCGCAGTAGCATCTTCTAGAATTTGATTTTCTATAGTTTGCCCTACAGATTCAGTTTTAACTATAGGGATAATAGTGGTTGCATTTACTACCCTTTCCCTATTATCTTCGGTGAGGTAGTTGTCCCACAAATTTTTTAATGTGCCAGTAAATCCAGCAGTAATTAAAGTAGCAACTTATTTATCGGATAATTTTTTTATGTTATATGACGTAATGTCCATATCCATTTCATGTAATTTATTATATATTTGATGTTCTGCGAGTCCATCAATATTCCATTCCGCCATCTCACTTCCAGAATGTGAAGTATGTGATAGAAATTCATTTTTTTCATGCTGCATATCCGGAAAGGAAGGTCTCTTATAATAATTCTTTTTGGTGGAATAAGTAGAACCTAATTTATTAATTTCATTGTCATTATCTTTGGATAAGGTATTTATAGCCTTAGATTTTAGTTTTTCATTAATTACTCCTATAAGCTCATCAGTAATTTTAAGTTTCTCTTGAAAGTTAGGAAATTTATCTTTGGGAAGTTTATGTAATTTAAATTTTGGGTGAATTTCCAAATATTTATTTTTACTCTTATAGGAAGAGATTGACTTATCCTTAATATCCGTATTATTATTAGCCTTTAGGATTTGATTAGACACTACGTAAAGTAGTTGATTTGTATAATTATTTTGCTGTAATATTTTATTTATTTGTAGGATCACCTTTTGTGTCCATTATGTCCATTTTAAAGGGTGAGGCAGTAATAATTTCATTCTCTATTGGTAAATTAATTTCTTCTAATGGGGGAATTGTAGATTCAACTACTTTATTATTTTGGGTAGTATACCACAAGCATGTTTAATGACTCCTTTTGGTCATCTAATGTTCCTGTACATTCAAGCCATTTTTAAAAAATCTATATTATATTTTATTCTTTTCATATAACTAAACCATTTATTTCTAAAAGTTATTCTTTCTGATAAAGAATATTTTTGTACATACCATTCCTTTTTAATGGAATTTTCTTGACTAGTCCAAAGTTTATCTAAATATTCAATATCTGGTTCAAAAGATTCATCAGATCTAATCATGCATAAAGCATCTTTAATTTCTTTACTAAGAGTGGGATTAGATTTTTGTAGTTCATATTCTACCTTTGGAATGGTTTCTGAGAAATCTACCTTTTTTGATTTTTTATCTATTTCTTCTAAGGATATGTCATCTTCCTCCTTAGTAATGGAGAAAGAAGGTCTAGAAAATGACATTCTTTTACTTGTAGAGATTTGATTATAAGATTGGGATCTTGCAAATTTTAAATCTATGATCCATCTGAAAATTGAATTACTTGATCTATATGTGGATTCTCTTCTTTAATTTCTGGCTCCGTTATGGAGTCAAAATGCCAATCATCTTTTGTTAATACATCATCCTATTTTTTCATATTTGGGACAAAGGTGTTATTATGGCTATGATTTGCTTCCATGAGCATATTAACTCCTTTATTACTTATTATTTTAGCCTTAGGAGCTAAGGTAGTTTTCATTAGTCTATAATATACTATATATATTATGGCTATTTCTCTAGTATTAGCTTTACTATTAATATTTTTGGTTTTAACATTTAAAGTTAATGTATCAATTACATTTTGATCATTAATATCTATTGAATAATTGGGATAACAATTAAAGTATACCGGACCATTTGCAAGATTACTTTGTAGTACTGCTAATAATGAATCATCAAAATTTAACAATCTATTTTATCTTAAAAGAAGACATATGGGTACATCTAAACTCAATCTATATAATGGTTTGACTGCTACCTAGACAAGTCTACTCTAAAGATTACTACGGGAATATTAAATTCTTTGCATAGTAATTGTTGTTATCTTTTTCACTAATTTTCTTTGATCTTATTCCTATAGGCTTGGCGACGAAAACACCCTCCGGGTCCGGCTCTACGACACACACAGTCTAAGCTAATCCAACGGAAAGTACTGACTTGCCAACGTCTAAACCGGGAATAATCCGATTACCCTACTTCAAGGAATAAAACTAAGAACACAAGTGGAAGAAGAACAACAACTACCAAACTCCGAACTTACCACCCCGATCGCAACCTAAGTTTCGACGCCGTCCGCCCAAGGACAGCGTAAGGACTTAGCTGCTCCTACTCATTATTTCTTGAATTTCAGTAGTGGGACCTGAGGATTTTATGGGCTTAGAATTCCTATGTTCTATTTTGGGAATAGTTATTAAGAAATCTACCTCTTTTAATTTTTTATTTATTTCTTTATCTTGAGGTTGACTTACTCGGTGAAATTTTGATTTTTCTTTTTCAAATTTTGACTTCGCTACAGACTCAAAATGCCAAATATCCTTTATCAATAAGTCATCCTGTTTTATTACTCTTGGGATAAAGGTGTTATAATATGCTTCCATGAGTATTGTAACTCCTTTACTATTTAATATTTTAGCATTAGGGGCTAAGGTGGTTTATTTTAATTTATAATATATTCTATACATTATAGCTACTTTCCCAGTAGTATCCTTACTATTCATATTTTTAGTTTTAACTTTTAATATTAATGTATCAATTATATTTGGATCCTTAATTTTTATTAAATAATTAGGATAACAATTGAAGTATAATGGACCATTAGCAAGGTTACTTTCTACTACTGCCAATAAAGATTCTTTAAAATTTAATAACCTATTGTCTCTTAACAAAAGATATATGGGTATAATTCATTTAGACGAACCTTTTGAATCGGACTTTAATTATTTAAATAAGCTTTGGACTAGTCTAGAGAATTCTATTAAAAAACAATGGTATATACAAAGATATTCTTTATCAGATAGATTAACCTTTAAAAATAAATGGTTTAGTGATATGAAAAGATTAATATATAACATAGAATTTTTTAAGTGATTTAAATACACAGGAAAATTAGATGACCGAAAAGAATCGTTAAATATGTTGGTTAATAAATGGTATACTACTAATAACAAGGTAGTTAAATCTAAAGTTCCTCCTTTAGAAGAAATTAGTCTACCGTTGACGGTAGAATTATTACGGGCTAACCTTTTAAAATGGATATAGTTGATACTAAAGGAGATCTCAAAAATAAAGATATAAATAGAATTTTCCAACAAAATAATTATACAAATCAACTACTTTATGTAGTCTCTAACCAAATTCTTGAAGCCGATTCTAAATCAATTTTTAAGGATAAACCAAACCCTTCCTACAATGACAAAAATCAAAAACTAGAAACTCATCCAATATTTAAACTACCAGAAGTTTCTAACGAGAAATTTCCCGTGTTTCAAGAAAAGTTTGAAATCACTAATGATCTAATAAAAATAATTAATAAAAACTAAAAACAACAAATATTAATATCTTGAACGAAGATAATAAAGATATTAATAAATTAAGTTCTAATTATTCTAATAAAAAGAATTATTATAAGAAACCTTCTTTTCCGGAAATGCAATACGAAGAAAATGAGTTTCTATCTCATACTTCGCACTCGGGAAGAGAAATAGCTGAATGGAATATTGATGGACTAGCGGAACATCAAATTTATGATAAAATACATGAAATGGGAATGGCCATTACAGCTTATAAAATGAAAAATTTATGAGAAACAATCTGCTACTTTAATTACAGTTGGATTTACTGGCACATTAAAAAATTGGTAGGATAATTATCTCACAGAAGATAATAGGCAAAGTATATTAAATACTACAACTATTGACCGAATTATTAAAGAGAAATCTTCAGGAAAAACTATAGAGAATATAGTCCTAGAAGATGCCACTACCACCTTACTTTATAACATAGCTAAACATTTCTTTGGAGAACCTCAACTTTTTCAAGATAGAAGTCTAGAAATATTGTCTAATCTATCTTGTCCAAAGTTGGATGATTTTAGATGGTATAAAGATACTTTCCTCAACAAAGTTATGATTAGAAAAGACTGTAATCACGATTATTGGAAAGAAAAATTTATTAGTGGTCTACCAAAGTTATTTGCTGAAAAGGTTAGAATAAAATTAAAAGATAGATTTGAAGGAAAGATTCCTTACAATCAATTAACCTATGGTGACCTCATAAGTTTTATAAATATTATTGGACTAGAATTATGTACATATATAAAACTTATGAATCAACTAAAAAGAGATAGTAAAATATCTCAAAAGGAACTAGGAAACTTTTGTCAAGACTTTGGTTATATTAAACTATCCGCCCCATCAAAAGAAACATTTGAAAAGGGGAACAATAAAAATAAACAGAAATCAGAGAAATCCCGTCATTACAAAGAAAGTTCAAAATATCTAACCATGATCCTGGTAAAAATAGATTTAAATCAAACAACACTGAAAGGTGTTGGGGCTGTGGAAAAATAGGACATCAAGCCAAAGACTGCCCAACCACTAATAAAAAGAAAGAGAAAATTATATGCTAATTCTGGAAGAAGAAGTTAAGGATAAATTATATTCTATTTTAGAAGAAAATAATTCCTCTTTTGATAAAAATCTTAGCAACAATGATCAGGTAACCTATAGTTGTGAAGATAGTAAGTCATCCGACACCTGCGAATGTGGTAGTGCAAGTTGCACCTGCAAAAATCAAAACCATTCCATAAATGTCATTACTAGTAGTAATAAGAAAACATTCTTTAATATGATAAATCATATGAAAAATCTTGATTTTTGGGAAAAATGCTTAACTATCTTAAGAAATTTAATTTTAAATAAACAAGCTGACACAATTACTGAAAAATCACCACCTAATCAGAAATCGGAAATTTATAAAGAAACAACAAAAAAGGTAGAGTCTCTCACAGAATCTCTATCTAAATTAATACCATTACGATCATTAGATCGCAAGACATGCCCTACATAAATTATATATCAAAAGAAGAAAATACTTTTAAAATAAACCTATTTTCACATCAAGGGAATTATACAATAAAAATTATTAAACTTTCTCCTCCTCCTAAGTTTTACCTAACCTTCTTTATAGAAGTAGGAGTTACTCAACTTCAAAAAAATTTTAACACGACTTTATATATTTTTCATAAAAATTATATTTTTTTTAGTTGGAAAAAATTAATATGCAACTTTGTTTTTCAAATAAAGGGAGAAAAACTCTCAAAAAATTTAATAAAGGAAATTTTCAGGGAAATAATGAGGTCAGGAATAAGACGTTTTCCAATGTTTAAACCCGAAGAAAAAATGAAACGACCATTTTATGAAGAAGATCAAACAAAATCAGAAGATATATACATGTATTCCCTCCTACCAAAATATACTATACCTTCACCATTAAAAGGACCCATAACCAGCTCACCCAAGCTACAATCACATCATTCAGTATTTCAAGAAAACTCATCCTCCTCGACCAATAAAAACATTTCAATCCAAACCAACGATAGTTACAAGATGGAAAACGGAGAGATATACCCAAAAAAATCTTGGGGCCACCTCTCAAAAAAAAAAGGATAAGGTTCCATATAAAAAACAATTTGAGTTAACAATGTTGCAGATACTATCAATTACAACACTTGATAAAAAATTTGGAAATTATGAAATTCAGGATTTACTAAAGTCCTGCTACACCAACAAAAATTATGTGGAGACGGAAGATCCCCTCAAGACCCGAAGGTATTATGAATTTATTTTAACAGATACTGATTCGGTAAAAATTGAGCATATATTTGACGAAAATGATTCAGATATTATACAATATTCCAAATTCACTATCAAAAGAATCTTGAGTCCATTTGAATGGTTTGAGGATCATCTACATACCCCTATTCACTTAGCAAAAGTTCATCGACCTTAGACATATAATTGGTATGATTATAAAGTAGCCTGGTATAACTTTATTTTTGTTAGACCAAATACCCACACCTGGTTTATCAAATATTTAGAAGAAATAAAGAACACAATTATTCCCCGTTGGTTTTACGAGTGGTGGAATCAGTTCGGAGGAAATAAGCAGGTATTATCAACTCAACATCAAAACCAGTTTGAGAAGTTTCAGGTAGAGAGAAGTATATCTACCTTATCAGAAAATATTAACTTATGCAAGTTCTTTATTGACAAAAGAATCTCTTATATTATTAGTTGGTCCTTCGACATTCGTGAATTTGAGTAGATCAAAATATTTAAGCAAAATCATTAAGATCAAAGGATGGGAGCCAGTTGTCCGCGATGATAAGTTAAGTACAAGTTCATCACCCCAAAGGAATTATGACAACTCCAATGAAAGATTAAAAAGAAGGCTCGAAGAAGTCTTACTTAACATCGACACTTATACGAAATTAAAATTTGAATTATTAGATACTGCTGCCTCCCATGACGAGCTTAGCAACGGAGATATGTTAGATCTAAAAGGAATAGCACAAGCATACCTTCTTAATTAAAAGAAAGTGTCAAGCACACTTTAATGATAAGCAAAGAAAAATATCAAGAAAAGAAAAATTTGAAGTGGACCCTACATGCAAAGATATTTTCAAGACAATTATAAAAATCAACATTTGAACAAAACAAGCTTACTCTCTATGTCAACAATTCCACCAACATATGGACCCCGCAACAATAAAGCTACAAAGTGACAAAGGAATCAAGTAACAAGATATATGTTTTGAAGATTAATTTTCATCAAAAGAAGATAAACATGCAGTGAAGGCTACATGTAAGTAGTTCCAGCTACGTGGCATCTATTTCAAGCCACGTATAATTATCATCAGTTATTTGTAGTAGGTAGTTGTTACGTGTAAAATAAATAATGTGTATTATTGTATGCACATATGTAAAATAGATAGCATAATAAGTTAGATTAGTCAGCACTTTTTGAGGCCTATTTAAGGCTTTCAACTTTTATGAGTAGAGGGCATTCAAAATCATACGACTTTGAAAAACCTCTCTACAATTCTCTCCATTTTCCCAATCTTTTCCATATCCGTATTCTCTCTTTCCCTTAATCAATAAAAAGTATTTTGTAAGTATACTTTGTCTACTATTTTGATTATTTATTTTCATGTTTTAAAGTTTAAAGTTTTATAATCGTTTTCTTGTCCTTCTATTTCTTTTAAGTTTTCTTCAAGCATTTGCTTGTTCTTGCTCCCTTTCGTTACTCTGCCCAAATTTCCTTAGGATTTCGTCCCGGAATTCGGTCCATCCCCTCGATTGGTATCAGAGCCAAGTTGATCTGGAAGGGTATGAGTAGGAGCGGCTAAGTCCCTATGCTGTCATTGGGTGGATGGCGTCGAAACTTAGGTTGCGGTCGGGGTGGTAAGTTCGAAGTTTGGTAGTTGTTCTTCTTCTTCCACTTGTGTTCTTAGTTTTATTCCTTGAAGTAGAGTAACCGGATAATTCCCGGTTTAGACGTTGGCAAGCCCGTACTTTTCATTGGATTAGCTTAGACTGTGTGTGTCGTAGAGATGGACCCGGAGGGTGTTCCCGTCGCCAAGCCTATAGAAATAAGATCAAAGAAAATTAGTGAAAAAGGTAACAATAATTACTACGCAAAGAATTTATTATTCCCGTAGTAATCTTTAGAGTAGACATTTAAGTCCATGGATAGTGTTCTTCTCCCCGCTAAATTCTCCCTTTTATTAAAATGAATTCACCTACGCATCAAAATATTTTTAATAGAATTAACATCTCTACAACCTCTAATAAAATTGCAAAAATTGAAAAAGATCTACAAAATTGGAAAATTCCTAAAGAACACTTTAAAAAGGTTTATAAAACAGGACACTTTGAGTTTTTTAGAAATTATAATATTAAGACTTCTGAGTCTACCATTGCTATTAATAAAAATATTGAAACTATTAGATTATTAGCAACCAATGATATTAATAGATATAAGAAGAATTATAAATTTTTCACAGAGGACTTGTCCAGGTATCAGTCAAACCATTATATAGATTGGATTTAGATGTACCCATATGTCTTCTTTTAAGAGACAATAAACTATTAAATTTTGATGATTCATTATTAGCAGTACTACAAAGTTACCTTGCAAATGGACCGGTATACTTTAATTGTTATCCCAATTATTCAATAGATATTAATGATCAAAATATAATTGATACATTAACTTTAAATGTTAAAACCAAAAATATTAATAGTAAAGCTAATACTAGAGAAATAGCCATAATATATAGAGTATATTATAGACTTATGAAAACTACCTTAGCTCCTAAGACTAAAATAATAAGTAATAAAGGAGTTACTATGCTCATGGAAGCAAATCACAACCATAATAACACCTTTGTCCCAAAGATGATAAAATGGGATGATGTATTAACAAAAGATGATTGGCATTTTGACTCCATAACGGAGCCAGAAATTAAAGAAGAGAATCCACATATTGATCTAGTAATTCAATTTTCAGATGGATCCATAGATTGAAAATTTGCAAGATCTCAATCTTATAATCAAATCTCTACAAGTAAAAGAATGTCATTTTCTAGACCTTCTTTGTCCATTACTAAGGAGGAAGATGACATATCCTTAGAAGAAATAGATAAAAAATTAAAAGGGGTAGATTTCTCAGAAACCATTCCAAAGGTAGAATATGAACTAAAAACATCTAATACCACTCTTAGTAAAGAAATTAAAGATGTTTTATGCATGATTAGATTTGATAAACCTTTTGAACCAGATATTGAATATTTAGATAAACTTTGGACTAGTCAAGAAAATTCCATTAAAAAGGAATGGTATGTACAAAAATATTCTTTATAAAAAAGAATAACCTTTAGAAATAAATAGTTTGGTGATATGAAAAGAATAAAATGTAATATAGAATTTTTTAAATGGTTTGAATGTACAGGAAAATTAGATAATCAAAAGGAGTCATTAAACATGCTTGTAACAAATGGTATACTACCCAAAATAATAAAGTAGTTGAATCTACAATTCCCCCACTAGAAGCAATTAATTTATCAATAGAGAATAAAATTATTACTGCCTCACCCTTTAAAATGGATATAATGGACTAAATAAAATACTATAGCTAAATAATTATACAAATCAACTACTTTACGTAGTGTCTAATCAAATCCTAAAGGCTAATAATAATACGGATATTAAGGATAAGCCAATATCTTCCTATAAGAGTAAAAATAAAGATTTGGAAATTCACCCAATATTTAAATTACCTGAACTTGCCAAAGATAATTTCCTAGCTTTCAAGAGAAACTTGAAATTACTGATGAACTTATAGGAATAATTAATGAAAAACTAAAATCTAAGGCTATAAATACCTTATCCAAAGATAATGACGATGAAATTAATAAATTAAGTTCTACTTATTCCATAAAAAGAATTATTATAAGAGACCTTCCTTTCCGGATATGCAGTATGAAGAAAACGAATTTCTATTACATACTTCACATTCTGGAAGTGATATTGCGGAATGGAATATTGATGGACTCGCAGAACATCAAATATATAATAAATTACATGAAATGGATATGGACATTACGTCATATAAAATAAAAAAATTATCCGATAAACAAGCTGCTACTTTAATTACTGCTGGATTTACTGGCACATTAAAAAATTCGTGGGAGAACTACCTCACCGAAGATAATAGGGAAAGGGTAGTAAATGCAACCACTATTATCCCTATAGTTAAAACTGAATCTGTAGGGCAAACTATAGAAAATCAAATTCTAGAAGATGCTACTGCGAGCTTAATTTATAGTATAGCTAAACACTTTATAGGTGGACCACAATTCTTTCAAGATAGAAGTTTAGAAATATTATCTAATCTATTTTGTCCAAAATTAGATGATTTTAGGTGGTATACATATGTTTTTATAAACAAAGTTATGATTTGCAAAGACTGCAATCACGACTATTGGAAAGAAAAATTTATTAGTGGTTTACCAAATCTATTTGCTGAAAAGGTCAGGATAAAATTAAAAGATAGGTTTGAAGGAAAAATTCCGTATAATCAATTAACCTATGGTGACCTCATAAGTTTTATAAATATTACTGGTTAGAATTATGTACAGATATGAAACTTAAAAATCAACTAAAAAGGGATAGTAAATTATCACCAAAGGAATTAGGAAATTTTTGTGAAGACTTCGGTTATATTAACCTATCTGCCCCATCAAAAGAGGCTTCTAAAAGAATTAAAAGAAGCCATAAGCATGACGATAAATCAGAAAAACCCCGTCATTATAAAAAAAGACTAAATCGTGACTCTAGTAAAAATAGATTTAAAACAAATAACACTGAACGGTGTTGGGGCTGTGGGAAAATGGGACATCTAGCCAAAGATTGTCCAGCCACTAATAAAAAGAAAGACAAAATCAATATGTTAGAATTAGAAGAAGAAGTTAAAGATAAGTTGTATTCTATCCTAGAAAATAATAGGAACAACTCCTCCTCCGATGAAAATCTTAGCGATGAAGATCAACTAAATATAGCCTACGATTCTGATGATAGCAAATCATCAGCCTCTTGTGAATGCGGCAGTGCAATTTGCACCTGCAAGAATCAATCCATAATTGTTATCACTAGTAGTAAAGAAACATTTTTTGATATGATAGACCATATTGAGGATCCCGATTTCAAGAAAAAATACTTAATAGCCTTAAGAGATTTAGTCCTTGATAAACAACCGGATAATAGGACAATTAAATCCTTTGATATGACAAGTGTTTTAAATAAATTTAAACAACCAATTAAACCTGAAACAACTCTACAAAGTATTCAGGCTGAATTAGTACAAATAATAGACGAAATAAATGAAATTAAACAGAGTGTCAACACTTTAGAAATTAAGTCAGTTACTAATAAAACATTTAAAAATATACCACCCAAATAAGAAGCGGAGGAATGTAAATACGAAGCAGGAGAAATATCAAAAGAAGTGGAGTCTCTCGTAGAACCTCTTACGAAATTAGGAATTGATACAATTACGGTCATTCGACTACAAAGCTACCACATACCCATCACATTAGTTATAGATAAAAATTATATCATTCATAAAATTGCATTATTTGATACAGGCGCAAATAAAAATTGCATTATTGAAGGATTAATTCCTCATAAATATTTAGACAAAGGCACTACACGATTATTCTCCGCAACAGGAGAAAAGCTTAAAATAAATTATAAACTCAGAAACGCTTACATATGCAATAATGAAATTGATTTCATAAATGATTTCATGATAACCAAAGATATAAATGAAGAAATTATATTAGGTATTCCTTTCATTACTCAAATAAAACCTTATACCTCCCAACTAGATGACATCCATACCAGAGTATTAGGAAAAAATCTCATCTTCCCTTACCTAAATACTATGTCAAAAGATGAAAGTAATTTCATAAGGATAAAAATATATTTCAAATAAATTCACTTTTCCTTCAAGAAAATTTTTAATAAAGGTTACTAAACCTTCTTCTCCTCCTAGATTTTTTAGCACTAGAAGTTACCCTCTTTCAATAAATAAATAATGACTGCAACGCAACCATTGATTTTTCATAAAATTTTATTTTTATAAAAAGAAACAAATCTCCCAAAAACTTTAAAGGAATTTTTCAGGAAATTAATGAGACCAGGAATAATCAAAATAAAAAGCCCATTTCAAATCAGAAGGTGAAGATTGCTCCAAAAACAATACAGGTCAATAAATATTACCGTTACTGTCAAATAGCACATAAAGTATGAAAATTATGAAAGTCCCGCTACACCAAAAAAAATTATGAGTAGATGGAAGATCCCCGCAAGATCCGAAGGTATTATAAGTTTCTGTTAAAAGATAGATTCAAATTATCAACAGGTATTATCAACTCAACATCAAAGGTTGTTTACAAAAATTTTGGAGGATCACATATTTAATCAAGACAATTAAAAATTTGAGAATCAGCTGTCCCTGATAATGTCAAGATCATCATCCGAAGAAATTATGAAGATTCCAAAGAAAGATTAAAGAGAAGGTTAAAGGAAGTCCTATTTAAACCTCAACACTGATACAAATTATCAGATATTGCTGCTACAAAATAGCACAAAATTACTTTCTTAATAAAAGAAAGTGCAGCACACTTTGCTATCCCTTTAAGAAATATCAAGAAAATAAATATTCAAGAGTGGACCCTACATGCAAAGATATGTTATACAAAGTTTCAAGACAATTACAAAATCAACACTTGGACAAAGTAAACTTATTCACTATGTCAACAATTCCACCAACATGTGGACCCCCCAACAATAAAGCTACAAAGTGACAAAGAAATCAAGTAACAAGATATATGTTTTAAAGATTAATTTTCAGCAAAAAAAGATAAACATGCAGTGAAGGCTACGTGTAAGTAGTTCCAGCTACGTGGCATCTATTTCAAGCCACGTATAATTATCATCAGTTATATGTAATAGATAATTGTTACGTGTAAGATAAATAATGTATATTAGTGTATGCACACATGTAAAATAGATAACATAATAAGTTAGACTAATCAGTACTTTTGAGGACTATTTAAGGCGTTCAACTTGTATAAGTAAGAGGCATTCAAAATCATACGACTTTGAAAAACCTCTCTACAATTCTTTCCATTTTCCCATCTTTTCCATATCCATATTCTCTCTTTCCCTTAATCAATAAAAAGTATTTTGTAAGTATACTTTCTCTACTATTTTGATTATTTATATTCATGTTTTAAAGTTTAAAGTTTTATTATCGTTTTCTTGTCCTTCTAAAACAAGTATAGAATACTTACAATAAAACATTTTATTGATAGGGAAAGAGAGAGAACATGGAAATGGAAAATATGGGGAAAATGGGAGTGAATTGTAGAGAGGTTTTTCAAAGTCGTATGATTTTGAATGTCCTCTACTGATACAAGTTGAAAGCCTTAAATAGGCCTCAAAAAGTGCTGACTAATCTACCTTATTATGCTATGTATTTTACATGTGTGCATACACTAATACACATTATTTATTTTACACGTAACAACTACCTATTACAAATAACTGATTATACATGGCTTGAAATAGATGCCACGTAGCTGAAACTACTTACATGTAGCCTTCACTGCATGTTTATCTTCTTTTGCTGAAAATTAATCTTCAAAACATATATCTTGTTACTTGATTCCTTTGTCACTTTAAAGCTTTATTGTTGCGGGGTCCACATGTTGGTGGAATTGTTGACATAGAGAATAAGCTTGTTTTGTCCAAATGCTGATTTTTATAATTGTCTTGAAAATATCTTTGCATGTAGGGTCCACTTTGATTTTTCTTTTCTTAATATTTTTCTTTGCTTATCATTAAAGTGTGCTTGGCACTTTCTTTTAATTAAGAAGGTATGCTTGTGCTATTCCTTGTAGATCTAACATATCTCTGTTGCTAAGCTCGTCACGGGAGGCAGCAGTATCTAATAATTCAAATTTTGATTCCGTATCAGTGTCGAGGTTAAGTAAGACATCTTCGAGCCTTCTTTTTAATCTTTCATTGGAGTTGTCATAATCCCTTTGGGGTGATGAACTTGTACTTAACTTATCATCGCGGACAGCTGGCGCCCATCCTTTGATCTTAATGATTTTGCTTAAATATTTGATCTTCTCAAATTCACGAATGTCGAAGGACCAACTAATAATATAAGAGATTCTTTTGGCAATAAAGATCTTGCATAACTTAATATTTTCTGATGAGGTAGATATACTTCTCTCTACCTGAAACTTCTCAAACTATTTTTGATGTTGAGTTGATAATACGTGCTTATTTTCTCCGAACTGATTCCACCATTCGTAAAACCATCGGGGAGTAATTGTGTTCTTCATTTATTCTGAATATTTGATAAACCAGGTATGGATATTTGTTCTAACAAAAATAAAGTTATACCAGGCTACTTTATAATCATACCAATTATATGTCTGAGGTCGATGAGCTTTCGATAAGTGAATATGGGTATGAAGATGGTCCTCAAGCCATTCAAATGGACTCAAGATTCTTTTGGTAGTGAATTTGGAATATTGTATAATATCTAAATCATTTTTGTCAAATATATGCTCAATTTTTACCGAATCAGTATCTGTTAAAATAAATTCATAATACCTTTGGGTCTTTACGGGATCTTCCGTCTCCACATAATTTTTGTTTGTGTAGCAGAACTTTAGTAAATCCTGAATTTCATAATTCCCACATTTTTTATCAAGTGCTGTAATTGGTAGTACCTGCAACATTGTTAATTCAAATTGTTTTTTATTTGGAACCTTATCCTTTTTCTTTTGAGAGGTGGCCCCGAGATATTTTGGGTATATCTGTCCGTTTTCCATCTTGTAACTATCGTTGGTTTGGATCGAAATATTTTTATTGGTCGAGGAGGATGAGATTTCTTGGAATACTGAATAAAGTGGTTGTAGCTTGGGTGAGCTGGTTATGGGTCCTTTTAATGGTGAAGGTACAATATATTTTGATAGGAATAAATGTATATATCTTCTGATTTTGTTTGATCTTCTTCATAAAATGGTCGTTTCATTTTTTCTTCTGGTTTGAACGTTGGAAAATGTCTTATTCCTGACCACATTATTTCCCTGAAAATTTCCTTTATTAAAATTTTTGAGAGTTTTTCTCCCTTTATTTGAAAAACAAAGTTGCATAGTAATTTTTCCAACTAAAAAAAATATAATTTTTATGAGAAATGTATAAAGTCGTGTTAAATTTTTTTTGAAGTTGAGTAACTCCTACATCTATAAAGAAGGTTAGGTAAAACTTAGGAGGAGGAGAAAGTTTAATAATTTTTATTGTATAATTCCCTTGATGTGAGAATAGATTTATTTTTAAAGTATTTTCTTCTTTTGATATATAATTTATGTAAGGCATGTCTTGCGATCTAATGATCGTAATGGTACTAATTCTTAATTTAGATAGAGATTCTGTGAGAGACTCTCCCTTTTTTGATATTTCTTTATAATTTTTTGATTTCTGATTAGGTGGTGATTTTTCAGTAATTGTGTCAGCTTGTTTATTAAAAACTAAATTTCTTAAGATAGTTAAGCATTTTTTCCAAAAATCAATATTTTTCATATGATCTATCATATTAAAGAAAGTTTTCTTATTACTACTAGTAATGACATTGATGGAATGGTTTTGATTTTTGCAGGTGCAACTTGCACTACCACATTCGCAAGTGTCGGATGACTTACTATCTTCACAACTATAGGTTACCTGATCATCGTTGCTAAGATTTTTATCAAAGGAGGAATTATTTTCTTCTAAAATAGAATATAATTTATCCTTAACTTCTTCTTCCAGAATTAGCATATTAATTTTCTATTTCCTTTTATTAGTGGTTGGGCAGTCTTTGGCTTGATGTCCTATTTTTCCACAGCCCCAACACCTTTCAGTGTTGTTTGGTTTAAATCTATTTTTACTAGGGTCATGGCTAGATTTTTTGAATTTTCTTTTGTAATGACGGGGTTTCTCTGATTTATGTTTATTTTTATTGTTCTCCTTTTCAAATGTTTCTTTTGATGGGGCGGATAGTTTAATATAACCAAAGTCTTGACAAAAGTTTCTTAGTTCCTTTGGAGATATTTTACTATCTCTTTTTAGTTGATTCTTAAGTTTTATATCTGTACGTAATTCTAGTCCAATAATATTTATAAAACTTATGAGGTCACCATAGGTTAATTGATTGTAAGGAATCTTTCCTTCAAATCTATCTTTTAATTTTATTCTAACCTTTTCAGCAAATAACTTTGGTAGACCACTAATAAATTTTTCTTTCCAATAATCGTGATTACAGTCTTTTCTAATCATAACTTTGTTGAGGAAAATATCTTTATACCATCTAAAATCGTCCAACTTTGGACAAGATAGATTAGATAATATTTCTAGACTTCTATCTTGAAAAAGTTGAGGTTCTCCAATAAAATGTTTAGCTATGTTATAAAGTAAAGTGGTAGTGGCATCTTCTAGGACTATATTCTCTATAGTTTTTCCTGAAGATTCCTCTTTAATAATTGAGTCAATAGTTGTAGTATTTAATATACTTTGCCTATTATCTTCTGTGAGATAATTATCCCACCAATATCTTAATGTGCTAGTAAATCCAACTGTAATTAAAGTAGCGGATTGTTTATCTGATAAAATTTTCATTTCATAAGCTGTAATAGCCATTCCCATTTCATGTATTTTATCATAAATTTGATGTTCCGCTAGTCCATCAATATTCCATTCAGCTATTTCTCTTCCCGAGTGCGAAGTATGAGATAGAAACTCATTTTCTTCGTATTGCATATCCGGAAAAGAAGGTTTCTTCTAATAATTCTTTTTATTAGAATAATTAGAACTTAATTTATTAATATCTTTATTATCTTCGTACAAGGTATTAATATTTGTTGTTTTTAGTTTTTTATTAATTATTTCTATCAGATCATTAGTGATTTCAAACTTTTCTTGAAACCCGGGAATTTCTCGTTAGAAACTTCTGGTAGTTTAAATATTGGATGAGTTTCTAGTTTTTGATTTTTGTCATTGTAGGAAGGGTTTGGTTTATCCTTAAAAACTGATTTAGAATCGGCTTCAAGAATTTGGTTAGAGACTACATAAAGTAGTTGATTTGTATAATTATTTTGTTGCAGAATTCTATTTATATCTTTATTTTTGGGATCTCCTTTAGTATCAACTATATCCATTTTAAAAGGTTAGCCAGTAATAATTCTACCGTCAACGGGTAGACTAATTTCTTCTAAAGGAGAAACTTTAGATTTAACCTTGTTATTAGTAGTATACCATTTATTAACCAACATATTTAACGATTCTTTTTGGTCATCTAATATTCCTGTGTATTCAAACCATTTAAAATATTCTATGTTACATTTTAATCTTTTAATATTACTAAACCATTTATTTCTAAAGGTTAATCTATCTGATAAAGAATATCTTTGTATATACCGTTGTTTTTTAATAGAATTCTCTGGACTATTCCAAAGCTTATTTAAATAATTAAAGTCCGATTCAAAAGGTTCGTTGTCACAACCCAAAATCATACCCTAGAAGATAGGGTACAATCTTGGATTGTAACCGGCGTCGTCGACCTCTCGGAGGTCTAAGACAAGCCTCTCATATCATTCATTACATTGACATAGTAAATTTAGCGGAAAATTTAAAACTTTTCATAGCACATCATATGCTAGAAACATCACATCGTATATATATAAAACATAAGTCATAATACATACTTAGACTCTAAGCCCCTTTGCCATCTTAGACTCAACAACTTCAGAGTACATTAAGGATAAAACCCTTAAGACACATTACATAACTATACAATATTTAAAGACTTTACATTAAAGACATTAATAGGACATCCTTGGACTTAAGGATTCCTTTCCTTGAGCTTGGGAAATCACCTATCAAGCTCCCCAATCATAGACATTCTTTAAGCATTCCAATACCTACACTTTGTGTAAAAAGTAAAGAAGAATGGGATTAGCACAAGAATGTACTAAGTATGGCAACCATGCGAAAACATGCATTTAAAAGGGACATTTCCTTTGAAATTATACTTCATGCCATTTTGAGTAAATCATCATAAAACCTTTATCAATATCATTTATATCATCCATATACCTCATAGCAACACATTCGAAGGCCAATCATCATAGAAAAGCACATATAGAATATAAGTACACATAAGGGTCACTTTACAATAAACTCATCCTTCTTAGCATTTAACTCTTTCTTTCAATTCATTAACCTCCTAAGTAATCCTTTAGGGATACTTGGTGCAATGCATCACCTTAGGAACATAAGAGAATGACATACATAGCATCTACACAAGACAACACATGCCATCATAGAAGTATAGTACCATATAATCATGGTCAAACCAAGACTACAATATCATACATAAAGGACACATACATAATCATAAGTATTAAGGTACCTTCCCAAGACTTCCTAAGGAGTCACTTGTGCAATGTCTAGATGGGTTCATTACTTCCACCTATCCTAAGTAACTTACCTTAAGTCCTCCTAGTTAGAATCCTATTCAATTACTTCCATTGTCCATTTTATCTTTAGGGAAACCATAGCCTTAACCGACACTAAGACCATGGGTGCTAATCATGGAATTTGGTGTTGTAGAGCCTTACACCAAAGGAAGGTGTTACTACCTAGCCAAGGTAGAACATTAACATATATGCTAGCATATCAAGTGAATTCACTTTCCTAGATCCTATGTGGCAAGCATAGTTTATGGAACTAAGAGGTAGATATCCCTATTCATACCATATGGTAAAGTGGGCTGCTCCTCATGGGAATCCCTTAAAGTGACATATCCATCGAACATGGAGGTTATCGTCATATGGGCAACTTCTAGGATGAATCTTTCCTTCTAGGGATAAGTCATCACCTCCCATTGTCAAGTTCGCTCCGTGCTAAGCTAGGTTCCCTTTATTTGAAAAGCCTTTATTACGTTTATTTATAAAACATAAGCTTTAAAATATCCATCACTTATATGCTTATAGCATATTCAAGCACCTATCTAGAATTCATAGCATTCTTGGGCACCCCTCTCAAGGCCCCTAGATCATCATTCATGTGTGTGAGGGTATATATAAATGTGAGCAAGCCTTTCACATAACACATCAAGTCACACATGTTCATATATCAATGCATAAGTCTGTAGGCATAACTATATGAGCAATCCTTTCATATAAACCTACTAAGACACTATACACATTCATACCTCATCATATCATATACATCATATTCATAACATGTTCATATAACCATCCTTCACATGCATAAGAACCAAACCTAGGAACTATCCTATCAAGATACACATGTGCAATGTATAGACAAGGTACCATACCCTTGTCCACACTAGTACACCTATCAAGTCATCCTAGTAAGGGAATACAAGTCATACATTCATAAACATCACCTTAACATACATAGTAGTAGAGACTAGTGAATATGAAAACTACCTTTCATTTAGACACAATGACTTATACTACTTGTAAATATGCATGTAAGTGAGAGTGTGCGTACATTAACCAACATGATCACATAATGGCTATCAATACCATCTTAAGTCAGCCACACTATTAGACCACATTATACTTCAAGCAGATAGCGCACAACACATAATAGCATAGAAGACAAGACTATACATACATTATAATCAAGACTCCTAACTTTAGCTATTTACACTTCCATATAAGGGATATATGGGTAGAGGATATTAACCACTTTAACAATCAAGGGCAGCACCTATATAATACCCTAACATGGTTATACATATGCCCAAACAATAGCCACACAACCTAATTCACAACTAGAATAGGAAAGTAGGCATAAGCTTCTCATAGTATCATTTTAAGCACATGTTCATAAGTTCATCAATTTGCCTTCATGGCCATGGTAAACACATATATAATGACAATAAAGTAAACACCGCCACCATAAGTGGACCATACCACACAATGCCATACAAGGCTTCATCAACATTACTATAAAGAATAGAGAAGTAGAAGAGTAAAGGAAATAAGCATTCTTACCCAATTCTCACCCTTTGATCATCATTGATCAATACACCTTATTTATCAATAAAACACATATATGGCAGTAGCTAAATGTACTTTAAACATATAAGAAACCATGTACAAGTCACTACATGATTTTACCATAACATAATACAACATATCAACATACTAGGAAAGTAGAATAATCATAGATCATTAATCAATTTCATTCATATGGATTATAGGTCATATTTCATGAATCATATCACCCTAAGGCAGTAGCTAATGAAATCATAATCTAGATGAGACACTACTACAATTTGCCATTAAGGTCGATACAAGCATACTTTATATAGGGAGTTCGTGGAAAGTAAGTTTACATAGGTTAATCATATTCAACCTATCATGAATTGACCCATATTGTATTAATTACATATAATTCATCCTCATATTTCATTATAGGCAGCATCTATAGACATTAACCATAATCAATTCTTATAGCGACTAACCTAACGTTAAGATCACAAGTTACAACTTCATAGACAAGAAGAACCTAGATTAATTCAAACCAAGCCTTCTCTACTTTTGTCACACATGATTTATATCCATAATTCAACCATGGTATTAACCTAAAACAGTAGCTATAAGAACCACAACTTAATCGAAATTCACTTTAGATCACAAGAAAACCAATGTTACAGTGAACTATAGAAAACTAGGCTAAACATGCTCAAATCTTCATAGATTGATCCTCATGTATCATTCAACATAAATTCATGTAATTAACAGTATATACAATCACTTCAACGTAAGGGAATCGTAATTCAATCGATAACAAGTCAAGATCACAAAGCCCATGCAAGAGCTAAACCAATTTTGGAAGGAACATGGGTTCATCATGCAATTGGAGTGAAAACACATTAAAACCATTGTATTAACTTCAATTCATCATGATTTAATCATTAAAAACGTTTTGAGAAAGAACCCATGGCTAGATTGGAGAAGAAGAACTTTGATCATAAACTTTCTTCAAAAACATTGAGAAGAACTCTCCAAGTGAAAGGTTACTTAGAGAGGAAGGATCACCATACCTTTGTTTATAAGAAAACCTCTAAAACTTCATGATTCATCCATGGAAAACCCAGCTTGAATCTGTTCTTGAGCTTCACCAACAATGGTGGTTTTAGAGAGAACATTTTTAGAGAGAAAGGCTTAACATATGTGAGAGGGTTTGGGAATTGGGTTAATCACGTTTTTAGGGACTTATATACACCTAAAATTACTTAATTAAACCTATTATAGTCAGGTTAGGACGTGGGGTGAATTTACCATTCACCCTTTTAAGTGGCAGCACGCAGGCAGTTAACTAGCAGGCCACCCGCGACGAGGCCCATGACGTGGCGTCATGGCCATGATGGGCCGTGGCAGCCTCCGTCGCAGGGGACTTAGCCAATTTCTTGGCTTACAACCTGCCCAAGGCTACCCTCCTTCGACGTGACCTGCTTGACGGTCCGTTGGGTCCCAACGGTCCGTCATTAGGTCCGTCAAGAGGCACTGCCCAGGCAGTGTTTAGGCAGCGTTGAGGTCCTTTTTTTGGGGCCTCTTGTGGGGCCTTTAGAAGTCGTACCCGGACGTTTCCAACGCGATTACAAACCTTAACATGTTATGGACATACCACATAAGTTTCATCCAAAACAAACACCTACAAGATGTCCAAACAGCCTTGACCCCAACATGACATACGATGAGCGTCTTAGGGGCTATCTTTCGAACGCCTTGGACGTTCTTGGGCGTTTGACCTCCAAACTTCACGAAACTTCATACAATAACTTCAAACATCATTTAACATCATTTCAAGACTTATTTGACTCAGTTCACACAACTTAGGCATGCATACACACATGAGGCACATAAGCGACTATTCGTCGAACGTCTTGGACGTCCCTTGACATTCGACTTCCAAATCACTTCAAACTTTGCACACTGACTCTATATGACATAATAAGGCATTTTAGGACCTTATATCATTAAGACGAACATATTAGGCTCTAGACACCTTATCTCATTTTTGAGGCCTTACAATATCCCCCACTTGGGAACATTCGTCCTCGAATGACACTTAGGACTCTTTAATCACTTAAAGGACTTCAATACACATAAGAGCAGTTCATCACATTTAAAATATCATCAAATCATTTTAGCACTCAATGCACAAAACTTGAGTTAGTTAAATCATAAAAGATCTTCATTATTTAGGCCTAGTACTATAATGGTCATACTCAACCATATCATGCTTAGTGGTGTACATGGAGGAATATCTTACTTCTCAACACATTACATGTATTATGAGTTCACACCTTATCAAAGCACATGGTCAATTTCTTTAAAAATGAGAAAATCTCAACTTTCAAGCAAAGACATGCATACATTTTATTCTTAGTGAAATCGAAATAGCAAATCACAACAAGTACATCACCACAAAATAGGAAGTCATTCCACAATTTATTTTCTTAATATAATACTTACCCTTATAGTAAGCCTCATTTTGGAAAAATAACACAAATTATAGGCACATACATGTACACTTAGCAAAACATGCTTTCACTTTTCAAGAATGAGCCTACAATTTTGCATCACAAATCTTCAAATCACTTAATTTTAAAGAGAGTTCACATTTTTTCATTGTAAAAGAGACTCAACTTCCATTACAAGGCTAAACAATTTAACCTACAAGTGACTATTACTAAGTTCCTTGTCTTACCTCATGAGGTCAACTTCACCATTAGCACATTAAAATGCACGTCAACAAGAGAAAACATGGATTTTTCAAAAATTTCTTTTCATGCTTCTTGGAAATTTCACCCTGTTTATAAGATGATGTCAATCAATTCATACCAATCATATAAAGATCATGCAATTCACACTTTATGCAAGACTATTTTCATGAATAAGCATACTAAGAATTCGTATTTTCTAATTCAAGTAAGCATAGAAGGACAATGTAGACAATTTCTACAATCTCATTATTCAGACATCATCCCCCACTTAGGGTAAACCCAATTAAGAGCAACTTAACCCAATCATGTAGAGGATCTCAAATACAAAACCTTCATATTTATCACTTAGAGTGGTTATTACTTTAGAGGGAATTTTCATAAACTCAATTTAGCAACACTAAGGCATTCTAAACCTTATCATGTGATCACAACCCTTTACACTCAAATCCTATATCAACATGCATAGAGGAAACAACCACACTTATAGCAACTAATACCATCACCATATAGTCAACAAGATTAACATCATGTATAAAGAATCGTATCATGCACATCTTCATGATCAATAGACAAATACCCAAAAGTGTAACATTTAGACATTTGATGGAACAAATATGGAAATTTATAAGAAATAAAGCTTTACCAACTCATTCTTCATAAGCATGCATACTATATTTACAATTCAGGTCTCCACAAAAGACTCCAATTTATACTAACAACTCATCAAGTACCATTTATATACTAAGGAAAACAATGCACGCCTTTAATCGCATACACTCATAGAATAACATACTTTTATAGATAGTCATTAATCAATCCAAGTTCAAATCCAGATATTTGGATACTATCATACAAAATCAGGTAGGAATACACGATTTAAGAGAAATCTCTTTAACCACTATAACTTCTAGCATGCTTCAACTATATCATGACATACATCATCGACATAACATGCTATTTCACATAGATTTCATATATTGCCATAATTGGCATCACATCATCCAATAAGAGACATTTCATATAAAGCAAGGTAAGATGACCAATCATAATCCTCATAGAGTTAACATGTGCAATGATCAAGTAAATCTCCATAACTTCACTAAACCAAGTAACCCCAAATAAGAACTACAATTAGCATCATACTCCACTCATCTATAGCCTTCATGCATGAGTAACTCCAATTCTTTAGCTCACTAGGATATTTACATGTTTACAAGCATAGATATCATCTCATAAGGACATTCACATTTATCATCATACACATACATAACATTAACCTCTTAAGGTCTCCATCAAGGAAAACTAGTGCAAGACATAGGTAGAGTCCCATACCCCTACCTAAGTCTAGTTAACCCTTCAAGTCGCCTTAATTAGTATATACATCATCAAATAAAGACAAATGTCACCTTCACACATACTCATTCAAACCATAAAACAAAGATAAGCATTTTAAACTCACCTTTTCTCCCTCAAGCATAGAGAACTCTCATCCAAGCAATCATATCTAAAAGACCACCGGACAAGAAAACATAAGAGAGAGATCTTATAGAATTAAGTTCTATGGCACGATATGAGATTGATGAAGAAGGGAAACTCTATCGTCCTATACCTTCTCGTACCATTAAATGTGTCGCGACTCACCACCAATGATACGAGACTCTACTAGACGTGGCAATATGAGACTTTTTAGAACCTAAAACCGCTTCATAATCCTCATGCTCTGATACCAAGTTTGTCACAACCCAAAATCATACCCTAGAAGATAGGGTACAATCTTGGATTGTAACCGGCGTCGTCGACCTCTCGGAGGTCTAAGACAAGCCTCTCATATCATTCATTGCATTGACATAGTAAATTTAGCGAAAAATTTAAAACTTTTCATAGCACATCATATGCTAGAAACATCACATCGTATATATATAAAACATAAGTCATAATACATACTTAGACTCTAAGCCCCTTTGCCATCTTAGACTCAACAACTTTAGAGTACATTAAGGATAAAACCCTTAAGACACATTACATAACTATACAATATTTAAAGACTTTACATTAAAGACATTAATAGGACATCCTTGGACTTAAGGATTCCTTTCCTTGAGCTTGGGAAATCACCTATCAAGCTCCCCAATAATAGACCTTCTTTAAGCATTCCAATACCTACACTTTGTGTAAAAAGTAAAGAAGAATGGGATTAGCACAAGAATGTACTAAGTATGGCAACCATGCGAAAACATGCATTTAAAAGGGACATTTCCTTTGAAATTATACTTCATGCCATTTTGAGTAAATCATCATAAAACCTTTATCAATATCATTTATATCATCCATATACCTCATAGCAACACATTCGAAGGCCAATCATCATAGAAAAGCACATATAGAATATAAGTACACATAAGGGTCACTTTACAATAAACTCATCCTTCTTAGCATTTAACTCTTTCTTTCAATTCATTAACCTCCTAAGTAATCCTTTAGGGATACTTGGTGCAATGCATCACCTTAGGAACATAAGAGAATGACATACATAGCATCTACACAAGACAACACATGCCATCATAGAAGTATAGTACCATATAATCATGGTCAAACCAAGACTACAATATCATACATAAAGGACACATACATAATCATAAGTATTAAGGTACCTTCCCAAGACTTCCTAAGGAGTCACTTGTGCAATGTCTAGATGGGTTCATTACTTCCACCTATCCTAAGTAACTTACCTTAAGTCCTCCTAGTTAGGATCCTATTCAATTACTTCCATTGTCCATTTTATCTTTAGGGAAACCATAGCCTTAACCGACACTAAGACCATGGGTGCTAATCATGGAATTTGGTGTTGTAGAGCCTTACACCAAAGGAAGGTGTTACTACCTAGCCAAGGTAGAACATTAACATATATGCTAGCATATCAAGTGAATTCACTTTGCTAGATCCTATGTGGCAAGCATAGTTTATGGAACTAAGAGGTAGATATCCCTATTCATACCATATGGTAAAGTGGGCCGCTCCTCATGGGAATCCCTTAAAGTGACATATCCATCAAACATGGAGGTTATCGTCATATGGGCAACTTCTAGGATGAATCTTTCCTTCTAGGGAAAAGTCATCACCTCCCATTGTCAAGTTCACTCCGTGCTAAGCTAGGTTCCCTTTATTTGAAAAGCCTTTATTACGTTTATTTATAAAACATAAGCTTTAAAATATCCATCACTTATATGCTTATAGCATATTCAAGCACCTATCTAGAATTCATAGCATTCTTGGGCACCCCTCTCAAGGCCCCTAGATCATCATTCATGTGTGTGAGGGTATATATAAATGTGAGCAAGCCTTTCACATAACACATCAAGTCACACATGTTCATATATCAATGCATAAGTCTATAGGCATAACTATATGAGCAATCCTTTCATATAAACCTACTAAGACACTATACACATTCATACCTCATCATATCATATACATCATATTCATAACATGTTCATATAATCATCCTTCACATGCATAAGAACCAAACCTAGGAACTATCCTATCAAGATACACATGTGCAATGTATAGACAAGGTCCCATACCCTTGTCCACACTAGTACACCCATCAAGTCATCCTAGTAAGGGAATACAAGTCATACATTCATAAACATCACCTTAACATACATAGTAGTAGAGACTAGTGAATATGAAAACTACCTTTCATTTAGACACAATGACTTATACTACTTGTAAATATGCATGTAAGTGAGAGTGTGTGTACATTAACCAACATGATCACATAATGGCTATCAATACCATCTTAAGTCAGCCACACTATTAGACCACATTATACTTCAAGCACATAGCGCACAACACATAATAGCATAGAAGACAAGACTATACATACATTATAATCAAGACTCCTAACTTTAGCTATTTACACTTCCATATAAGGGATATGTGGGTAGAGGATATTAACCACTTTAACAATCAAGGACAGCACCTATATAATACCCTAACATGGTTATACATATGCCCAAACAATAGCCACACAACCTAATTCACAACTAGAATAGGAAAGTAGGCATAAGCTTCTCATAGTATCATTTTAAGCACATGTTCATAAGTTCATCAATTTGCCTTCATGGCCATGGTCAACACATATATAATGACAATAAAGTAAACACCGCCACCATAAGTGGACCATACCACACAATGCCATACAAGGCTTCATCAACATTACTATAAAGAATAGAGAAGTAGAAGAGTAAAGGAAATAAGCATTCTTACCCAATTCTCACCCTTTGATCATCATTGATGAATACACCTTATTTATCAATAAAACACATATATGGCAGTAGCTAAATGTACTTTAAACATATAAGAAACCATGTACAAGTCACTACATGATTTTACCATAACATAATACAGCATATCAACATACTAGGAAAGTAGAATAATCATAGATCATTAATCAATTTCATTCATATGGATTATAGGTCATATTTCATGAATCATATCACCCTAAGGCAGTAGCTAATGAAATCATAATCTAGATGGGACACTACTACAATTTGCCATTAAGGTCGATACAAGCATACTTTATATAGGGAGTTCGTGGAAAGTAAGTTTACATAGGTTAATCATATTCAACCTATCATGAATTGACCCATATTGTATTAATTACATATAATTCATCCTCATATTTCATTATAGGCATCAGCTATAGACATTAACCATAATCAATTCCTATAGCGACTAACCTAACGTTAAGATCACAAGTTACAACTTCATAGACAAGAAGAACCTAGATTAATTCAAACCAAGCCTTCTCTACTTTTGTCACACATGATTTATATCCATAATTCAACCATGGTATTAACCTAAAACAGTAGCTATAAGAACCACAACTTAATCGAAATTCACTTTAGATCACAAGAAAACCAATGTTACAGTGAACTATAGAAAACTAGGCTAAACATGCTCAAATCTTCATAGATTGATCCTCATGTATCATTCAACATAAATTCAACATAAATTCATGTAATTAAAAGTATATACAATCACTTCAACGTAAGGGAATCGTAATTCAATCGATAACAAGTCAAGATCACAAAGCCCATGCAAGAGCTAAACCAATTTTGGAAGGAACATGGGTTCATCATGCAATTGGAGTGAAAACACATTAAAACCATTGTATTAACTTCAATTCATCATGATTTAATCATTAAAAATGTTTTGAGAAAGAACCCATGGCTAGATTAGAGAAGAAGAACTTTGATCATAAACTTTCTTTGAAAATATTGAGAAGAACTCTCCAAGTGAAAGGTTACTTAGAGATGAAGGATCACCATACCTTTGTTTATAAGAAAACCTCTAAAACTTCATGATTCATCCATGGAAAACCCAGCTTGAATCTGTTCTTGAGCTTCACCAACAATGGTGGTTTTAGAGAGAACATTTTTAGAGAGAAAGGCTTAACATATGTGAGAGGGTTTGGGAATTGGGTTAATCACGTTTTTAGGGACTTATATAAACCTAAAATTACTTAATTAAACCTATTATAGTCAGGTTAGGACGTGGGGTGAATTTACCATTCACCCTTTTAAGTGGCAGCACGCAGGCAGTTAACTAGCAGGCCACCCGCGACGAGGCCCATGACGGGGCATCATGGCCATGACGGGCCGTGGCAGCCTCCGTCGCAGGGGACTTAGCCAATTTCTTGGCTTACAACCTGACCAAGGCTACCCTCCTTCGACGTGACCTGCTTGACGGTCCATTGGGGTCCCAACGGTCCGTCATTGGGTCCGTCAAGAGGCACTGCCCAGGCAGTGTTTAGGCAGCCTTGAGGTCCTTCTATTGGGGCCTCTTGTGGGGCCTTTTAGAAGTCGTAACCGGACGTTTACAACGCGATTACAAACCTTAACATGTTATAGACCTACCACATAAGTTTCATCCAAAACAAACACCTACAATATGTCCAAACAGCCTTGACCCCAACATGACATACGATGAGCGTCTTAGGGGCTATCTTTCGAACGCCTTGGACGTTCTTGGGCGTTTGACCTCCAAACTTCATGAAACTTCATACAATAACTTCAAACATCATTTAACATCATTTCAAGACTTATTTGACTCAGTTCACACAACTTAGGCATGCATACACACATGAGGCACATAAGCGACTATTCGTCGAACGTCTTGGACGTCCCTTGACGTTCGACTTCCAAATCACTTCAAACTTTGCACACTGACTCTATATGACATAATAAGGCATTTTAGGACCTTATAGCATTAAGACGAACATATTAGGCTCTAGACACCTTATCTCATTTTCGAGGTCTTACATTCGTGTAAATGAATCATACCAATATAATTTTTTATTTCTTGAATTTCAGTAGTGGGACTTGGGGATTTTATGGGCTTAGAATTCCTATGTTCTATTTTGGGAATATTTATTAAGAAATCTACCTCCTTTATTTTTTTATTTATTTCTTTATCTTGAGGTTGACTTACTCGATGAAATTTTGATTTTTCTTTTTCAAATTCTGACTTCGCTACAGAGTCAAAATGCCAAATATCCTTTATCAATAAGTCATCCCATTTTATTACTCTTGGGATAAAGGTGTTATACTATGCTTCTATGAGTATTGTAACTCCTTTACTATTTAATATTTTAGCATTAGTGGCTAAGGTGGTTTTTATTAATTTATAATATATTCTATACATTATAGCTACTTTCCAAGTAGTATCCTTACTATTCATATTTTTAGTTTTAACTTTTAATATTAATGTATCAATTATGTTTGAATCCTTAATTTTATTAAATAATTAGGATAACAATTAAAGTATAATGGACCATTAGCAAGGTTACTTTCTACTACTGCTAATAAAGATTCATTAAAATTTAATAACCTATTGTCTCTTCAAAAGATATAAATAGAATTCTGCAACAAAATAATTATACAAATCAACTACTTTATGTAGTCTCTAACCAAATTCTTGAAGCCGATTCTAAATCAGTTTTTAAGGATAAACCAAACCCTTCCTACAATGACAAAAATCAAAAACTAGAAACCATCCTATATTTAAACTACCAGAAGTTTCTCACGAGAAATTCATGGGGATTAGAGCATACTAGTGCAGTCCAAAAAATAAAATCGATTGTCCAAAAACACCCATGTCTAGGTATACCACACCCAGAGACCCTTATGATAGTAGAAACAGATGCCTCAGATATAGGGTATGGAGGAATACTTAAACAAAAAATGTTTGTACAATCCACTGAACAATTAGTGAGATTCACTTCAGGAGTTTGGAATGATACTCAAAAAAATTATAGTACTATTAAAAAAGAAATTTTGGCTGGGGCCTTATTCCCGGTACTCATTTATCATATCCTTCTTTTTATTAGGGGCCGGATTGTCCTTAGCATGATGTCCGTGTTTTTCACAGTTCCAACATACATTAATGTCTTTATTAAGTAATTTAGATTTTTTTTATAATACTGGGATTCGTCGTGTTTATCGTTATATTTTTACGACGATGTTTAGACCCCTTTAATTGATTTTTAAGTTTTATACCTCTTTAGCCTCGGGGGCCTTATTCCCGGTACAAAATCAACTAAAAAGGGATAGTAAATTATCACAATAGGAATTAGGAAATTTTTGTGAAGACTTCGGTTATATTAACCTATCTACCTCATCAAAAGAGGCTTCTAAAAGAATTAAAAGAAGCCATAAGAATGACGATAAATCAGAAAAACCCCGTCATTATAAAAAAAGATTTAACCGTGACTCTAGTAAAAATAGATTTAAACCAAATAACACTGAACGGTGTTGGGGCTGTGGGAAAATGGGACATCGAGCCAAAGATTGTCCAGCCACTAATAAAAAGAAAGACAAAATTAATATGTTAAAATTGAAAGAAGAACAACAACTACCAAACTCCGAACTTACCACCCCGACCGCAACCTAAGTTTTGACGCCGTCCTCCCAAGGACAGCGTAGGGACTTAGATTCTAATATATGTTTTGTCATTTTGAGATTTTTGGTCTTTTGATGTTATCGTGGGAGACTAGCATGGTAACTCTTTAATGACATGTTTTTGCTCATGTTGATTTTTAGAAGGTAATTCCTCATAATGTGTTATGAAACGTTGAGCTCTTATGTTTTGTTACTTGAGTTGCTATGTGTAATGTTGTTGATATGTGTTGAATGGAGTTGTGAAGTACTCCTATGATCTGTGACTCATTGTATACATGTTGTTGGTTGGGCTGCTAGTATTGAGTCTATCCTTCCCCTACAAAAGATTTTAGTGTCATTCAGGGACAAATGTTCCTAAGAGGGGGGATAATATAACACTCCAAAATTCCAAGTTGGCCTTGGCAGAAGTGTCTCCGCGTCGCGGACATGCTCCACCAAGACCCAAAAGCTTGGTCAGCGACACAGACACACAGTGGACTCATCTGGTTCAAATCTTTATTAAGGAAAAGTTGCGGGAGCAGCTCCGCGACGCGGACTTGTTCCTCGACAAAAATATGAAATTTGAAATTCAAGTTTGACTTCATTAAAGGATCAACTTAAGTGAGTGGTCTTTTTGGTACTTCATGGGGGGCCTATATATTGATTTTCAATTAGTTTTCCCTCATATTAACTAACTTAAATCAAATCCCAAAATCAAAATCCACGAGGTGGATCACCGGCTTAAGTGAAACAAAGCTCAGTGTCTTCCCCACATTGAAAAGAGGTGGTTCACTGACAAAAGTGAAATCAAAGTCAGTGTCTTACCCACACTGAAAAGAGGTGGTTCACGCCTAAAGTGAACCGAATACTTTCTTGAGCTTTAACCGACATAGATCATGTGAGATAACCATGAAATCTAGTGTCTTCCCCACACTGAAAAGAGGTAGTATCACCGGCCAAAGTGAAACCGAAACTACCTAGCATTCTTAGGTGGATTTCTCCACTAACTAGTCCCTATGATAGCAACATAGTTCAAAGACTAGGAGACTTCAGAGACCCTAGTCCCCTGGGTGGTTATCTCGTCTCATGACGCTTACATGTGCTCGCACAAGCTCATTGCTAGTCTATCGGTGCTAAGCTCAGATTTATTTTACTTTATAACCTTTAAAGTTGACTCAAACATTATGGAAGCTTGCTTCTAGTTTGCGGTATACTTAACTCAATAGATGACTGGTCATCCCTTTTCTATACTTGATGAATATGAACTTAAATCTTACATTATCATCATTGTGCGAGTGAGACTTGTCTCACAGCTTCTAGAACCCTCTTATTTGAGTATCTTTGACATAATCTTTTCAATGTAAGTGAGGTCTGTCTCACTTCCTTTAACACTCTATATTAGGTCAATTTCATAACTTAAGCTTATAGTTATTTCATTACTCACCTTATCTTGTTCAATGTTAATTGATAGTCTTGTACAATTCTTTAGGAAAGTTATAAGGACTTATTCAATGTTACTACATTCACAAGTTTGTGTGGATCGGGTATGTTGGGACTTGTCCCATTGATTGGCATACCCTATGTTATGAGTTCATTGAGTTAAGATTTGCATGACTTCACATATTTTGGAAGTAATATTGCTATCCAATTTGTTTGCATAAATCAAACTATGATATTATCACTAGCCAATTCAATTACTTCATGAATACATTATAGTAATCTATCATGTTAAACAAGCCAACTTTTAACCTTTGATTAGTGTATGAAACAATTCAATGAACAACTTAAGTATGTTATAAATTGGTCATTTCATTCAGTTATCTCATCATTTAGTATATCATGTTTAGATTACTATAATTGCTTTTATTCTTTTTCAGTTATGTTTTATTTCAGCTTTACTCTATCTTACATGCTCAGTATCTTCAAGTACTAACGCATACGTGATCTACATCTTCTCGTGATGTAGGTTCATGTTCTCAACATCCAAATTGCGCTTAGATCGATTTCTAATCTCCATTTTAGCAGATTCATTGGTGAGTCCTTATTCTCTGAGGACAATAGTCATGAGTTTCTCTTCAGTATTTAGTCTTTTAGTTTCAGTTTTTGCTAGACTTAGCTGGATCCTGTCCCAAAATTTCTAGTTAGTTTAGAGGTTATTTTCAGACATAATTTCATCTTAGTATTGAGTTAATAACTTCCTCCTATTAGACTCATCACTATTTCAGATATCTCAGTTATAGAATATGGGTATTCCCCATCTTTTAATTTGAATTTATGTTTTAGCTTCCACATCAGTTATTTTCTTTATTATGCTCATTATCATGCCAGCAGGGTTAGCTTGAGATCATTTGTGGTCCTAGGTCCCGTGTACGCGTCTTGGGGGTAGCTCGGTGCGCGACATAGACGCCTACTAACTCAAAGATGTGCCTTGATTTTGGTATGAGCAATGGAAAGAGGAAAGGCTTGTTGGAGAAGGTCAAGTTAGTTGGGCACATTCAAGATGACCTTCCTTGATAGGTTTTTTTTGTAACACTCTGAAAGTCCAAGACCTAATATAGAGCTTCACATATTGATATAAGGTTAGTAACACTTTTATAAGGCCTAATATAATTTTCATAAAAAATTTAGGAAGTTTTAGAGTCAAGACGTCAAGAAATGTCCAAGACGTACGGAAGCTAGTGTAACTGAACTAGTAAAACATCCTTAGGTTGAATGAATGTTTGGAGGTGTTATATGAAGTCTAAAACTTATAGAAAGACTTTAAACAGATAAAATAATGTAAAAAGGGTGAGAAACTCCAGGTATGACCCCCCGAGGATCGTCCTAGGGGTCCAAGGAGGGACCCCACCCTTGGGCAAGCAAGTTGCATGCCAAAGCAGCAGTCAAGTTGGCCTTGGAAGAAGTGTCTCCGCGTCGCGTACATACTCCACCAAGACCCAAAATCTTGGTCTTCAACGTAAACACATAGAGGACTCGTGTGGTTCAAAAATTTATTAAGGAAAAGTTGCCGGAGCAGCTCCGCGACGCGGGCTTGTTTCCCGACGAGAATCTGAAATTTGGAATTCAAGTTTGACTTCATTAAAGGATCAACTTAAGTGAGGGGTATTTTGGGTATTTCAGGGGGGACTATATATTTATATTTAATCATTTTTCGCTCATATGGACTCACTCAAATCAAATTAATCAAAACCCAAATGCTCTCACCTCTCTCTTTTCTCTCTCTCTGTTCAACCTCCATTGAAGGAAGAAGAAAGCTTGAAGAAGACCAATTTCTCTAGGATTTCACTTGAATTTCATGCATTAAGCTTAATTAAGATATGTGTTCTTCACTCTTGGGATTCCTTTACCCAAGAGGTCCTCTCAAAGTTGATTTCTAAATCACCCAATTCTTAAGGTTTTTCTATACAAATGGGTTCTCTTCTAAACTTGAAATTTATTGTTTATTATGATTAATTGTGATTACCCATGAATAATTAAGTGTATATTGTTGAGTAATTGATGTTGATTAGTTGTAATTTCATTTGTAACATGATCTTTCCCCGATCCCCCAAATCTAGGATCTTGTTTATGAATGAATGGGAATTGAAGAATGTATTGGTTGTTAGACTTGTTTTAACTATTCTAATTCATTCATGGACTGAATAGGGTTATGTATTGATGGGATTGAATATATTTATTGAAGAATTCATGATGAACCCTTTTCTGCTAATCATAGATCATGAATTGAAGTTAATTTGGATAATGATGATACAATGGACTTAGTTGTTGTATAGACTACTATTGTATGATGTTGTTACACCTATTGTTGGACAAAATTGTTGGTTGATGGTAAGACCATGGATAATGGCTTTTGAAGGAAATTTGGTGAGACCTTATGATCCTAAACCTTTACTTCAATTTTGATGGCTTGTACTTGATGATGACGTTTAGATGAATTGTATGTTGTGATTATATTAAGTAGGTGTTGGCATGATTATACAATTCTTGATTATGTGAAATTGTGAGATTATGATTACGATGTAATGATATAAGGTTGTTTATGAATTACCTATGTTTCTTATTATAACATGATGATGATGATGTGCTAATCTCACATATGAGGGTTGTAATGAAAGGATATTCTCATGCAATTCCTAATGAGTTAATAACTATGACTATACAAAGTGTTAGTCTCCTATGACCTAAACTGAGATATGATTGTTAATGAAATACTTAAAGATATTTCAAAAGGGACTCTAGCTTAGCACCGAGTGAACTAGTAGTGAGGAGTGTCCCTTACCAAGTAGGTAAGGTAGGTTCACTATTGTACTCATGATATAGAGATTAGAATGCCAATGGCATTAAGAGGGTCTCAAAGATATCTCCTATTTCTTGAACTATATTGCCTCCATAGAAATGCTACCTAGTGGATCCACTTAGATTCTATGTTCATGTCTGATACTACATTGGCAAGTAGACAACCTTCTTTTTGTGTAGAGTTTCATGAAACCAGATTCCATATATAGCTCTTATGGTCTATGTCGGTTAAGGCAAGTGTTTTGAAAAGTAAAATGATGTAATAATGTGAACACTAACTAGGGTGACTTAAGGGGTTTGAGTTAGTCTAGGTAGGGGTATTGTACTCTAACTATATATTGCACTAGTTGGCCTTGAGGAAAGTCCTAGAAGGTTTTTTTGATGTTCTTATAAAGTAAATGTTATGCATATGTTAACTTTACATGTTGATGATCCTATATGATTTTAGTTTCACTTATGGACATGTAATTAGTCCATATTGCTAAATATAATGTAGAATACTCTTAATGCTATGATATGATAAGCTAGTCATTGCTTATGATCCTTTGTTTGGTTTACTTGGTTGAGTGAGGTTATGTTACTTTACTTGGTCATTGCAATTGTAGAATTGATGGTGAGTTATGAGTAAGGGTCTTGCATATGTTGTAATGTTATGAACTCTTATACATTCTTTGTTGTTATAACATGATATTGGAGTTATTTTGGTTATGTACTTAAATATGATATTACATATGTTGACTTGACTTTACTTGATGATGTTGGTCTTGTGTTGTAAATGGTCTTTTCATAAGGGATATTTGATTATTGGCTTATATGGGTTCTTGGTTGTGCATAAGTATTTTAAAAGTAACTTAGCATGGTTTTGAACAAATGTCCCTTTGTGCATTATTTCAAAGTAGGTGTGTGCATATGTTTCCATACTCAGTACAACTTGTGTACTAACCCATATTTCTCCCTTTGTCCCAAACATTATAGGTTCCGGTCGTTGAAGGGATCGTGGCCAATTTTAAAGGATTACATAGATCATTTCTCCAAGAGTGGTTATGTCCTCAAGATCCGAGGATGATGCCTTTTCTCATTCTACCTATGTTAATTTCTATAGTGCAAGGACATTTGTTTCACTCTTTTTGTTCAAGAAATTGTTGTAAGCCCTAAGTGGTAATTATACATTTGTGTAATTAAGGGGTATGCCCAAATTGTTCTACTCCGATTTAGATGGTTTTATAAGAGACCTCCCTATTAGACTATATTGTGTATATTGTATATGTGGCATAAAAGTAGAAGCCTATCTATGCTTACTATGCGAAAAGTCTAAGTAAACTCCCTATGTATAAATGATGTGTAAGCGAGACGTCTATGTAAACCTCACTATAAATATGTATATGAAAAGTTTTAATTATCCTTACTACGGTTCGTCGATAGTGACCATTGATTTTACCTGCAAATCTCTGAAAAGCTTAGTTTTGGTCTATTTTGGGTATGGGGTGTTACATTATCTTCACCTTGGGAACATTCATCCTAGAATGAAGACTAATTAGCTAAAATAGAGGGAGAGAGCTACAATCCCTACTACTAAACACTAAGGACTGAGTTTTAGACTGAATTAAGTTCCGAGAGCATGCAAATACGCTTAAAATGCAAGTACAAACTGAGAGAACATGATTCTAAGGCTGAATTCATGCATGAATGACTGAAAAAACTGAAGAGGAACTATAACCTCAAGCTGGAGTGAAATCGGAAGGAAAGAGGTGAGGATACTTGGCTTTCATGGTTGCTTCTACTTCCCAAGTAGCTCCCTCTACGGACTGACTCCTCCACAAAACTTTGACTGAAGCAACTTCTTTGTTTCTCAACCTCCTAACCTGACGGTCAAGAATCTCAACTGGTACATCCTCATAAGAAAGACTATATTTCACCTCCACACTCTCTAATGGCACTACAGAGATTGGGTCACCCACACACTTCTTCAAGAGCGAGATGTGGAAGTCCGGATGCACTGCTGCTAATTTATTTGGCAACTCTAACTAATATGCCACCTTGACAATCCTTTCCAAGATCTTTTAAGGGCCTATATATCTGGGACTGAGCTTCCCTTTCTTGCCAAATCTCATCACCCCTTTCATAGGTGACACTTTCAGGAAAACCCAATCATCAACTTGGAACTCTAGTTCCATTCTCCTTACATCTGCATAAGATTTCTGATGACTTTGGGTTATCTTAAGTCTATCTCTAATGAGTTGCACTTTCTCCATAGCATCAAGCATTGAATCTGGCCCTATCAAAGCTGCTTCACCTACTTGAAACCAACCAACTACGTCCATACAAAGCCTCATAAGGGTCCATCTGAATGCTGTAATAGTAGCTATTGTTGTAGGCGAACTCAATCAGAGTAAGGTGATCATTCCAACTACCCTTGAAATTGATCACACAAGATCTCAACAAATCCTCTAGGTTCTGAATGGTACTCTCTGCATGTCCATTCGTCTACGGATGAAATGCAGTACTAAGGTTAACTTGAAAACCAAGAACCTTCATAAACGACTTCAAGAAATTAGAGGGAAACTGAGGACCTCTATCTGAGATGATAGACAAAGGAACCGCATGCAACCTCAAAATTTCATTAATGTAAAGCTTTGCATAGTCCTCTGCCAAATCTGTTGTCTTGACCGCCAAAAAGCAAGAAGACTTAGTCATCCTATCAGCTATCACCCAAATGGAGCCACGCTGTCTGCGAGTACGCGGTAACCCTGTGATGAAATCCATATTGATCACTTCCCACTTCCAAGTAGGAATGCTGATCTCTTGAGTCAGACCCTCTAGTTTATGATGTTCTACCTTGACTTACTGGAAATTTGGGCACTTACTCACAAAATATGTTATATCCCTCTTCATGCCATTCCACCGATAGACTTCCCGCAGATCGCGGTACATTTTAGTGGCACCTGGATGAATAGAATATCTTGAGTTATGGGCTTGTGCAAGAATATGTTGTCTCAACTTGCCCACATCAGCAACACACAATCTACCCTAATAGAGAAGTACACAATCTCCCCTAGGGAGAAAACTTCCACTCACTGATTATGGACTACACCCTTAAGTTCAAGCAAGATTGGATCACTGTCTTGTTTTTCAAAAACCTCTACTACCAAAGAATATTCAGCTTCATTCTGAACTGTTACACCACTGTCTGATATGCTCATAAGGTGAACTGCTAAGCGAGCAAGACAATGAACATCCTTCACTAGCACCCTTATTTCTTCCTCAACATGAGCTACATTACCTATAGATAGTCATACTAAGAGCATCTGCTACTACATTCGCCTTACCAGGATAATAATGCACACTCATATAATAATCCTTAAGGAACTCAAGCCATCTTCTCTGGCAAAGATTCAACTCTTTCTGGGTGAACACATACTGAAGGCTCTTATGATCACTGAACACATCTACATGAATACCATACAAGTAGTGTCTCCAAATCTTGAGTGCAAACATCACTGCTGCAAGCTCGAGGTCATGAGTTGGAAAGTTCAACTCATGCACCTTAAGTTGTCTAGAAGCATAAGCTATAACGTTATCTCGTTGCATCCACACCTAACCTAGGCCCATTCTTGTTGCATCACAATAGATCACATAACCATCTGAACCCTCTAGTAGAGTTAAGATTGGAGCTGTAGTCAATCTAGTTTCCAATTCTTTGATGTTTTTCTCACAATCATCTGATTGTTTAAACTTGACCATATTTTGAGTTAACCTAGTCAATGGTGAGTCTATGGATAAAAATTCTTCCACAAACCTCCTGTAATTACCCACTAGATATAAGAAAATTCTGATATCTGTAGCAGAGGTAGGTCACTGCTTTTGTTTCACTGCTTTTATCTTCTTGGAATCTACTCGAATCCCTATGCTAGATACAATTTGACCGTGGAAAGCAACAGATTTCAACCAGAACTCACATATGCTAAGCTTAGCGAATACCTGGTAATCTTTGAGAGTCTGTAGAACAATTCTCAAATGACTCTCATGTTCTTCCTCATTCTTATAGTAAATAAGGATATCATCAATAAAGATGATAACAAACAAGTCCAAGTACGACTTGAACACTCTGTTCATCAAATCAATGAAAGTTGCAGGAGCATTGGTTAGCCCAAACGACATTACTACAAATTCATAATGATCATACTGAGTTTGAAATGTTGTTTTCAGAATGTCACCATCTCTGACTTTGAGCTGATGATAACCCAATCTGAGGTCTATCATTGGGAAATGGCTAGCACCCTGAAGTTGGTCAAACAAGTCATCAATCCTGGGGATGGGATACTTATTCTTGATTGTGATATTGTTCAATTGTCTATAGTCAATGCACATTCTGAGATAACCATCTTTCTTCTTAACGAAAAACACTATTTACCCCATGGAGAAACACTAGGTCTGATGAATCCATTATCTAGAAGGTTTTTCAACTGCTCTTTCAATTCCTTAAGCTCTGCTGGATCCATTCTTTAAGGAGGAATACAAATAGTCTAGGAATGTGGAAGGAGATCAATTCAAAAGTATATTTCCATTTCAGGAGAAACTCCGAGAAGATCTTCTGGAAACTCACTAACTACTGGAACTGACTCAAGAGTTGGGGTTCTAATGATAGAATCATTAATCCAAAGTATATGATAGAAATAACCCTGGGATATCATCTTTCAAGCCCTAAGGTAAGAAATGAATCGACCCATAGCCGCTAAGCTAATACCCTTCCACTCTAAGATTGGTTCGTCTGGAAACTTAAAACGAACAATCCTAGTTTTACAATTGACTGAGGCATAACATAAATGTAACCAATCCATGCCTAGAATGACATTAAAGTCTACCATTTATAACTCTAAAAGATATGCTGAGGTAACTATCTGAGATACTATGACAGGATAATTTCTGTATACCCGTCTAGCTATAACTGGGTCACCAACTAGCGTAGAGACTAAGAAAGGTTCTGAGAGAGTGTCTGGAGTGATACTGAATTGGACTGCTATGTACTGAGTTACAAAAGAAAGAGTAGCCCCTGGATATAACAATGCATAAACATGAAGTTCAAAGACTCGTAATGAACCAGTGACTACATTAGGAGAAACTTCCTGATCCTGGAGAGCTTGAAGAGCATACAACTTGTTCTGGCGCTGATCGCCACCTGTACCAAATGAGTTACCCTGCTGAGTTGGGCGACTTATTGGTGTTGATGAATTTGTAGATTGAGATCTACCATTTCCACCTCTTTGACCCTGTCTAGAAGGACAATCCCTCAACCTGTGACCAAATTGACCGCACCCAAAGAATCCTTCTTTTACTGCGAAATACTTGCTCGGATTGTTCTTACCACACTTAGGGAAACTGGTTAAGTCTTAGTGCGTGAAACACTTCCCTCAGACTTAGATCCTTGTGCCCTAACCTTCTAGTCATACCTGTTCTTGGAGGATGGAACACTAGTTGACGAAGGGTCTGGAGCTGAAAACTTTTGCTGACTCTGCGAGCAATTTCCACCACCCGATTTCTGTTGAGAATAGTCATAGTTCCTAGTCCTAGCCTTCTTATTCTCTTTGGCATGTTAACTAAGATTATCACCCTCAACCTTCTGAGCATGAGTCATAAGCCTAGAGTTATTCATATCGCCTAGTAACATAGCATTTCTGCAATCTGTTTTCACTAAATCTGACACTCCATATAAGAATTTATTCATCTCAGCCCTGGAGTCAGCAACAATGTAAGGATCATACCTATAGAGTTCGTTAAACTTGACCCCATACTCTTGGACCGTCATGTTTCCCTGCCTTAAATTCATGAATTCTTGAGCCTTTGGTTCTCTCAACTCTATTGGGAAAAACCTGTCCAAAAAGGTCTCGCTAAATAACTCTAAAGTAATAGGAGCTGCATCTGTACCCCTATTTTTCTTCCACTCAGTGCACCATATATGAGCAATATCTTTCAGCTGGTACGATGCCAACTCAAACCGATCATTCCGAGTGACTTGCATCACCTCAAATAACAAACCTAGTTGCTGCTGATCCACCATTCACATTCATGGGAGCTTGAACCTGTTGATTGTTCTAGTTGGAGACACTCTGAGCCAACATCTGAATGGCACTTCTAGTTCAGCATTGGAGACTTCAGGATTTAGGACCGGAGGAGCTACATTTGCATTACTTTCATTTGCATTCCTAGTATTTTAACTCTTGGCGTTAGATCTACGAGGAGGCATGATCTAAAACATAGAACGTTGAGGTTGAATTGAATGATATCAAACCATACGCACGATAAGATCAACAAGAAAGTGAAGTTTTTCCTAGAACTCTTCATAGCCTACATCTTATTAGATGTGGTGCACTTCACACCGATGAAAAGGACTCTACTTAGTGCGGCTTTTCATACATCCTAGGACACTTAAACCTAGTGCTTTGATACCAAGTTTGTCATGCCCCGAACTACCCCTGAGCGCGAACACGGGACCTAGGACCTCAAGTGATCCCAAAATAACCCTGCTGGCATGATAATGAGCATACTAAAGAAAATAACTGATGCGGAAGCTAAATCATAATTTAAAATGAAAAGATGGAGAATACCCATATACTATAACTAAAATATTTGAAATACTAACGAGTTTAATACAAGGAAGTTATTAACTCAATACTAAGCTAAAACTAAATATGTCTTAAAATAGCCTCTAAACTGACTAGAAATGCTGGGGCTAAGTTAGGCAAAAACTGAAACTTAAAGACTAAACACTGAAAATAAACTCATGACTATTTTTCTCAGAAAATGAGGACTCACCACTTAATCTACTAAACTTGAGATCGGAAATCGATTTAAGCGCGATCTGGATGCTGAGAACCTGAACCTACATCACGAGAAGATGTATTGCACATATGCATCAGTACATGAAAGTATTGAGCATGTATGATAGATTAAAGCTGAAATAAAGCATACCTGAACAAGAACAAAAGCAAGTATATTAATCTAAACATGATATACTGAATGCATAGGTAACTGAATGCAATGACCAATTTATAACATGCTGAAACTGAATACTGAATATACTTATAAATGGTCAATACAATAGACTCTGACTGAACTGTGGGAGCTACTAATAACCAATAATAAAACCACATGAGCTAAATGTGGAGTACGATGTATACGCCCTATCGAGAGGACCCAATATACCCTGCCAGAGGTATAAAGGCATGATGGCGTGATCACTATAATGATGCCCACATAGGGTACATACAACCTACTTAGCTAGTTGTTCTAGGACTATTTGGGTGTGCAGAACCCTAGTCCAACTTGGTATTATGATACTCACAATGAATTCAGTGATAAAGACATTACGACTGAATTTCTCTGAAGAGTGGATTGCTCAAAACTGTACATGCAAACTGAGAGTGCAATAATTAATCTGATAATTATGCATTCATAATTGAAGCATGTATATCTGAAGTAAATGAAATATCTAACCTAGCATGTGTAATTCTAGAACTAAGGAAATACACAGGTAGGGTTCTAAAATTCATGCGATAAAATGAATAATAACTTTACAATCTGATTTGGAACATATATCTAACTAATTCATGATGATCTGCTCTAATTGTAGAAACCTAGGTTTAATCATGATTAGAGAGTCATGAACTGACTGAAAACTAGGGATCTAATTGGTGAGAGGAACTTACTAGTGAAATCCCATTTACTTGGTGATGAAATCCACGGAGAAATATTTATATTTCAGGGCTGGAACTGCTAGAACCTTGGTGCGTTCTTAAACTAGGGTTCCTGACCTTTTTCTCCTTTCTTGCTTCTAATTCTTTAGGTTTTGATTTTTGATTTTGCCTGAGGTAAGTTCTTGCTAGGTTTCTAGGCTTAAACTAACTAAATTCTGATGATTTAGGGTCACAATGACGTATCTTAGGATTTAAATAAAGTGGAAAAGACCAAAAGACCCCTGAGTTAATTTATGTCAGACCAAACGACGACTTGGACTGTCGTTTGGGTTCGTAGGTTGGGCCTGTTAGACAGACCTTTACTAAAACGAGCATAACTTTTTACTTGGAGGTCTTGATTTAGCAAGCTCGGTGGCTATGGAAAGCTAATTCAATTATCTATTGTTTAATAGGTCATGGTACACCTAATTAATTTTGTGCTAAACGTTATTACCATTTGAAGTTCACCCTATAACATTTCCCCCCTAACTGACTGCTAACTTTCCCCTACGGATCGAACGACGGTCCGTGCTGGTCAATCGTGGTTCTTATCAGAGGCTGGTGTAAATGGGGTCTTGATCCACGGACATAGACTACAAACCACAGTCTGACTTATGAACCGTAGGTCTGTTCGTGGATCGACACTTAGTCAATTTTTTTGGTCTGTATCATGGGAGAATTTCAGTCACAATCGATGAATCTGCAGTAAGGGCCGTAGATCAGAGGTGTGTCGATAGTGATTGTTTATTGCACCTGCAGATTTCTGAAAAGCTGAGTTTTTGTTTGTTTTGGGTATGGGGTGTTACAGGCTAGTTCTGCCTTCTCTTTTGAAGATACACTCATGGCATCTAGCACCTTGAATACTTCGTCAATGAACCCTTGTGGGTCCTCCTCCACTTTTGGAGCCAAAGAAGGTAGGGGGATTCATGCTTGTGAAATCCCTAATCCTACTAGTCGTATTGTTAGCATTGGGGTTCACTTGGACCCTAGTATCCCTAGAAACTTGAGTGGCTAACACTTAAGTGAAGCTATGAATATCCGCCCTTATCTCAAACTTAGACATAGCCCCTTGTTCAATAAGAACATGAGGGTTTTGAGGAGATTGATGGGGAACCGTCCCATTCACATTCTCCTCCTCGGCACTTCGAGCATTGTTCCGTATTGTATTCATTGCCTATAAGAACAAGAAAAGGATTATAAGAAAAGAATAGATAAAGTTACGAGTTTTAGCGACGACTAATGAATGAAAAAAGAGTTAGAGTTCCTAATCATCTCTTAGCCTCTCAGTCATAAGTGTGGCGCGCTTCACAAGCATGAACAAGACTTTACTTGACGTGGTATCTTGTGACATCAATCCTACATTATTCTCAACCTTATGTTCCGATACCTTGTTTGTAAAAACCCAAGGTAACCCCTAGTCGTTACCGGCATATTCGACCTCGAAGAGGTCTTATACAAGACCTTAGCATACGTCATAGAATGTATCATAAAATAAAAGTGCGGAAAATTTAAAACTTTTACTTTGGAAGTTCACTTCACTTCATCTAAAGAAAATATCATCTAAATTCTTCACACTCTACCATCTGGATATAAGAAATAGAAACTTGTGACATAGCCCATACAACAATGAAAACATCTCAAATTAGAAAATACAATATTGTCTTTCAAACATAACAAAAACTAGAAAGCTAGAATATGGGTCTTCGTCCTCGGACATGAAGACTCACCAACTCGGCAAAGCAAGTCCAAGTATCTTTGGAAGTGGACTTGATATCCTCAACCGCGCGAGCCTACATTGTTTGGGAAAAAGGGAAGAAAATATGGGTTAGTACATCACACGTACTAAGTATGGCTTGTATGCATAAATATCATCAATGCATGTATAAAAGGGCATTTTAGTCAAAAACATACTTTCTATCAATTTTATGCAACATACACATATCGTAAGTATTATGAGCCAACCCAACATAATATAAACCCAACATGTAGGCACCCCAAGCAATACTTGTGCAATGAAAAGAATAGACTCCTATAACCCTATCCAAAGCAAAGTATCACATTAAGCAACCCACTACATACAACATTCATAATCTCATATTTCATCATGACATGCTTTATTCATAAGGATCATAAATAACTTAACAACACAAGTCATAATTAACATAATCATAAAGGAACACTACTAGAACCCTCTCTTAGGATCCCACAAGTGCAATGTATGAGAGAAGTCCCATACCCCCCCACCCACCCCACCCCCACACTATGTAGAAACCCTTAAGAACTCTCTAGAGAGATTTCATACGCTTCTTTATCCATTTACTTTTACAATTAGGGAAATAGGTTCCAATAACTGATATTAGACCATGTGAGCTACATGGAATCCTGTGTTCTACTCCCACACCAAAAATAGAGGGTTAACACTTGCCTAAGGTGTAACCTTTCGTACATAGCTATATAAGTGGATCCACTAAGCTAGAGTCCTATGTGAGAACATAGTTTAGGGTCAAGGAGATTGTTACTAGAAACCCTAACCTGCAAAATGTGGGGGATTCCATCTCATGAGACAACACATATCTTCAGAATCTGGACTTTCTAATCACGAGGAACCAATGTGGGGAGTCGTACTTACTAAACTAGAGACTCCCATCTCATATACATGCCCTTTCGGTGCTAAGAATCTATTCCCTTTTGTAACCATCTTTAGTCATCACATAAGTTTACATTAGCCTTTACTAGAACCTTATGTAAATATCTCATCATAATAGCTCATAGGTAATCATAAGTGAGAATAACCCTTTCACTTTAGAAACCACTAGAAAGTGAGTAAACCTTTCACTTAAACACTTTATTATAATCATGAGAACTGCTTTTCAACCATATAACCATTATATCATATCATGCTTACATACTTCATAGCTAATTGAAGTGTATAGGGTTAATGATGAGGGATACTTGTCATCAACACCACAACAACACATTCGATATAGGATCATTACTACATAAGTAACTCATGAAAAGAACATGTGGGTCTTGTACTCAAATGTATGAGGACTCACCATTACTTCTTCTTCAACCCTTATAAGCCTATCCATCATCCATAGCATATCAAGACTTCACATTCCCTACACTTTTGTCAAAAAGGAAAGAATGGGGTTAGCACATTGAATTCACTAAGTATGGAAGCCATGCAAAAATCATGATATATTGATTAAACCTTCATAAAAGAGTTTAAGAGACATAATACAATTCAATAATCACATATAGAACATATTCAAGTAACATCAATCACATAACCATATTGACATAGACCCCTGTACTAAAGGTTATCCTATGACCCACATAAATATGAGGCGGCCACCCATACAACCCCTTCACACACACCTAGATGATACTCATAACTACCTAAAGTAAAGTTATTCCATTAAATCATATGTCACATAGTTCCATATTCAATAAGATAAACCTTTAGTAATTCAGACTCTCTACCTAAGGTTACTCTAAGACTCACATGAGTAAAATATTAAGAGACTGCCTATACACCCTCTTCAAGCCTACTTAAGCAATCCTAAAAGCTACCCTGGATAAAATCCTTTCTATACAACATGCCTCATTATGAGAACCTACTTCGACTAAAACCAATTTTGAAGACAATCATACATGTAGAGGACTTCATATAATGGTCTTCGAAAAGACCTAGGGAAACAACATCCTAGCATCTTCAAAGCGTACTTGTTCCATGTTTAGATAGCATCCTATTCCACTACCAAAACATTATAGAACTTCTCCAATACTAGATTGCATTCCACATGATGAGAATAGGCTTTAACCGACATAGACCATACTAGCTTGGTATGTAATCCAATATCATAAGACCCTACACCGTGGAAAGTGTTATACTTGCCAAAGGTAGAACTAAGACTCAACCCATGTATGCACATGGTTCAAGGATATAAAAGGCTCTTTTGTAATCTAGTCTCATACTCAAGTAGAGCTACTACCACAAGCATATCCACTTGCTGCTTTGCCTTGGTTATCATAGAGTAAGTTCATTCACATAAAGGTAAATTAGAAGGTACTTTTTGTTAGTCATACCAACTCATAATACCCCCACAGAGAATGAATCTAGGTCACCCACTCAAGGTCTATAACGATATCTCATTCTTATTACTTCCCTAGAGATGGTTTCATGCCGTTCCAGCCATCCTATCCCTAAGACAATAAATCACACAAGAAGGATACCATCATGACTTTCAACATCAAGGATATCTTAACCTTCTTTCTATATTGAAGGTTCCAACTCATTGTCCTTCTTTACTTGTTTAATGTCTTATCAATCATTCGTACACATACATGACAAGGGTGCTTAAGCCTACCAAGTCAAGAAATCATGTATTCACTTATCTTTCATGCATCAAGAAGAAGGACTTAGGTCTACAAAATGAAGACACACATTTCTCATATCACATATTCATTATCATTCAAGTACCAAGTAGGGACACTAAGTCTACCACACGTGATACCCTAACAACACATATAGAAACTCATCATAGTCTACCATAACCACATATAGTCATTTAAAGGACAACATGCTTTTACCTCACACGTACATGTACAACATCATCATATACCATCAATTTAAGAAGAATCATAACATAATCACTCACACAAGATCACTTAAACATTACAAGAGTACTTTACAGTCTAACTTCACGTTATACATTCATGTAAGACCTAACATGATAATACTACAATTTACATAATAATGACTACAAGGTCATGGGCATCACATATTCAACACATAAACACCACCACCATAAGTGGACAATACCAATCAATAGCAATTCCACTTCAATTCTACACAATATAGAGAGATTACGTCATCTTACCACCTTTCCATCATCAACATTACCATTTCATAGCCTTTTCAATCAATTCAATTTACAAAGGCTCTTATTATTATCCACATAAATAATTCTAAACCAACAATCAAACCATAGCAATGATCCAACAATATACACTATGAATATCATGAAATTAAGGCAGAATATGTACAGTTCAATCATGATCTATACATAAATAAATAGCCCAATGCAATCTACATATGAATTCAGTAAAATCAAGCCATCATTAATTCACCCACATTTTGGCCAAATTTAGAGATTTGAGAAGATCAAGGGTTCATGGAGATTTTCATTGAAAAACATCAATTATACATCAATAACATCATATTTCATTGTTTGAAAATGTTTCATGCAAGAACCCATGACTTAGAGTATAAATTGCACTTTATCATAAACTTGTAAATCTTTGAAATCTCGTCGAAATTGTCTCTAAGGTTATAGCTAACCTTAGATAAAGAACTACCATACCTTATTAGAAGAAATTTAAAGATAATTGAAGAATAACTCCATTGAAATCCATCATCCAAGCTCCATCTTGACTTTGAGCTTCCATGGAGATTTTTGGAGAGAACTTTTGAGGGAAAGGGTTTTGATTTGGGTGCTAGGGTCTAAATGAGAGTTAAATCCCTTTATTAATCTTAAAATACCCAACTACATCTAAAACAACCGTTTGTAAAATTTAAAAGACTGGGGTGAATTTCCCAAAACAGCCCAAGCTTGGCCGAGACTTAACAGCTTTTGCAGGCTCAAACTATGCCCACCAACGATGGACCGTCGCTTGGTCAACGCCCCGTCGTTTGCGGGTTCGTGATTTTTATAAGCAGCTAAAAAATGAGAAGACTTGAAGGTTTAATAGACTCCCCAAGTTGAAGAGCCATTGTTTGAACAACTGGCCGTCTTTTGGGTCGTCGTTTGCCACTGCACGTAGGCTGCATGATAGTTCTAGCCCTTCAGTTGGGGTCCTCCCCTAGGGCCCCTTATGGGTCCTAGGTGGATTCTTACCCGGTTGTTAAACCCCTAAATATGCACATCTAGGTCTTAGTGTCCTCCACAATCAAATTAGACACCAAAAAACTCATGATACATGCCAAGACACACTAGAACACACACAAGCACATCCAAAGAGTAACTTTCAAACATCTTAGATGTTTTTGGACATTTCACTGCCAAACTCGTCAAAACTCAACACACTGACTTATAACACTACAATTCATCATTTTAAGACCTTATAAACTCATGACACACATGTTAGGATCTATTTTAACCTAGTTCATTATGAGGGTCATTACATTCTCCCCCACTTAAGAACATTGGTCCTCGAATGACACTTAATCACTTAAAGGGAAAAGAAAAAAGAAAACAACTCACATACAAGAATAGAATATAATAGCTCATTCTCATAGCTAGGAGGAACACCTCTCCATATAAGTTACATCAAGCACATTTAAGCAATTTCCTCATAAAGGCTCAACATGCAACTTCTCAGTAACACGTTAGGCATGCTTAGCAAGTCAAATCATATAAAAGTTTAGGCATGCTCACTATCTTAACAGATGAAGCAAACAAACAATCTACCTTAAATGCACATGAACATGAGAAAATTACCATGTATTAAACTCATTTCTCATTTAAAAGGATTCAACAATAACATGCATATCATAGGAGAATATTTGGAAGCTCATTTTTCACTTAAGACTCCAACATAAACAAAGAATCCAGGAACTCTTAGTTTTAGGCTTGAATAAACAAATAAGGAAAAGATAGGGATATCTCACTCCCCAAAACCTTAACTATTCACCATACTCTCCCACTTAGGAGAAACCCGTCTAAGGTCAACATGAACATGCTATAAGCATCTCCCTCAATGAACCACCAACCTACCAACATCATTCTCATTAAGCTCTTCAATACACTAGACCTCTTGTAATCACAACATCAAATCTATCTCATGGAAACCAAAGACTCTCAAAAGGTCTCATCGTCTAACCACAACATCCCTCTACTAGGAGAACTAACCATTACTCTTTCAAACATCACCTCCTTCCCTTCTAAGGTCGGATCTAAACAACTTCAAACCATCTCTACTATCACTTCTTCACCTTTCTAAAATCATTCTTCATCATTTCTTTCAACCCCCCTCAAACACTACCTATTCAAGCCGGGTTCTATCAACAATACTCACCTCCATAAGGTAACTCAATCAACCTAAGGTCATCAACACAACATTCAATTTCCCCTCTAACAAGTCACATATCTCATATTTTTCTCTCCCTCAACCCCAACTTTTCAAAGTCGACCCTTAAGGACAATCATAGAAGGAACAAGGGAAAAATATCATAAACAAAGCTCTTAGGAACGATTAGAAGAATAAAAAAGTGAAACTTTCTTAGCACCTTATAGACTCCTATTCATAATGTGGCGTGCTTCACATTATCAACAAGACTCTACTAGATGTGGTTTTTGAGACAGTCTAAAACACTCCTAAACCTTATGCTCAGATACCAAGTTTGGAACGACCCAAGAGTATACCCTAGAATAAATGAAATCCGTAAGTTGCCAAACAGCGTATGCGACCCCGAGAAGTATCACAGAAGCCGCTCATATCATAATTGCACAATATACTCCAAAAGAAGTAAGAATTTAAAACTTTCTTCACACACAAAGAACACATTCATTAATATGCAAGCGGATGACTTTTATAAACATTAACCCTTTGCAATGTCTCATTAAACAATCTAATCATTGACTATAGAACATTGGGACTAAGCCCATACAAGACATAAAATAAAGACTAAAGACATAAAAAGAACATGTGGGTCTTGACCTAGAATGTATGAGGACTCACCAATACTTCATCTTCAACCCTTAGAAAAATATCCATCATCCATGGCAAATAAAGACTTCCAATTCACTATACTTTAGTCAAAAAGGCAAAAGAAGGGGTTAGCACATTGAATGTACTAAGTATGGAAGCCATGCAAAAACCATGAAAAAGAGACATTTAGTATAAAAACATGCTTTCATGACATTTTGATAAAACCTTCATAAAAGAGTTTAAGAGACATAATACAAGCCAATAATCACATATAGAACATATTCAAGTAACATCAATCACATAACCATATTCACATAGACCCCTGTACTAAAGGTTATCCTAAGACCCACCGATGTAAGATATGAAGCGGCCGCCCATACAACCCCTTGACATACACCTAGATGATCCTTAAGACTACCTAAATTAAAGTTATTATGTTACATAACATGTCACATAGTTCCATATTCAATAATATAAACCTTTAGGTCATTTAGACACTCTACCTAAGGTTACTGTAAGACGCACCTAAGTAAAAAAAAGAAGAGACCGCCCATACACCCTCTTCAAGCTTACCTAAGCATTCCTCAAAGCTACTTTAGATAAGAACCTTTCTATACAAAAATTCTTGATTAAGAGAACCTACTCTCATTAAAATCATTTTTAATGACAATCATACATTTAGAAGACTTCATATAATTGTCTTGGAAAAGACCTAGGGAAACCACATCCTAGCATATTCATAGCCTAGTCGTGCCAAGTCAGGATGAATCCCATTCCACTACCTAAATGTTGTAGAATTTCTCCAATACTAGAATGCAAACACATGATGTGAATAGGCATTAACTGACATAGACCACTACCTTGGTATGGAATTCAGTGTCATAAGACCCCACAACGTGGAAGGTGTTCTAGTTGCCTAAGGTAGAACTAAGACCCATCCTATGTTGTCACAGGGTTCAACGATATCAAGGGATTCTTTGTGCTCTAGTCTCATACTTAAGTAGAACTACTACTACAAGCATATCTACTTGGTGCTTTGCCTTGGTTCTCATAGATTAAGTTTATTCACATAGAGGTACATGAGAAGGTACCTTTTCTTAGTCCTACCAACTCATAATTCCCCCAGCTAAATTGGGTCCACTAGTGCTGCCACTCAAGGTGTAACAACCCTAAAAATGGATATGATAAGTAATGCTTAATATGTCTAGAATGCCTACGATTAGACCGGGTTCAAACGGATTGATGAGCGTAGAACCAAACCTCTAAACCCTTGCTACAGTCAAGCCAACTAACTTGGGGAGTTAGTTGAGCTTGGAAAAGTTGGGTCCAACCATGTAGGGCTCTCGAATACGAAGATTTACTTGAATGAGACTTTACCGGACTTAAAAAGGGAAAATCATAGTTTGGGAGGATCTAGGGGTAAAATGGTATTTTTCTAGGCTAAGGGTAGTATCGTAATTACCCTAAATATATAATTAATTATTTAATTAATAAGGTGGAGGGGCAATTTGGGGAGAGAGGTCCGAAAATTGGCTCTTGAAGTGAAGTCTTGCTCCACCCGGGTTCGAACCTAGGTGGAAGCAATGAATTAAATTTGTTTTTAATTTAAGTTGGTAAATTAATGTAATTAATTTATATTTATTATTTATTAGCTTATTTAAAATAAAAGTAAATCAGATTTTTAATATTTAATAAAAATCTTATTTGACTAAGTCCTAAACTAGACTCCTAAGCCTAATAAAACTATCATTCTCTCACGTCTATCTCTCAAAACACACGATCATTCTCTCTTTTTTTTCACGATTCTCTCTGCCAAATAACTTCAAGAACAGTAGGTAAACCAAAGTTCTTCACACTTGAAGAACTCACAATGAAAATTATAAACAAACAACTAATCAATCACGTAGGCAAAGAGAAGGTTTTCCGTCGAGTTTGGTGTTGAACTTTTGGTGTTGGACGTTCTTTTGGAGGAGTTCTTTGGGCAGCAAGTCGAGGTTTGAACGTCAAAAAGGTATGGGTTCTCTTCTCTCTTGGTCCCTTTCCCAAGAGACCCCTATGGTTCAGACGAATCTATTCCGAAAACTAGGGTTGTTCCACGTTGCATGTCCCTGTCACTAGCTCCCATTGAATCATAGGTTGGTTATGTTTTCTGGTAGAAAACTAGGGATGAAACGTGTTTTCATCATGATTATGTGTTTATATGTATGTTCGGAATTATGTGACTTATGTTGATGTTTTTCCGAAACTATGTGAACCGTATCTATGTGCCTCGGGTTAAGGCTTTTGAATGTGATGTTGTGGTTATATTTCATGTACAAATGTTTATGTAAATCGTGATTTTCATATGAGTTAAAATGTGGCTGATTTGAGTGATAATCTCTTGGCTAAATGAATCCCTGAAAAATGCACCTAAGAACGTATTAAATGATCTACGAATTATCCTATGAATTTGCATATAAATATTGATGAAAGTATGCTGAAAAAGTTCAAAAAAAAATTCAAGATTTAAGTGATGAATTTCGGTCAAGTTAAGAGGTTTCAAAGTGTTGTGAAAAATGAATTAAAACAAGTGAGGTCATGGAGGATTGAACCCGTGACCTCACCATGTTAAAAACCATGAAAATAAAGAAGTAAAAAGAAATGCGGTGAAGGGGACTCGAACCATAGTCTTAGCTGGAAAATAAAGTATGAAAATAAGAAATGAGAGGAGTGGGATTCGAACCCACAACCTCTTGGCCAAGCTTAAGAAAAAAATGAAAAGAAAAGAAATGTGAGGCGTGGGAATCGAACCCACGACCTCTAGGCAGTAAAGGAGAAATAAAATAAAAATAAAGTGAGACTGTGGGGGTTCGATCCCACAACCTCATGGTCAACTCGAAAAAAGTCAAGAAATAAGAAATAAAAAAATATAGGGGGCTGTGGGGGTTCGATCCCACAACCCCTCGGCCAAGGAAGAGAGAGAGAGAGTTTAAAGAAAAGAAATTAAAAGAAAATGAGGTTGTGGGGGTTTGATCCCACATCCTCTCAATCCCATAGAGCGAAAAATGAAGAGAAAAACTAAGGGAAAAATAAAATGAAGGTGTTGGGGCTCGATCTTGGGTCCTCAAGCCGTGTGGACTAATATAAACTAAATGAATAATGTAAGTGTTTTCCAAGGGATTCGAAACCGGTTTCCCTTGCCCAAATTCCGTATTGATACATAAGTCATACGTGAATAAATGTTCAAAAATAATGTTGCCTACATAGATCAAAATCAAAATCTTTGCGTGCTTACAAGATGTATAAGTCTTGTACCACATAATCTTAGGAAGATATGAATCACTTAAACGAACTATAAATGAAGCCTCATGGCTTGTATGTATAGACCCATAAGTCTAGCATACGTTTAAAAATAAGTGAACCTAAGATGTATGTTATGAAATGATGTAACACTATAAGGGTTAAGTACGAGTGTAAAACACATAAAATGGCCAAGTGCATTGGCATACGATGAAATGAATATTATGTTATGAAATGATGAAACCCTAGAAGGGTTAAGTAAGAGTGTGAAACACACAAATGGCCAAGTGCATTGGCATATGATGAAATGAACATTCACGTAAAAAGGGGTGAGTAATTATGAAGAGCAAATGTGCTAATGTTAATGAATGTGGTGACAACATGATAAGAGGCTAATGTGAAAGATGAGAGCAATCTCAAAAGAGCCTAAGTAAATGTTACCAAAATGTACTCACCTATGAGAGTGTAAAATTAATGAAGAGACCAGTCTCTATGAACACTCTAATGAAAGTATTAAGAATAATGTATACTTAATACTAATGATGAGATGAGAAATCATCTATTGAGCTATGATGTCCTCATACTAAAAGCCAGCTTCCATGACGTATGAGTTGAATGAAATGGAACTTCATACTGAGCACCGATAGACTAGCTATGAGTGGTGATGCCTTCTTTCGGGAAGGGTGGAGGTTCACATAACTCTCATAAGATGAGACTGTTCGGAATGCCGGGTATGGGTCTCCTTATATCTCCTAGTCTTCAAACCTATACTCCCAATATAGGGATCTGGCGGGGTTCAATTCCCATATACGCTAGCATGTTTTGGGTCACTTTGGCCGGTGATTCCACCTATTTTCGGTGTGGGGGAGACACTGGATTTCATGATGCTCACATGATCTATGTCGGTTAAAGTTAAAGTTCCCAATGAATGAATGAGTCCAGCCTCAAATGATGAATACAATGAAATGAACGATACCAAAGGTGATAGGATAGGATAATCAAGAGGTGAGCTAGACTCAAGTAATGACACTAGGTTATTCTTGATCATTGCACAGCAAACCCGATGAGAGTCTTAAACTACATCCTAGGTATAGCTGGTGTTTACACTAGCTTATGAATGAATGAAATGAAGTACATATGAATGAATAAAGCAGACTCTGTGTTTGTTAAAGAAGGCTCCATAGTTGAGGTCCCATATGTTGAGCCCTCATTTTGGGAAGTCTTAATGTTAAGTTCATGATTCCAAGGTCTCATGGCATATGAATGAATGATATGAAATATGTTATGTGCTATATGCAATATGATATGTGCTATGTGTAAAATGTTATGTGCTGTGTGCAATATGATAAGTATGATGATGCATGTTACTCTCATGGCATGACTTTCCTAATCCAAATTTTGAAAGCTCACTAACTCTCCTAATCCAAATTTGGAAAGCTCACTAACTTTCCTAATCCAATTTTGGAAAGTTCACTAACTTTCCTAATCCCAATTTGGCAAGTCCACTGACATGACTTTCCATAATCATGTTGTTAGGAAAGAGCTATTCTTACTCATGCATGTCTTTGGTGTGTGCTTGCATATACCCATACTTAGTACAAGTGTGTACTAATCCCATACAACTCTATATTTTTAGGTGCAGGCACAGGTGGACGCTATAGCTTACACGTTGACGTTGCAGCTATCCAAACGTGGAGCTTTCATTCGGACTTGGTAGGCCCTCATGCTTTCGAGGATGTCTACCGTTACTATCTAACTTAGATGTAGGATTTAGCTAGTGGAATATGTTCCACTAGTGTTTCTTTTCGTTTTTATTTCAGACATTGTATTGGTGCCATTTTGGCAATTATACATTTAATGCAGTATTGAACTATTTCTTTTAGTTGATAATCTTAATGTTAGATGGTTGATTGTGAACATTATGAATGTAAGTAGAATGACCTTTATGCATGTTAAGAAACAAAAAGTTTCAAATTTTCTGCTAAAATTAACCTAGATGAAGTAAGAATGACGTAAGTGGGCTTGTCTGCGACCTCTAAGAGGTCAACGACGCCGATCTCGTCTGGGGTCTAGATTCCAGTTGTGACAAAGTTGGTATCAGAGCACTAGGTTAAATTCTAAGGATAATAAGTTCACATCAACCACATTGAGTAGTTTCTAAGTCATGGTAGTGAAGTGCACCACTATCCTGAATTAGAGACTGCATGATGCGTAGGAAAATTTCCCTTATGCTGATCTTATAGTGCTTTTCCTAATGTCTGATTTCTTGGTGTTATTGGCGTGTCTAACATCAATCCTTGTTGTTTTCAGAGAATGAATACTAGGAGAACCATTGGTCAGAGGAGAGAAGGATCAGCTGCTGGGGAAAATCAGGTTCCACCCCAGGTTCCAGCTTAAGGAGTGGCTATGCCGGTTGACCCAGCTGGGTTGACTGATGCAGAGGTGCGGGCATCTCTGGCCCAGATGGCACAAGCCATCACTATGCAGGCCCAGGCCATGACTGACCAGGTCAACCGGCAGAATGTTCAGAGGGAGAACACACCGGTTCGTAGCATGGCTGACAGGCTGAGAGATTTCACGAGGATGAATCCTCCTATTTTCGCGGTGTCTAAGGCTTCAGAGGATCCCCAGGAGTTTGTGGACGAGGTGCATAAGATTTTGGTGGCCATGGGGGCCACAGATACTGAGAAGGCTGAGCTGGCTTCCTATCAGCTCAAGGATGTAGCACAGACTTGGTTCAAGATGTGGCAGGATAGCCGAGCTTTGGGCAGAGTTTCGGTCACTTGGGAGCTGTTTAAGACAGCCTTCCTGGAGAGATTCTTTTCCAGAGAGATGAGGGACACAACGGTTGAGGAGTTTATCAACCTTAAGCAGGGATCAGTGACAGTCAGGGAGTATTCCCTGAAGTTTGTTAAACTATCCAAGTATGCTACTTTCCCTTGTATCTAACAGTAAGGATGAGATGAGTACTGAAGTTTGTTAAACTATCCAAGTATGCTACTTCCCTTGTACCTAATAGCAGGGATGAGATGAGCAGGTTCGTCACAGGACTCAACGGAGATCTGGAGGAGGAGTGTCGGTCTGCGATGCTCCATGATAACATGGACCTCTCCAGGTTGATGGTGCATATCCAGAAAGTAGAGAACAGTCGCAAGAAGAGGGGCATTCATGATGCTAGGAGGCATAAACCTCAAGATCAGGCAGGTCCCAGCCATGGAGGCCACAGAAACTATTTTGGCATCCGTGAGCAGTCCAGGTTCAAAAAGGGGCAGCAGAGTTCTGGGAACTCTAATTCTCAGAGGAGTACAACACCTAGAGGAGGCATACCTGAGCCCAAGAAGGGCAATGGAGGTGAGATGCAGTGTCCCAGAAAGAACTGTGCTAAGTATGGCTGTGCTCAAAGTGGAGAGTGTAGACAGAGCACTAATGCCTGCTTCGGTTGTGGTAAGAGTGGGCACATGGTTAGAGACTGCCCACAAAACAGAGGTCACGTTGGAGGAAATGCTCAGCCTAGGCCTAATTGACAGGGTACAGCAGCAGCCGAGCCTCCTTAGAGGAACAGGTTCGATGCCCTGAAGGGCAGGGAGGAGCAGGAGAAGTCCGCTGATGTGGTCACAGGTATGCTGCAAGTATTCTCAACTTCTGTTTATGCTTTACTTGATCTAGGGTCTATGCTTTCCTTTGTAACTCCTTTGCTTTCTCTCACTTTTGAGATATTGCCTGAAGTTTTTCATGATCCTATAGTGGTTAGTACACCCTTAGGATAAAATGTAAGAGCTGATAGAGTGTACAAGGATTGCCCAATAGTTGTAAGTGGTAAGACTATGTGTGCAGACTTAGTTGAGTTACCCATGCATGTTTTTGATGTTATTCTTGGCATGGACTGGCTTCACAGTTGTTATGCTTGTATGGATTGTCGTAGTAGAGTGGTGAGATTTCATTTCCCTAATGAGGAAGATCCAGTCTGGGAGGGGTACAACTCGAGTCATCCTAATCCCTTGATTTTGAACCTTAAGGACAATAAAATGATGTCCAAGGGGTTATTGTATCATCTTGTGAGTGTTAATGATTTAGATCATGACATTCCTTCCATAGACTCAGTGCCTGTAGTGAATGAGTTCCTAGATGTATTTCCTGATGATTTGCCTGGAGTCCCTCCCCCTCGAGACATTGACTTTGTTATCGACTTAGAACCCGATACTAAACCAATTTCAATTCCTCCCTACATAATGGCTCCAGCTGAACTCAAAGATTTGAAGCTGCAGCTAAAAGATCTCACTGATAAGGGTTTCATTCAGCCGAGCATATCCCATTGGGGCGCTCTAGTGTTGTTTGTGAAAAAGAAAGATGGAACCCTTAGAATGGGTATCGATTATCGGCAGCTCAACAAAGTCACTATAAAGAATCAGTACCCACTTTCCAGAATAGATGATTTGTTCAATCAGCTCCAAGGGTCTAGTTTTTTCTCTAAGATTGATCTTCGTTCAGGGTATCATCAGCTTAGGGTTAGGGATGGAGATATCCCAAAGACAGCCTTTCGTACCCGTTATGGTCATTATGAGTTCTTAGTTATGTCATTTGGTCTCACGAATGCACCTACTGCATTTATGGATCTCATGAACAGTGTTTTCTGTGAATACCTTGACTCTTTCATCATAGTATTCATTGATGACATTCTCATCTACTCTAGGACCAAGGAAGAGTATGAACAACATTTGAGACTAACCTTGCAGGTACATAGACAACATCAGTTGTATGCCAAATTCAGCAAGTGTGAATTCTGGCTTAGATCAGTGACCTTCCTAGGTCATGTTGTGTCCGATCAGGGCGTGGAGGTAGATCCCATGAAGACTGAGGCTATGAAGAACTGGCCAAAACCTCTTACTCCCACTGACATCCGTAGCTTTCTGGGATTGTATGGTTTCTACCGCAGGTTCGTGGAGGGCTTTTCTTCCATTGCTGCCCCACTGACAGCTTTGACTAAGAAGAAGGCCAAGTTTGAATGGACGGAGACTTGTGAGAAGAGTTTCCAGGAGCTCAAGGACAGAATCACTTCAGCCCCGGTGCTTACTTTGCCTAAGTATGGTGAGTATTACACTATTTATTGTGATGCATCTAGGGTTTGTTTGGGTTGTGTTCTTATGTAGGTTGGTAAGGTGATAGCTTATGCGTCCAGACAGCTCAAGGTTCATGAGAAGAATTATCCCACTCATGACCTGGAGTTGGCAGCTATGGTGTTTGCACTGAAGCTGTGGAGGCACTACTTGTGTGGAGTGCATGTGGATGTGTTCACAGACCACAAGAGTCTCCAGTACGTGTTCACATAGAGAGAGTTGAATCTACGTCGGCAGAGATGGTTGGAGCTGTTGAAGGACTATGACATGAATGTTCACTACCATCCAGGTAAGGGTAATGTTGTACCTGATGCTTTGAGCAGGATGAGCATGGGAAGTACAGCCCACGTTGAGGATGAGAAGAAGGAGTTGGTGAAAGATGTACACAGACTGGCCAGAATGGGTGTACAATTGGTTGACTCTATTAGTGGGGGTGTTTCAGTTCATCCTAGTTTTGAATCATCCTTGGTAGTTGAAGTCAAGCAGGGTAAGAATCTCGATCCCGTGTTGATGGAGCTGAAGGACTCAGTGTTGATAAAGATGAATGAGTCTTTTGCTTTGGGAGGTGACGGCATACTTAGGTACCAGGACAGGTTGTGTGTACCAGATGTGGATGATTTGCGGACCAGTATTGTTGTAGAGGCCCATGGTTCTAGATATTCCATACATCCAGGTTCCACCAAGATGTATCATGACCTTAAGCAGATTTATTGGTGGGATGGCATGAAGAAGGACATTGCAGAATATGTGGCCAAGTGTCCTAATTGTTAGCAGGTTAAGGCAGAACATCTTAAGCCTGGCAGTCTTACTCAGATTATTGAAGTTTCGACTTGGAAGTGAGAGTCCATTAATATGGACTTCGTGGTTGGTCTTCCAAGGACTAGGAGACAACATGACTCCATATGGGTTATTGTGGACAGGATGACTAAGTATGCCCACTTTATCCCTGTGAAGTCTACTTACAGAGCCGAGGATTATGCGAGACTCTACATTGATGATATTCTGAGATGGCATGGGATTCCTTTGTCTATCATTTCAGATAGAGGAGCTCAATTTACTTCACATTTCTGGAGATCTTTCCAGAAGAGCTTAGGCACACAGGTAAAGCTTTGTATTGCCTTTCATACTCAGATTGATGGGCAGGCAGAGCGCACCATTCAGACATTGGAGGACATGTTCAGAGCGTGTGTGATTGACTTCAGAGGTAGCTGGACGACCATCTGCCTTCGATAGAGTTCTCGTATAATAATAGCTATCACTCCAGCATTGAGATGGCACCATTTGAGGCACTGTATGGTAGGAGGTGTAGATCTCCAGTTGGGTGGTTTGAGGTTGGAGAGTCATCCATTTTGGGTCCAGAAATCATTCATGAGGCCTTAGAGAAGGTCAGGGTGATTAGGGACAGGTTGGCTACTGCTTACAGTCGGCAGAAGTCATATGCAGATAACAGAAAATGGCCCTTAGAGTTTGATGTTGGTGACCAGGTCTATCTGAAGATATCACCTATGAAGGGGGTGATGAGGTTTCGCAGGAAGGGGAAGTTGAGTCCGAGGTGTGTTGGGCCATACGAGATCCTACAGCGTGTGGGTGAGTTGGCCTATGAGTTGGCATTGCCTGCGGATCTAACTTCTGTCCATCCAGTCTTTCATGTATCCATGTTAAAAAAGTGCCTAGGTGATCCAACATTGATTCTACATATGGAAGGTTTGGGGATCGATGAAGACTTATCCTACGAGGAGGTACCTGTTGAGATCTTAGACAGACAAGTCAAGTGGCTGAGGAACAAGGAGATTACCACAGTGAAGGTATTGTGGAGGAATCATCTTGTTGAGGGTGCTACGTGGGAGGTAGAGGCCGATATGAGGTCCCACTACCCTCATCTTTTCAGCCACACCGTGGAAGGTGTTCTAGTTGCCTAAGGTAGAACTAAGACCCATCCTACGTTGGCACAGGGTTCAAGGATATCAAGGGCTTGTTTGTACTCTAGTCTCATACTCATGTAGAACTACTACTACAAGCATATCTACTTGGTGCTTTGCCTTGGTTCTCATAGAGTAAGTTCATTCACATAAAGGTACATGAGAAGGTACATTTTCTTAGTCCTACCAACTCATAATGACCCCACCTAAATTGGGTCCACTAGTGATGCCACTCAAGGTGTAACAACACTAAAAATGGATATGATAAGTAATGCTTAATGTGTCTAGAATGCCTACGATTAGACCGGGTTAACATGGATTGATGCGCGTAGAACCAGACCTCAGAACCCTTGCTACAGCCAAGCCAACTAACTTGGGGAGTTAGTTGAGCTTGAAAAGGTTGGGTTCAACCATGTAGGGCTCTCGAATACGAAGATTTACTCGAATGAGTCTTTACCAAACTTAAAAAGGGAAAATCATAGTTTTGGAGTATCTAGGGGTAAAATGGTCTTTTTCCAGGCTAAGGTTAGTATCGTAATTACCCTAAATATATAATTAATTATTTAATTAATAAGGTGAAGGGGCAATTTGGGGACAGAGGCCCGAAAATTGGCTCTTGAAGTGAAGTCTTGCTCCACCCGGGTTCGAACCTAGGTGGAAGCAATGAATTAAATTTGTTTTAAATTCAAGTTGGTAAATTAATGTAATTAATTTATATTTATTATTTATTAGCTGATTTAAAATAAAAGGAAATCATATTTTTAATATTTAATAAAAACCTTATTTGACTAAGTCCTAAACTAGACTCCTAAGCCTAATAAAACTATAACTCTCTCACGTCTATCTCTCAAAACACACGATCATTCTCTCTTTTTTTTTCACGATTCTCTCTGCCAAATAACTTCAAGAGTAGTAGGTAAACCAAATTTCTTCACACTTGAAGAACTCACAACAAAAATTATAAACAAATAACTAATCAATCACGTAGGCAAAGAGAAGGTTTTCTGTCGAGTTTGGTGTTGAACTTTTGGTGTTGGACGTGTGTTTGGAGGAGTTCTTTGGGCAGCAAGTCGAGGTTTGAACGTCAAAAAGGTATGGGTTCTCTTCTCTCTTGGTCCCTTTCCCAAGAGACCCCTAAGGTTCAGACGAATCTATTCCGAAAACTAGGGTTGTTCCACATTGCATGTCCCTGTCACTAGCTCCCATTGAATCATAGGTTGGTTATGTTTGCTGGTAGAAAATAGGGATGAAACGTGTTTTCGTGATGATTATGTGTTTATATGTATGTTCGGAATTATGTGACTTATGTAGATGTTTTTCCGAAACTATGTGAACCGTATCTATGTGCCTCGGGTTAAGGCTTTTAAATGTGCTGTTGTGGTTGTATTTCATGTACAAATGTATATGTAAATCGTAATGTTCATATGAGTTTAAATGTGGCTGATTTGAGTGATAATCTCTTGGTTAAACGAATCCATGAAAAATGCACCTAAGAACGTATTAAATGATCTACGAATTACCCTATGAATTTGCGTATAAATGTTGATGAAAGTATGCTGAAAAATTTCAAAAAAAAATTCCAGATTTAAGTGATGAATTTCGTCAAGTTAAGAGGTTTCAAAGTGTTGTTAAAAATGAATTAAAACAAGTGAGGTCATGGAGGATTTAACCCGTGACCTCAGCATGTTAAAAACCATGAAAATAAAGAAGTAAAAAGAAATGTGGTGAAGGGGAATCAAACCATGTTCTTGGCTGGAAAATAAAGTATGAAAATAAGAAATGAGAGGAGTTGGATTCGAACACACAACCTCTTGGCCAAGCTTAAGAAAAATATGAAAAGAAAAGACATGTGAGGCGTGGGAATCGAACCCACAACCTCTAGGCAGTAAAGGAGAAATAAAATAAAAATAAAGTGAGGTTGTGGGGGTTCGATCCCACCTCATGGTCAACTCGAAAAAAGTCAAGGAATAAGAAATAAAAAAATATAGGGGGCTGTGGGGGTTCAATCCCACAACCCCTCGGCCAAGGAAGAGAGAGTTTAAAGAAAAGAAATTAAAAGAAAATGAGGTTGTAGGGGTTCGATCCCACATCCTCTCAATCCCATTGAGCGAAAAATGAAGAGAAAAACTAAGGGCAAAAAATAAAATGAAGGTGTTGGGGCTCGATCTTGGGTCCCCAATCCGTGTGGACCAATATAAACTAAATGAACAATGTAAGTGTTGTCCAAGGGATTCAAAATCGGTTTCCCTTGCCCAAATTCCGTATTGATACATAAGTCATACGTGAATAAATGTTCAAAAATAATGTTGCCTACATAGATCAAAATCAAAATCTTGGCATACTTACAAGATCCATAAGTCTTGTACCACATAATCTTAGGAAGATATGAATCACTTAAACGAACTATGAATGAAGCCTCATGGCTTGTATGCATAGATCCATAAGTCTGGCATATGTTTAAAAATAAGTGAACCTAAGATGTATGTAATGAAATGATGTAACCCTAGAAGGGTTATGTACGAGTGTAAAACACACTAAATGGCCAAGTGCATTGGCATACGATGAAATGAATATTATGTAATGAAATTATGAAACCCTAGAAGGGTTAAGTAAGAGTGTGAAACACACAAATGGCCAAGTGCATTGGCATATGATGAAATGAACATTCACGTAAAAAGGGGTGAGTAATTATGAAGAGAAAATGTGCTAATGTTAATGAATGTGGTGACAACATGATAAGAGGCTAATGTGAAAGATGAGAGCAATCTCAAAAGAGCCTAAGTAAATATTACCAAAACGTACTCACCTATGAGAGTGTAAAGTTAATGAATAGACCAGTCTCTATGAACACTCTAATGAATGTATTGAGAATAATGTATACTTAATACTAATGATGAGATGAGAAATCATCTATTGAGCTATGTTGTCCTCATACTAGAAACCAGCTTCAATGACGTATGAGTTGAATGAAATGGAACTTTATACTGAGCACCGATAGACTAGCTATGAGTGGTGATGCCTTCTTTCAGGAAGGGCGGAGGTTCACGTAACTCTCATGAGATGAGACTGTTTGGCATGCCGGGTATGGGTCTCTTTATATCTCCTAGTCTTCGAACCTATACTGCCAATATAAGGATCTGGCGGGGTTCAATTCCCACACACGCTAGCATATTTTGGGTTACTTTGGCCGGTGATTCCACCTCTTTTCGGTGTAGGGGAGACACTGGATTTCATGATGATCACATGATCTATGTCGATTAAAGTTAAAGTTCCCAATGAATGAATGAGGCTAGCCTTAGATGATGCATATAATGAAATGAACGATACCAAAGGTTATAGGATAGGATAATCAATAGGTGAGCTAGACTCAAGTAATGACACTAGGTTATTCTTGATCATTGCACATCAAACCCGATGAGAGTCTTCAACTACATCCTAGGTATAGCTGGTGTTTACACTAGCTTATGAATGAATAAAATGAAGTACGTATGAATAAATGAAGAAGATTCTGTGTTTGTTAAAGAAGGCTCCCTAGTTGAGGTCCCATATGTTGAGCCCTCATTTTGGGAAGTTTTAATGTTAAGTCCATGATTCCAAGGTCTCATGGCATATGAATGAATGATATGAAAGATGTTATGTGTTATATGCAATATGATATGTGCTATGTGTAAAATGTTATGTGCTGTGTGCAATATGATAAGTATGATGATGCATGTTACTCTCATGGCATGACTTTCCTAATCCAAATTTGGAAAGCTCACTAACTTTCCTAATCCAAATTTGGAAAGCTCACTAACTTTCCTAATCCAAATTTGGAAAGTTCACTAACTTTCCTAATCCCAATTTGGCAAGTCCACTGACATGACTTTCCATAATCATGTTGTTAGGAAAGAGCTATTCTTACTCATGCATGTCTTTGGTGTGTGCTTGCATATACCCATACTTAGTACAAGTGTGTACTAATCCCATACAACTCTATATTTTTAGGTGCAGGCACAGGTGGACGCTAGAGCTTACAGGTTGACGTTGCAGCTATCCGGACGTGGAGCTTTCATACGAACTTGGTAGTCCCTCATGCTTTCGAGGATGTCTACCGTTACTATCTAACTTAGATGTAGGCTTTAGCTAGTGGAGTATGTTCCACTAGTGTTTCTTTCCATTTTTATTTCAGACATTGTATTGGTGCCATTTTGGCAATTATACATTTAATGTAGTATTGAACTATTTCTTTCAGTTGATAATCTTAATGTTAGATGGTTGATTGTGAACATTATGAATGTAAGTAGAATGACCTTTATGCATGTTAAGAAACAAAAAGTTTCAAATTTTCCGCTAAAATTAACCTAGATGAAGTAAGAATGACGTAAGTAGGCTTGTCTGCGACCTCTGAGAGGTCAACGACGCCAGTATCGTCTGGGGTCTAGATTTCAGTCGTGACACAAGGTCTTTAAGGATACTACCTCATTCTTATGATTTCCCTAGAGATGGTTTCATGTTGTTCCAGCCAACCTATCTCTAAGTCCATCAATCACACAAGAAGGATACCATTACAGCTTTCAACTTCAAGGATATCTTAACCTTCTTTATATATTGAAGGTTCCGAGTCATTGACATTCTTTACAAGTTCACTGTCTTATATAAATCATTTCATAAACATACATGACAATGGTGCTTAATACTGCCAAGTCAATATATTACGTATTCACATATCTTTCATGAATCAAGAAGTGGGACTCATGTTTACCAAATCAAGACACAACATTCCTCATATCACATATTAATCATCATTTAAGTACCAAGTAGGGACACTAAGTCTACCACACAAGATACCCTAATAATACATATAGAAACTCATCATAGTCTACTATAGCCACATATAATCATTTGAAGGATAACATTCTTTGACCTCACACTTACATGTATAACATCATCATTTACCATCACTTTAAGAAAAATCATAACATAAGCCCTAACATGATATTACTACAATTTACATAATAATGCCAACAAGGCCATGATCATCACATATTCAACACATAAGGACCGTCACCATTATTGGGCCATACCAATAAATAGCAATTATATATCAAGTTCTACACAATATAGAAAGATTAGGTCATCTTACCACCTTTCCATCATCAACATTACAATTCCTTAGACTTTTAAATCAATTAACTTTATAAATGCTCTTACCAATAGCCATATACACAATTCTAAACCAACAATCAAACCATAGCAATGATCCAACAATATAAAATATGAATATCATCAAATTAAGGCAGCCTATATACAATTCAATCATGATATATGCATAAATCAATTGCCCAATGCAATTTACACATGAATCACTAAAATCAAGCCATAATCAATTCACCCATATTAGGGAAAAATGTACAGATTTGAGAAGATCAAGGGTTCATGGAGATTTTCATTGAAAAAGTCAATTATACATCAATAAGATTATATCTCATTGTTTGAAAACGTTTCATGCAAGAACCCATGAGTTAGTGTAGAAATTGGACTTTCTCATAAACTTGAAGATCTTTGAAATCCATTTGAAATTCTCTCTAAGGTGATATCTAACCTTAGATATAGAACTTCCATACCTTATTACAAGAAATCCAAAGAGAATTGAATAAGAACTCCATTGAAATCCATCATCCAAGGTCCATCTTAATTTCGATCTTCCATGGAGATTTTTGTAGTGAACTTTGGAGGGAAAGAGTTTTGATTTAGGTTCTACAGTCTAAATGAGAGTTAAATAAGTTTAATACTCTTAAAATAAAAAAAATACACCTAAAACAACCGTACATACAGTTTAAAATACTTGGGGTGAATTTCCCAAAACACCCCAAGCTTGGACGAGACTTAACAACTTTTGTAATCTCAAACCCTGCCCACCAACAACGGACCATCATTTGGTCAACACCCTTCATTGGGGTTTGTGGTTTTGGTGTGCGGCTCAAAAATGAGCAGACGTGCAGGCTCCATCAATGCCCAAGTCAACGAGCCCTCGTTTGAATAACTACACAATGTTTGGATCGTCGTTTGCACTGCATGCAGGCTGCCTGGCAGTTCTATCCCTTGAGTTGGGGTCCTCCTCTAGGGCCCCTTGTGGTTCCTAGGTGGAGTCGTAACCGGATGTTAAACCCATAAACATGCACATATAGGCTTTATGGTCCTCCAAAGTCTAATTAGACACCAAACAACTCATGAAACATGCCAATCTCACTAAAACACACACAAGCACATCCGAAGGCTAACTTTCGAATGTCTTGGACGTTCATAGATGTTTCACTTCCAAACTCTTCCAAACTCTTCCAAACTTAGCACACTCACTTCTAACACTATAATTGATCATTTTAAGACCTTTTAAACTTATGACACACATTTTAGGCTCTAGTCTCACCTAGTTTGTTATGCGGGTCGTTATAATTTACATAACCTTCATTAACATTAAACATAAGACCATCCTACTTCATGAACATTAGACATAGAATCAACATGCTTCATAAAGATTAGACATAAATTAAACTGACTTCATTAAAATCATATATCAACCAATTCATTATTTTTCATTACAATGACATACCAAGACTCCCTCCAAATGTCTACTTGTGTAATGGATAGATGACGTCCTATTCCACCAGCTACCCTAGGTAGTACACCCTTAAGAAGAATTAGTTCATTACTTCATTTGTGGGGGCTAGGTTTAACCGACACAGACCATGAGATCTTGACATGGAATCCCGATATTAACCCCTATCGGATAAGGGATCCCTACTTACCTAAGTAGGGTAATTCTTTTAGCCTTTACATGGATCTCCAATAGTTAGACCTATACTGGCGCATAGTTTAGGGATATGGAGATTGCTTCTAAGTACTACATCTCAACTCACGAGGAGTACTCATCTCAAGAGGTACATTGGATACAATATCTCTACTCATGAAGAGCATCCACCCGTTTGTGAAATCCACTCACTGCTAAGCATTACTCCCCCATAGAGTCTTAGACATTTATTGCATTCATTATCTATAGGTTAAGAGATAGCTAATAAGCAATACACCTCAACCTATCATTCATTCATTGGAAGGCTCTTAGTAATAGTTAGGTTTCTACTAGACACATCATCTCAACTCATAAAAAGTGTCCACCTCAAAATCCACCTTTTTCATTCAATAGAGTTTTTAGGAATATCGAGGTTGATGCTAGACACTATATCTCCACTCACGAATAGTGTAAACTCCAAAATACCCCATTCATTCTTTAACTTCATTCATTCATTCATTCATTCATAGTGTGTGTGTGAGTATATGTGAGAACAACTTTCACATAACCACCATCATTCATAACCTTTACATTCTAGACATGATCACTCTACATTCATGATAATCTACACACAATCATACTTCACATTAACATTCTACTTCATTTAGGCATAGTATCTTCAAAACACATATTCACAACTTCATAAGACATCACATGCATATACCTCATAACATCACTTTACTTCACAATCAATTCCTTCAAGTCCATAATAACAATTCACATATATATTCATATACATCAAGTAAACACCGCCACCATAAGTGGATCATACCACTAAAGATCAATTTAACAAGAACTAGACAATATAAATCAACTTACCCTTCATCCAACCTTTGACTACCTTTTCTCAATTCTCTGATAATTCATCATAATAAGGATTAAATGTCAGCAGATAACCACAATTAAACATAAGAAAACACACATCTAACATTGTCGAATCACATTTATCAAACCCATTTCATAAGTAAAAATTTGAGAATTTGCATGATTATGGGTTCATTGAGTTTTTGATTCTAAAACCATCAATTCACATTGAAAACATCATAATCCATCCATTAAAACCTTTTCATGCAAAACCCAGGCTTAGAATTCAAAGATAGAAGAATTTAGGATTTTGAAACATTTTTGGAAAGCCTTTGTATAGGCTCCTTGAATGAGATAATAATCAAGGATGGATTATCATACCTTATTAGGAGAAAACCCATGCAATTTTATGAATAACCCAATCAAAATCTTTAATCCTAGCTCCAACTTGAGTTCAAGCTTTCATGGAGGTTTGAAAGAACTTCTCATAGGAGAGAGGTTTTGATTTTTAAAAGTTAAGTGTAATTTAGGTTTTGGATATATAAACTAACTTAAAATACCCAAAAACAACTAAAATATTCGTATTCTAGTCAATTAGAACATGGGGTATGTTTCCCAATACACCCCTAATAGTGCTGAATTACAAGCCCAAACAATGGACCCCATCTACTAGTCGTCGTCTGATCCACAACCCGTCCTGTTGGGCATCGATTTTTTCAGAGGCCCCTCATTTGGGTGATAAGTTCCCACGACTTAGTGTGGAGCCACACCTCCATTTGACGGGGCATCACTCAATGAATGGTCCATCGTTTGTTGGTCGTAGTCGTCCTTTGGGAGTTGTGCCTATACGTTTTGATCCTAAATATGAGAAAATAGGTGTTATAGTCCCTACCTATCAGTTTGGAAACAAAAAAACACATGAAACATTCGAAAGCACACTAGCACACACAAGACTAGTTTCCGAATGTCTTGGACGTTCAACTTCCAAACTCTTTAAAACTGACCTCTAAATTTATTCTTCATAATTTTTACAGATTATTGACTAATGAAACACATGTGAAGCTCTAGTTTATCAAATTTGATTTTTAAGGTCATTACCATCTCCCGCACATAGAAAAATATTCGTCTTCGAATGACACTAAACACTTTCAAGGACATCAAGGACATCAAGGACTCTAATAGCAAGTCACAAAAAATATCATAACAGATACACCATTCATAGTCAATGCACCAAACTTACAAGGAACACCAACTTCACATCATCATTCACTTTATGAAACACAAGAAAATTTTGAACTATTTCCACAATTCATAGTGCATACATACTTTACATGCTCATCATATCATTATAAAGTTCAACATTTAATAAATTTCAAATAACACATTTGGCATATAAGCATAACAATCTTTGAAGAAATTAAGTAAATATCATTAGATACATATTGTCATAAGAAATATAGATATAATCAAGAGCATGAAAGACATCATATCATCAATGACACATAAAATCATAAGGATACATGCAACTCATACTCCTATGCAAGACTCCAAAACATAACCAAACTACTAAGAACTTTGGTTTCAACCTTGAGTAAAACTAGAAGGAAAATATAAGCATATCAACCACTTTATTAATCAGCTCATTCTCCCCCCACGTAGGGTAAACCCATCTAAGAACAAACCAAAACATGCATAAGGAACTTATGACTCACCGGGGCGTTAATTCCAGGTTAACTCCTTTGCTAGATTGTAGGATACAGAAATGGATCTTCTTTTGAGTATAGGGATCCAGACCGAAATGCAGAGCATTGTTGGTATCCTTCCCTTTTTCCTTGAGTACTAGGAAATCTCTCATTTTATGACCCTTATTTCCACATCCAAAACAACCATTCGTACCGTCAAGACATTTAACCAAATTTTGCTTCCCACATGTAGCACATCTAGGTCTCTCAAAAGTAAAGCCACCTCCACTCCTATCATTGCTCACTATGGAGGAATCTTGATTATACAACCTCTTCTTAGACTTAGGTTTAATTTATTCATCCGACCTAGCCCTCTTCCCATCTCTATTCATTTTCCTAATCTTAGACATCTCAATTCGTTGAGTATACACCATGATTCTAGAGATTCCATATCATGATGGAGCATTGTCATACGACACTCTCCTTCAACCAAAATAGAAACCCCCTGCACAAACTTATTCATTCTAGCCCTAGATTTGGCTACCAAGGTTTGGGCATGCTTAGATAGTTGGGTGAACTTGAGAGAATACTCATTCACACTCATTCCCCCTTGACGGAGGTTCATGAATTCCACTAACTTTGTCTCCCTCAACTCTAATAAGAAAAACCCTATCATGAAAGACCGTCTTAAACACTCCCCAATCAACTGGACCTGCCTTTAGGGGTCTCTCATCCCTCCATTGCTTAAACCAAACTTGTGCCACATCTTTTAGTTGGTAAGCGACTAGTTCTACTTTTTCTGTAGAAGTTAACACATTAATATCAACAACCCTGAATACCTCAACTATGAACCTTTGTGGATCCTCAGCCACTTTAGTGCCATAAAAAGTAGGAGGATTCATCCTCATGAAAACTCTGATTCTAGAAGTGGGAGTACATGCATTAGGGTTAACATGAGATCCAACTCCTTTGTTAGCTTGGGCCGTTATGGCTTGAGCATGAGTAGTAACGACTTGAGCTTGATTCTTCATCAGTTGGGTCACTTCTTGAAAAGCATCCCTTATCTACACATTATACATTTTTTGTTCAACATTACGTGCTTGAGGACCTTGGGGCACTTGAGGGGGGAGCTCCTTATTCACATTCTCTTGATAAGCAATAAGAACATGCTCACCCCGGGGAGTAACTTTCTCATTCACTACTCCTTTCTCCATTATTCTTGTGGTTTTCCTTCTTGTATTCATATCTTATAAACAGAAGAGAATATATTAGGAAAAAACACTTATAAAACTCAACTCTATGGAACGATACAAGAGTAATGAAGAAAGTGAAACTTCTATCATCGTATAGACTCTCGTTCATAGATGTGTCGCGACTTACACCGATGAAAAAGACTCTAATAGATGTGGCTTGTGAGACTTTGGACCCTAAGACTCTCTTCCAAAAGATTATTATCTGAGACCAAGCTTGTAATGAGCCTATTAACTTTTATTCATCACATAGGTATGGAAAGTAGTGTGGAATTATAACTTTTCACAATATAACTAATAAGAAAACTCATTCATAAAACGTAAGGAAAGAAGTCTCATCATGACAAGCCAACTTAGACAAGTCTTAATATCACAGGGTCATGACCCTTTACATTGATAGAAACATACTAAGTCTCTACAAGTCTCTGACATAAAGAAAACTACAAGAAACATACTTAATGTCCTCAAACATATGAGGACATACCAATCTTGAGATAAATCTACTTCCCAATCTCCAATCTAGAACCTTCACTTGCCTTTAACCTACACCTTCAGAAGTATAGAAGAATATGGAGTTATTACAAACAATGTGCTGAGTATGGCAATATGCATAAACATGCTTAGAGAGGACATTTCAGTTGAAATATACTTTTCATACTATTTTTCTAACACTTTCATGAATCAAGTGTACAAGACATCATAAAAGTCATCATTTAACATTCAAGGTAACACATCCATAATTCTCAACATTTAGTCACATTCATCAAGCAACCCATTTATCATTTAGACATTCATATCCAAAGTTATACTAAGACTACTAGGTAAGACATGAAGAGACCGCCCATACAACCTCTTTAATACATACTTAAGTGATCGTAAGACAACCAAAGATAAGCATACATCATTTAAAATCAACAAGACAACATTAATTACTAAAGTTTCTCGGGGAAACATTCCTGCATTTAAGAACTTCACATAAAGATCATCCTCCAATACAACCCCCAAGTTGTACTAGTGCTATGTGAAAGTACAATCCCATACTTATACTTCCACGTAGTTCTCCTTAGGAATAACCCTAGACAAGGCACATCACAATCAATCATTTACATAATCTTTATTAACATTAAACATAGGACGATCCAACTTCATAACCATTAAGAAAATAATTAACATGCTTCATAAACATTAGACATAAATTTAACATACTTAATTAACATCATATCATAACCAATTGATTCATTTTCATTACAAGGACATACCAAGACTCCCTCCAAATGTCTACTTGTGCAATGGATAGATGGAATCTCATTCTACCACCTACCCTAGGTAGTTCACCCTTAAAAAGACTTAGTTCATTACAGTCATTTGTGTGGGCTAACTTTATCAAACATAGACCATGAGAGCTTTACCTGGAATCCCAGTATTAGCCCCTACTTGATAAGGGATCCCCACTTGCCTAAGGTGGGGTCATTCTTTTAGCCTTTACATGAATCTTCTATAGCTAGACCTATGGGGGCACATAGTTTAGGGATTGGGAGATTTCTTAAGAGTACTACATCCAAACTCACGAATGGTACTCATCTCAAGAGCTACATTGGATACTACATCTCTACTCACGAAGAGTATCCACCATTTTGTCAAATCCTCTCGGTGCTAAGCATGACTCCCGCATGAAGTCTTAGACATTCATTACATTCATTAGCTATAGGTTAGGAGATATCTACTAAGCACTACACCTCAATCTATCATTCATTCATTGGAAAGATTTTGGGAATCATTTAGACATAGTATCTTCAAGACACACATTCACAACTTCATAATACATTACATTTATATACCTCAAAATATCACTTTACTTCACAATCAGTGCCTTCAAGGCCATAATCACGATTCACATATATATTAATGTACATCAAGTAAACACTGCCACCATAAGTGGAACATACCACTCAAGATCAATTCAAAGAGAAGTAGACAATATAGATCAACTACCCTTAATCAAAGCCTTGACCACCTTTTCTCCATTCTTCAATAATTCACCATAATAACGCATAAATGGCATTAGATAATTACAACTCAACATATGAAAAACACACATCTAACATTGTCTAATCACATTCATCAACCCCAATTCATAAGTCAAAATTTGAGAATTATCATGATCATGGGTACATTGAGTTTATGATCCTAAAACGACGGACACCATCTACTAAGTGTTGTGTGATTGATGACTCATCTTTTTGGGCATCGTTTTGGTCAGAAGCCCTTCATATGGGGGCTAATCTCCCACGACAAAGTGTGGATCCACACCCCTATTTAATGGTGTCAGTAAATGAACGATCTATCGTTTGTTGGTCGTGGTTCGGGCTGCTTTTGGCAGCTTCATGCCAACGTTTGGGTCCTCTTCAAGGACCCTTACGGTGGTCCTTTGGGAGTCGTACTTGGACATTTCAACACTAAACATAATTAAATAGGTTCTAGGGTCCCCTCATATAAATTTGGATACCAAACAACACATAAAATATGCAAAGGCACAGTTGCACACACAAGATTAGATTCCAAATATCTTGGACGTTCATTGACGTTCAACTTCAAAACTCTTTAAAAATGACCTCTAAAGCTATTCTTCATCATTTTCACACATTATTGACTAATGAAACACATCCGAATCTCTACTTTATCCTAGCATGGGCCGATCCCAATTTGTGTATTTATGAGGACTGCATCCCTGGGATTAAAATTCCTAGCATGGATCATCCTCTTCTACCACTGATAAGTTGGTTGTTCGTATCACATGCCTTTTAAAGACCATGACACACGGAAAGGTAAAGACAAAAATGTAACATACATTATCCTATGAGATTTAACAAAGGTGGTCTTCCATTCTGATTTATGCACATATATATTGATACCTTGTTTTATTCCAACTTTATTTTATATATGATATTGCCTCACATATTCAGTACATTTTTTTGTACTGACATCCCTCGTGGGGGACGCTGCATTTCATGTTGCAGGCACATGTACTCCAGCTAGCAGGCTTCCTCAATATGAGCACACAACACTCAGCTACTTCTGGTTAGCTCTAGTTTGATTTGAAGCTCTACTGAAGGCATGGTAAATTCAATTTTGCTATTGCATTGTAGTTAAGGGTAAGACGGGGTGTGTACCGACATACCCTAAGGTTTTCTATCTTTTAGAGGCTTTGTAGACTTATGTATATGGTAAAGTTGCGTCTTCATAAGTTATCGCGTCAACAACAAAGTCTTGTATATGACTTTTGGGTATACTTATGCTTGTTTTGATCGCTGCATCATATATGAACTTGTCACACGATTGTTATATTTATATGCATAGTAAGCACATCTTATAGGTTATTCTGTCAGGACTTTAGGTCATCAGGTGCATGTCCGTCTTAATGGGATTCGAGGCATGATAGATTGGGTACCATGATTTGATGCACTAAATGTTTGGGTTTGGGTTCCATGAGAGAACAAGCTACTTCACATAATTATGTAAATTGAGAAATGTGAAGTTTATCGTTGTTTATAAATGTCTATAATATTGTATATATTGATATATAAGAATGTAATTATAATTTTGTTTGACTTATTTATGTTGCACTTAGTGGGATAGTCGTGTGATCCTACCTGTACACGGTGATCGTGTACTGATACTGCACTTTCTCTTATTTTTGTTGAGTACAAGGAATCTTCCGCCTGCAATTGACAAACTTGCTTTGAAGATATGTAATTTTGTTTCTGAATTCAAGGGTCAGCTAGCATTTTTCGGGCTGCTATGGAATTATCTTCGTTAATGTCCACCATTTTCGGACTTAGACATTTGCTTTAGTTAGTTGTTTAGTTCATTAGATTTTAATTGCATTCCTTCTTGTTTTAGACTTGGTTATCGTTTAGTAGTTTTGATACATTGAGTTTCAGGTTCTATGTTGTTTACTTCTGCATTTTCTTGGTTAGTTCTTTAGAATCCTTGTTGAAGTTTCGGGAAATTCCTTTTTATCTATTTAACTTGCTTCAGTAACTTAAATGCCCTAGTTGTGGAGTTTTAGTTTCTTCTTTGAGTTGTAGTAGTGGTTCTCCAACTAGAGAGTTAGTGTTGGTGTTAATTAAGATGGTCTGGTGCGTGACAAATTTTGTATCAGAACTAAGATTCTCTGATCTCGATATACCAAAATGAGTCTAATAGATTCTCATGAAATGGTAAATTTTAATTTTCTTTGAGAGGCTATAAGACTTAAGGTGATCTCTATTTTTTCTCTTGTCTCATTTTATGCTATAACTTGGGTCCAACTTGTATCTGGGTGATACAAATTGATATCTAAAATCCTTCACTTTTGTATCTGCAGATGTCTAATACAAGATTAGATATTGTTCTTCCTGTCTCTCCCATAAATTCTCCAACTGAGGAACCTTCAACGAGAGGTCGCGGTCAAGAAAGGGGTAGATGAAGAGATAGGGGTAGAGGTCGTGGAAGAGTAGAGCCTGTTGGGAATGAGGTACCAGTTTAAAATGCTCTTATCAATGAGAACACTTCTACTCATAATGATTAGTTAGAAGAGGATATTTAGGTCCAAGATGTTGAGGAAAAAAGGACAAGAGGAAGAGCATGCCGACCATTTTCATATTCTTCACAGACAAAAGTTGCATGCTAAATTTTCTAAGTGTGAATTTTGGTTAAAATCTGTTGCATTTTTAGGTCATGTATTTTTAAAAGAATGTGTAATGGTAGATCTTCAAAATATTGAGGCGGTTAATAATTGGATTTTTCCTAGCTCTTTGACGGAAGTTAGGAGTTTTGAGGGACTTGGTAGCATTTATCGTCGATCCGTTAAGAGTTTTGTTTCCATTTATACTCACTTAAATAATTTGACCAAAAAGGAGATGCCATTTGAATGGAATAAAAATTGCAAAGAGTGCTGTTAAAATCTCAAGACTCTCTTGACCACCTCACCAATTCTAGCATTACATGTTGAAGGTAAAGATTTTATTGTTTATAGTGATGCTTAACATTCTTGGTAGGGTGCTGTGTTGATGCAGGGTAAGAGTGATATAGCATATGCCTCACATCATTTGAAGGTGCATGAGAAGTATTATCCAATGCATGATATAGAGTTGTAAGCGTTAGTGTTTGCTCTTATGATATAGCAACATTACCTCTATGGTGTTACGTGTGAACTATTTACCGATTATCGTAGTTTCTAGCATGTGTTCACTCAAAAGGTTATAAATTTGAGACAATGAAGGTGGATGGAGTTACTTAAATATTATGATGTGACCATCAAATATCATCTGAGCAACACTAATGTGTTGGCAGACGCTTTGTGTCAAAAAAACGACGAGCATGGGTAACTTAGCTTGCTTGATTGTATCCAAGCAACCTATGGATACAGAAATTCTGACCTACAGTCTAAGTTCGTGTAGTTGGGCATCTTAGATAGAGGTGGGGTGTTAGCTAGTATTGAAGCAAGGGCTAGATTCATGGAGGAGATCAAGGCCAAGCAATTTGAAGATGAGGATTTTGAGGAAATTAGAAAGAGAATTGCGCTTGGTAAGGCACACTAGACTACTATTGATGCGAATGGCGTACTAAATTTTATGGGGAGAATATGTGTCCCTAGAGTAGATGACTTGATTGGGAAATTGTTGGCAAAGTCTCATGGTTAAGGATATTCTATTCCTCTGGGTGTGACCAAGATGTATAAAGATCTGAATCAAGTTTATTGGTGGTCCGGTATGAAGAAATACATCCTAAAGTTTGTGGCCAAGTGTCCGAATTGTCAACAAGTGAAGTATGAACATCAAACACCTGCAGGTTTGCTTCAAAAAATTCTAATTCTTGAATGGAAAAAAAGAATGGATAGCCATGGACTTTTTGGTTTGTCTTCCCAAGTCTTTGTTAAAGTTTGATTTTATTTGGGTAGTGGTTAATAGATTGACTAAGTAAGCCCAATTTATTCTAGTAAGAACAATTAAAATGATGATCAATTGTCTAAGGTTTATGTGAAGGAGATAGTGAGGTTGCATGGGGTGCCCCTTTCTATCATCTTAGATCATGGTACCCAATTCACTTCTATGCTTTGCAGGATATTCCATGAAAAATTGGACACACAACTCACTTTTAGTACAACCTTTCGTCCATAGACGAATGGACAATCGGAGAGGACTATTCATGTGTTATAAGACATGTTGAGGACATGCGTGATTGATTTCAAAGGTCATAGGGATGAATTCTTACCTTTGTGTGAATTCTATTATAATAGTAGTTATCATTCCAGCATAGATATGGCACCATTTGAGGCACTCTATCGGAGGGGATTTAGATAACCCATAGGCTAGTTTGAAGCTGGGGATGTGATAAGTCCATAAATTGGACTAATTTAGGGATTTATTTTTATAGAAATAGTGTCCTCAAATGCTTATTTTTTTCTCAATATCTGATGAAAACTCTAGAGTTTTAGGTATTTGATGTTTTAGTAGAAGTATTGACACTTACGCGCAAAAAAGAACAAAAAGGTTGAAAAAAATGTAAAAGCTGAAACCTGAGATTGATCAATCACATTTGGCGATTCGATAAAGAGAAGCACTCCTCCCTTATTTCCATATGTGAAGCCCCGAAGGAAGTGGATCAAAATGCGATGAAAGGAGAAGTGGCGTGTCGTTGATCAGATCTGCGAAGCAAAGATATACCGCCCAATGATCCACGATACAAACATGCTTAAGGCAAATCACAAAAGGTGATGAACCATAAGAAGGGCGAATCACCAAGTCATTCTGCGATCGCGACTAACCTCGCCGAGTGGTCCGCCGCAACACTTAATCTGAAATCTATAAATACATTATTTTTAGGAGTCCGAACATTATTACTAATTTCCACTTTTAGAACATTACTTTTTATATCTTCTCTCAAGTTTTGCGAGGGTTTTGTGGGAGACTTGAAGAAGGAAGGGTTTCATCTTCCCCAAGTTTGAAGTGTGTCATATCTATTCTTCTTCCATTGCTGATAGTAAGGTTTAATTTTTTATACCCATATGAATTCATTATCATTTTAGGTGTAATATATTATTGCTTGATGTGTAGCAAATATGTGTGATATTATTGTTAGTTATTTCTTGATGATAGGTTATATGTATTTTAATGGTTATTTCACCTAGTGGTTGTGGTTTAAATTAATGGGTTTGTAGTTGTAAATACAAAGCCACCCATGTGTTTTTGGCTTGCCCGAGAGGGAGGTCACAACACCAAGACCGCTAAACTAATGGCCTAATGAGTGGGTCGACACGAGGTTCATCCTGAGTGGGTGAACCATAGTCCCATATCCCAAAACATAGCTCGAGAGAGTGAGTGGGGTAAGGCGCAGGCTTGCCTTCATGCGGCAAATGGGTGTCCGAGAGGAACAAAAATGGGCTAAGTTACCCGAGAGAAAAATTATTTCCATCTAAAGCTTATCCTAGTCAATATTATCTTGCAAATTTCTTATCGAAAGCATGTACCCTACTAATTATCTAGACATGTATTACGGTCACACCCTAAGAACTTCTCCCGATACTTGATTTCCTCATTATTTTGATCGTTATTATTATACTTGTGATAAAAAAACCCTTTGATATTTGACACTTTCGTGTTTCCCCTTTGACTTTACATGTTTTTATTCGCAAATTTGTTTAGCTACGACTATCTAGAATCGGAATTCTAAGTTAACTAAATTTTCTCAAAAACATTCCCTTGGGACACAACCCCAACCCTTGGTTGGGTTACTAAACTATCAACAATTGTAGACACTCAAACCGTATGTTAGTGTCGGTTGTCATGATAAGTGTCACATCCGGGAAGTACCCCCTAAACGTAACCAGTTTGTTCATCCTCGGAGAGGACTAAGACTATCCTCTTAGCATTCATCATAACGTTTATAGGTTAAAAATGCAGAAAATTTAGAACTTTTCTTCTATATCTATCATTAGGTTTACATAAACCTCTCGCATAAACATAATACATAAATATCAAGTATAATATTCCCTTCGTATAAGAGAATTACATAGTCTTCTACTTTTATGTCACACACACACACACACACACAGACACACACACAGATATATATATATATATATATATATATATATATATATATATATATATATATATATATATATATATATATATATATATATAAGATACAATATAGTCTTAAAACGGATGTCTCATCTCATAACCATCTTAGCAAGAGCATAACAATTAGGCATAGCCTATACATCAATACAATAAAAGACACATATAGACTATACAATCTTAGTACTCAAATGAAAGGAAATGAACATAGTGTGTTTAAGACTAATCCACATCCAATGATAGAAAGTGGCATTGTCCTCGAAGTGGTAAGGACCTACCCAACTTGGAGAATGAGAATCCAAGTCTTCTTTTGTAAGTCGTCATGAACCCTTCAACGACGGGAACCTAAAATTTTGTGGAAAATGGAGAAATGGGGTTAGCACATCACTTGTACTAAGTATAGGACCATATGCACACACCACATAGAAATCATGCTAAAAAGGGACATTTCACTAAGGCATGCTAATTTATTTTAAAAAGCTTTATGCACATTCAAGAACCAATACAAGTCAATAATACATATTCATTAAGTCAAGACCATGTACATCACAAGTCCTAGAATACTAAGTCTAGTCAAGTCAACATGTATATCAACATAATTGAGCACATAATCAAGAAAACTCCATTATCAAGTTATAAAATTAACAATCATGTATAAGAGTTCATAGTATCGTAACCAAAGCTAGGCCATTACTCATGAACCCTCACTAAGTCCACTAGTGCAATGACTAAGCAATGCCCCATAACCTCACTCAATCAAGTAAACCTAACAAGAACCATAACCAATGTCACACTTCACATACTAGATCATTTAGAATAAACATCATCATACTTTAGCAATAGAGACCAACCACATATTCATAAGTGAAACCAATATCAAATAATATCATCAACATGTAAGATCATCAAATACATATCATATACATTTATAAGCATATGGATACATAAGAACATACTTCTAAAAAATTCCTCAAAGATAACTAGTGTAATGTATAGGTAGAGTCCCATACCCCTATCTAGACTAAGTTAAATCCCTAAAGTCATCCTAGTTAGAGTTCACTTCATTAATTCATTTTACCTTTTCGGAACATCTTCCCTTAACCGACATAGACTACATGAGCTAATGTGGAATCCGGTTTATGGAACCCAACACCAAAAGAAGGCGAAATACTTGCCAAGGTAGTACCAAAACATGAACATAACATCTATGTGGATCTACTAGCTAGTCTTCCTATGGGGCCAATATAGTTCATGAACTAGGAGATTTAGTTGGAACCCTCTTTATGCTACATGCATTATAGTCTCCAATCTCATGAGTACATTAGTGATCCTACTTTCCCTATGTGGGAAGGGACACTCCTCACTCGATTTCACTCGGTTCTAAGCTAGAGTCCCTTTTTGAAATGTCTTTAAGCCTTTATTAATGATCATAGCTCAGTTTTGGTAATAGGTCTATCCCTTATATAATAATCATCATAGCTCAATAAGAATTGAATGAGTATTTTCCTTTCATTAGAATTCATACATGTGAGGTTAGAACATTTCTATAGTCACATCATCATAAGACACATTGGTAAGTTATCACTATCCTTATAACATTTAAATCTTAGCTAAAATCTCATAAACCATAATTCAAGACATTCCAATTCAATATCATAACAATCCTATTCAATCTTAACATACGGTATATTTCCATATAACATCATCACTAAACACAAGTAATCATAATTGAAGTAAAGAATTGAGATCACAATACTTACCCAATCTCCTTCACAATCCATTATCAAGGATTTACAATCTATCATACAATTCAACCCAACAATGGGTTTTATATCATCACACAATAGTAATTAATACAATAATGAAGTCAATTGAATCACTACACAAGAATTCATCACTAGTTCATAGCTTAGAATTTGGGACATTTGTCAAATTCATGATCTACTTCACAACCTAGGATAATTAAACAAGAACAATCATAATAGGATTACAATACATCACAATCTAACCATAATTATCTAAAGAAATCATAAACAGAGCAATGTAGAAAGTGAAATCGTAATAGAAGAAAACCCACTTGATTTTCTTTTTTTTGAAATCAATTTGGAGGAACCCTTAGGGGGAAAGAGATCCCAAAGGTGAAAGGAATCATATACCTTAATAATTGATTAAGTTTGATGGAGAAAATACCTCTCCTTGCATCCCTTATACCTTGACCTAGCCTTCAATGGAGTTCTTCTATTTGGGAGAGAGAAAGAAGAAAGAGGGAAGAGAAATTGGGTTTTCGGAATTATGAGAGTTGTGTTTAGTTTAATTAGGTTTGGCGTATTTATAGATGTCATTACATAATTTACTTAGACCTCCCTTAAACCCTAACTAATTAACCAACCACTTAATTAACTAGTTAAATTTATTAAAATGAAACATCAAATGCCTGACCTATGAGACCCCAACTGATGGGCTGTAGGTCAGTCGACGACGTTGCCCCCCTCCGTCCTGCACATCCGTCGTTGGTGTGAGAGACTGGTCCAAATGGACCTTTATCCAAAATGGCTTAGTTTTGTTCAACTGAGGCATCGACGCCCGTCGATCCACCCACTCCTCTTGACTAGTGGTTAAAGGTGATCACTGTCTAATTTGTAGCTTTTTTCTAAATTGCAAAGGTCCTCCTCAAGGACTCTTTTATTGGTCCTTGGGGAGTCCTATCCAGAAGTTTCGACTATAAACCAACTCTAATACGTGTAAGACACCTTACCCCCAAATTTCATCTTTTTCCGACTCTTAAAACCTTGACAAATAGACTAAGGCACGCTAGCACCTCTTAGACTAGTTTCCAGACGTCATGGACGTTCCTTGACGTTGTGATTTTAAAATTTCCTTAATGACTTATATATATTTTAATTGACTTCAAAATATTATTAAAACTCTTAGACTCTCATGTTATGTTCTATATCTGGCTTTACACTTTTGAAGTATTACAATAAGAATAAAAATGGCGCCGCTGCCGGGGAGTGTTGTCACGTGAATATGTAGTTCACTAGAGTTTTTGTTCTTTTTAGTGTATTTTATGAATTGTACTTTTAGTTTGTTTTTTCTTTCTCCCGTTGTCTTGTTTTTTCTTTTAGTTGTTTGTGTATGCAGGTCCTCTAACCATGGCTTAAGGAGTGGGTTGAACGTTAGTTGAGGCAGATCAAAAATTCGAGGGTGACTTCAAGATAATTGTGATGGTATCTAAACTAAATGACTTGACCACCAAAATATATGAGGTGGAAAACTAGTGCAAAAACCAAGGGAGGTATATGCCTCCTTATGAGTGGAAGAAGTCTAGAGAAGATGAGAAAAGCCGTGTTGAGGACACACTTCAAATCATTCTCCAAATGACCACCAATCAAGATTGAGTGTTGGAAGAAATGAGAGAGAGTATTGAAGAATTGAATCAAATGATTGAATCCCATTTTAAATCAATCCAACACATCAGATCACTCATGTATTTGCGATGCCTCAGCTCCATCCAAACGACATTCTTGGGTTACCTAGTGACACTAGGTCTAACTCCAATGATAGAAAGTGAGGAAAGACCTACGCCAAGCCACAATATTAAATAAGACGCTTTTTAGGAGGCAACCCAAGGTCATAACTGTAGGATTTTTTACTTTTATAAATAAATGTCTTAATGTTGCAGGTCAAAATGAGGAAAGAGTAGAAACTCTCAGGTTGGCGAGCAGAAGATCCATTCGCGAGACACAAAAAAGGTCTATGAGACCTGCTGAATTTTGTCATTTGGCTCAATGCAAGAGTATTGTAGAGCCTGTAAAATTCGGCAAACTCGAAAATCAGCTCGGCGCATCATTAACTTGTTAGGCAATCTCAATGAAGACCACCGATCTCGTCCCCCCAGAAAATTTAGATTTTGAAGAAAGGGAGTGATAAAAAACAACTCTACATATAGTTGAGTGGTTCGGCAAGAGCGACCACCGTCACCGAATCGAAGAGAATATAGCGTTTATGTAAGGGCCAAAGGTTAAATTTTCTGGTATCTATCACTGTCGCTCGTTTCAACTTCTCTAAAATCACAACAGAGGTATTATTTTCTAAATTTTTTTCTTGTATTAGTATTTTAGTCAGTAATTAGTGATTGGGGTTTGTTTTCATTGGCACCTAGCATTACAATAAGTTATCTGTCAACAATGAAGGTTAGTGTCTAAAACACAGAATTTATTTTCAATAATTTAGTACTACTTTTAAATTATAATATTAGGATGACGTGTGATGGGCTTCTCTGATAAAAATTGATTGTTTATATACTATTTATAATTCATAAACTTTTGCCTAATATGCTTAAATGGGTGAATGTTATAGTGTTATTACGTTGAAATAATTGATTTTGAAATGGGTATTGCATGTCAGTTTATTGGGTGAAGTCTATGTAACCCGCATTTGTTCTAAATATAAAAAAATAATCTATGAAGGAATTGGTGACAACATTCTTATGTGTAATCGTAGTTATATGGCAAAATTTAGCAAAACCAGAAGAAGCCTTAGTATTCTGGGGTGATGGGAAATACGTGTTTTAGGTGAATTTCATGTTTGCATGCCTTGATTTTGTTTTTGCATATCGTAAGGGTGGTTTTGAGATTTTGTTTGAAGGACATGAATGTTTTTTTATTCGGCGAGCTTGGTCAAACTTTCCAAACGACTAGTCAATTCATTTAATGGTCAATTACCACTCTTAATTCATATCCTTAGCACTATAAGTTCTATAACTTTTAGCGGACACATTCGTGATCACCGAAAGTTTTCGGTTATTCACCGACAGGACTTTAGATCACCCTATGCAGGATCCATTTCCCTCCATCATTGTATCGTTAGTCGGATAATTTAGCCAATACTGAAAGTGAATGGTGACTTTTCGAGTAGAACTTTCCATCGCCAATGAACCCATACTTTAAGAAAAATTTCTTTGGCGAATCGACCTCGTTCGCCCAAGTAGTTTGGCAGATCATAGAGTGGAACAACGAACATGTCTACAACTATTTCCTGTGCTTAAACATTTTTGTTTAGCCTAATAGAAAATTATTGCAGATATGGTATGCACCTGCGATGACACACCACTCCAAAAGAAAGTAACACCAGACATACGCATTAATGAATGAGGCTCAAACCCTTCGGAAAGAGGATACATAGAACTACAACCAGAAAAGGGTAAAAAGAAAAAGAGAATAGCAAAGAGAAAAGAATATGTTGAGCCCAACATTGAAAGGGATGAGCAAGAAGATGATCAACCACAGATGCACAGACGGAAAATGTTGAGGAACATGCCCCAGCCTCAGATAATAGGGCCTCAATGGATGCTTCCACTTCTACAAGGGATACACCTGGTATAATCACTTCTGAGCTTGCAAAACCACATCCTCTGGTTCCTATACCTCCTATTACTCCTCAGCAATGGCTACTGAACAGTTTGAAGGGTGATGGGGTCAGGACAATTATAAAGGAGAATTTTTTATCAACTGAAGGGTTGGAGAGATATGTTGATGCTCTTGTTACCCTTCGCTTCCACGATTTTGAGCAGTTTATGAGGCCCCGAGGCCCATATATCCCAACTTGGGTCAGGGAAGTTTACGAGGCCTATGGAGCACAAGTTCCTAAGAACGAAAAGCAGACAAGTAAGTTCAGATGAGTGAGGTCAGTTACTGTTAGAGGGAACGAGTTGCATTGCTATAGTGAGCACATAAATGTTGTGATGGGAAGGCCACAACACATGATACGTCTTTATGATGGATTTCCCCTTCTTGCATCACTAGATGACCTTAAGGTATGGTTTGGGACAGTGATTTCATAGAACGTGTCTGCAAGATTTTGGTTTAGTTTCACTAGCACCATATCATGTCATCCTAGAATGAGTTCTGCAACTTACCAAGAAAGCATGCCTGAGTATCATCATGCACCAACAGAGCATTGATCTGGGCTTGCTGATCTCATAGGGGATGGCTATGAGGGCCAAAGATAAGCATACTTCCCAGCAATTTCCTTCTTTGGTTACTGAGCTATGCAAACATGTTGGAGTGCCTCAGGAACAAGCAAGAGATCTTAAGGTCATTTCCTCATCTTCAACTAATATCCGGCGATTTAAAACAGAGAGCACCCAAGAGGAGGCTGACTTGAGGGGAGCAGCTCCAGTTAAACCAGCCTAGAGATCGATATTGACATACTACATGTAGATGCATTAGCCCTTCACCGGTCTCTAGGTCAAGAGGTACTTCAACTCATTCCTCTTCTTTACACGATCTTTGTGCTTCTTCTTCTTTTAGTCAACCGATCAGGTTCACTCAGGGTATGATCCTGAGGATGAGGCATTTTTTTGAATCGGTTGAGGCAAGGGCGACTAGACTGGACATATTAGTCTAGGGAGGATAAAGACTTCCATAGATGTTGCACTAGCCCCACTCAATGACTCTGTTGATGTGTTGAACCTGAGGGTTTGAGCTTGCAAAAGCAGACATGGAAGAACATCCGAGATATCGACTATGAAAGCTGACATCGCAGGCCTGCGCCAGGACATTGATTATCTGATGTCTGTCAACTTTAATGATCTTATGTGAATCGGTAATGATGGATGTGCCCTTGCAAACTTTGAGATTTCTACACCTACCAGTGGGGATGTACAGATGGAAGATGTTGTAGGCAGAAATGTAGATGTAGAGTGTGCTGAGGAGTTAGTGGCAAGATAGGAGAGGGAGACGAGAGATTGCCAAAAAAACTAGAGCATCTTTTGGAATTTGTTAGATCTGGTATGGATAGTGGTGCAGTCAGGAACAAAGACATCACTTTACTGAGACACACGCAGCAGCCCCAGCAGGACCAGCACGGCTACTCCGGGCACTGATGCCCAAGCACATGTCGTTGCACAGTGTGTTGATAACCCAACAAATAAAGAGACTCCATGGACATGATCTTTTTTAACGTCTCTCTATCTTACTTTGATTTTATTTTCTAGATACTATTACTTTTATTTAACGACAATCACATTTCTTTTGTGGTGGGGTGAGGCCCACACCTTTTAAGAATATATTTTTGGGATTAATTCTTATTTTTTGGTGTATATATATTTGTCGTCTGTTTTAATTGTTTTTTAATAATGCTTTGCAATTGCTTGAGCTTATGGCTCCTTTATGTTCTCAAATTGAAAAACAATTTTGACCCTTGAGAAAATTTTAAATTATTTTACAAAAGTTGTTGCCGCCGCTTATGTTGAAAGTGGTTGTTCATGTACAAAATTATGTATTGGTTTTGATCAATGACGGTGACTTGAATTGTTCTCTCAATCGAACAAACATGAATGTATGGCTACATTGAGACCAAATGAAGTTATATAGGCAATATCTGAACTCTTTGCATCCTGTTGTGATTAGTAATGTATCAAATTGATTTCTCTTGTGATGATTATTGCACACTACCAAAAGTGTGTAGTCTTGTTTGTCTTTAGTATCGGTGCCTTGTGTGATGAGCTTACTTTTAACCATACATGAATATACCGATGATTTTCCCAGTTATTCTAGTTGATTAAGAAAGGTGTCCTCTTGAAATAATCTTAGGCAGTTTTAAAGAGTGTGAGCAAAATATTACATATACTTCTTTTGTGACCTACCCGTGAGCGTGTGAAACTCTTTTGGACATCCCTTGAGCCTTATCCTTCACTACAAGAAAACTTGATCAAACCTATGTAACTACCCAAAGTACACCCTAAAAGTTGAGCACTCTTCAATCGTCAATAGGCGTGCTTGACCTCACGGAGGTCTTATACAAGCCTCTTATCTATCATTCATTACATAAACTATGAAAAGTAGTGCGGAATTAACTTTTCACAAAACATTGAAAAGGAAATCTTTATAAAATAAGAGACCGTCTTATCGTCACAAGCCAACCTAAAGACACATAATAAATCTTACGGTCACAACCCTTTACATTGAATGAAAATACTAAGTCTTAACATAAAGAGACTACTAAAATGAAACATAGACTATGTCCTCGGAATGATGAGGACATACCAAACTTGAGAGATTCGATTCCCAAGCTTTGCATTTTAAGATCTTCCACTTTCTTGACACCTATAATCATAGATATATATAAAAGTATGGAATTAGTACAAACACATGTACTAAGTATGGCTTCATGCAAAAACATGTTAAAATAGAACATTTTAGTTGAAACATATTTGTCATGCTATTTTGGTAAAATCTTCATAAACTAATCTTTCAAAACATCATATAAACCATCATTTAACTATTAATACAACACTTACATATTTTCTCATATAAAGACATATTTACAATAACTCACTTAACATACAAACTCTTCCTATCCAAAGTTATCCTAAGACTCGCCTAGGTTAGACATGAAGAGACCGCCCATACAATCTCTTCAATACACACCTAGGTGATCCTTAAGGCTACCAAGGTTAAGCATACTTCATTATAAGTCAACATTCATTTACTAAGACACTTAGAACACATACATATACTTAGGAACTTCACATAAGAACCATACTCCAAGACAACTCCCAAGTTACACTTGGTGCTATGTTGAAATAGCATCCCATACTACTACTCCCACATAGTGCTCCTTAGGAATTACCCTAGACTAGGAACATCACATTTATAACTTCATTTACATAGATTTCACCAACATTAGACATAAGACTCTTATACTCTACGAACATAGACATAAAATTAATATGCTTCCAAACATTAGAGATAAAGTCACATTACTTTCATTAACCTTGGACATATAGTCAACATGTTCCATTACATCATAATGACCCATTCATACATATTCATAAGGACAACCAAGACTCCCTCCAAATGACTACTTGTGCAATGCATAGATAGTGTTCCATTCCAGCACCTACCTTAAGTAGTACACCCTTAAGAAGACTTGGTTCATAACATTTCTTAGTGTGGGGGCTAGCTTTAACCGACATAGACCAAGAGAGTTAGAGATGGTATCCCATTATTTACCCCTACCAAATGAGGGATCCCTACTTACCTATGGTAGGGTCATATTCTTAGAATATACATGGATCTCCCAGTAGCTATACTTATGTAGGTTCATAGTTAAGGGATAAGGAGATTTCTACTAAGTAACTCATTCTCTACTAACGAGGAGTACTCATCTCAAGAGCTACATTTGGGTACAATATCTCTAATCACGATGTGTAGCCACCCCTTCTTAAAATCCTCTCGGTTCTAAGCATAACTCCCCCATGGAGTCTTAAATATTCATAGACTATAGTTTAAGGGTTAGCTAATTAGTACCACATCTCAATTCACGAAGCGTACTTATCCCAATAGGTTACTTTTGATTACCACATCTCAACTCCCGAAGGGCATCAACCTCCAACCTATCTTGGAACGATAATTGGGGATAGTGAGATTGCTACTGAGCACTTCATCTCAGCTCATGAAGAGGGTTCACCCCAAAATTCCCCTTTTCATACTTATAGGAATAGTAAGGATTGTCTAGACACTTCATCTCAACTCACGAAGAGTGTCTACCCTACAACCACCCATTGACTTTCATAACTTTGTTCTTTCATTCATAGTGTGTGTGAATATATGTGAGAACATCATTCACCAAAACACTATCATGCATGACCTTGACATCCTAAACATGATCACACAACATTCATCATAACCACACTCTAAAATGTTTTACACATACATATACTTCAATTGAACATATTGTCTTCAAGACACACACATTGCAAATTAATGATACATTACATGCAAAATGAACATACTTTCACTTCAATACAATACAGTGCCTTCAAGGCCATGATCACGATACACATATTACTTTATATTCATAAAATAAACACTGCAACAAAAGGTGGGCCATACCACTCAAAATTCAATTCTATAAGAGTTAAGCAATGTAGAACAACTTACCCTTCATCCAAGCATTCACCACCACATCAACACTTTCCCAAAAATTCATCAATAATAAGCATTCAAGGCAGTATCTAATCACAATATAATCATAAGAAAACCATAGTTCTAACATTATGTAAACATGTTTATCAAACTCACTTCATAGATCAAAAGTTGAGAAGTTACATGAGTATGGGTTAATTGTGTTTTTATCTGTAAAATCATAAACAAACATCAATAATAAGATAATATGTTCATTAAAATGTTTTCATGCAAGAACCCATTCGTAGAATTAGAAATAGAAGAACTTGGGATTTTGAAACCTTTTTGAAAGCATTTGAATTGGATCCTTGAATGAAAGAAGAATCAAGGATGAATTTACATACCTTTAATGTGAAGAAACCCACTAAATTTTAGTGAAGAAGACATCCAAAACCTTCACTTCTAGCCCTTCCTTGAGTTCTAGCTTTGATGGAGTTTGAGAGGGTTCTTTCATGAGAGGGAGGTTTTGATTTTGAAAAGAGAAAACTAATCTAGGTTTTATGAGTAAAAAATAAATTAAAATACCCTAAAGACCCTAAAATAATCGTCCTTGTTTCATAAAATACTTGGGGTAAATTTACCAAAACACCCCAAGTGAAGCCGCAGTTGGGCAGCTTTTGTAGAGCACCATCGACGCCCATCAATGACGGACCATCGATGCATCGATGTCGCGTTGATGAGGGCTCGTGGTTTGGTACAAAATCTACCAAAATGTACAGGCTGAAGTTTCAATTGGTTGACCATGTAAATGAGTTATCAATTGGTCGACTGGTTCGTTGGTTGACACTGTTTTTGTAGTTTTGGGTCCAAGTCTTGGGCCCTTCTCTAGGGCCCCTCGTGGGTCATAGGTGGAGTCATAACCATACGTTGAACCCCTAAAAATGGTCATATAGGTCTTAGGGTCCCCTAACATAACTTTGGACTCGGAACAACACACCAAACATGCCAAGGCACACAAATACTCACCTAAGCACATAGACGTCTATTCGTCGAACGTCTTGGACGTCCCTTGATGTTTGACTTCCAAACTCTACCAAAATTCAGTCACTGACTAATAACATCAACATTATCCATTTTAACACATAGGTAACTCATGAAACACATGGGGATGTCCAGTTTGACCTATTTTATTTTGAGGGTTGTGACAATCTCCCCCACATAGAACAACATTCGTCCTTGAAGGACACTAAACATTTTCAAGGACTACAAGGACACAACTAGCATCATACCATGCATATCATCAAGTTCATGACATTCATAGTCAATGTACCAAACTTACAAGTTACACCAATTTGATATTAATAAGCATTTTAAACAACATAGGAAATTTGGAACAAATTCCATCATTCAAAGCACACACTTACGTTGTCATTTTAATTTCATTCATGGAGGAACTACCTTCTCCAAAACTAGACATGCTCAACATATCTTCATATAGCTCAACATGTAATAACTTTCAAATTACACATAAGCATAACAACTTGAAGAAATTAAGCAAATATCCTTAGCTACACATTAACATGAGAAATATAGGTTAACTACCAATATACCCATGTAATCATGATATCATCAAGAGCATGCAAAACAATACACAATCAAAGGCATTCATAACATAAAGAGAAATGCAACTCATACTAATATGCAAGACTCTCAATCATAACAAAACTACTATGAATTTTTGTCTCAAGTTTGAATAAGAATAAAAGGAAAGTTAAGGATTTAAACTACCTTTCTACTCAACTCATTCTCCCCCTATTAGGGTAAAATCATTTAAAACTAGACGAGACTGATATAAAGAGAATAGGACATACCAAGGCCTTCATTCGGATTAGCTCTTTTGCAATCTTGAAGTTCATAAAAACGATTCTTCTTTGGTGCATTAGGATTCGGGCAATCATGATGAGCTTTGTTAACCTCTTTACTTTTTCGTTGAGATTAGGGCAATCTCTCATCTTATGACCCCTATTACCACACCCAAAGCAACTATCCGTACCAAAAAGACACTTACCCAAATGATGTTTCCCAGAATTAGCACACTTAGGCCTCTCATATGAATAACCACCACCACTTCTTCCTTGAGAGTTTTTGTTGGAACCCTTACCTTTTTTTTCAAGGAGGAATCTTGATTATAGAACCTCTTCTTAGACTTAGGTTTACTTGATTCATCCGACCTAGTCCTCTTCCCATCACTAATCATCTTCCTAAGCTTGGACTCCTCAATTTGTTGAGCATACACCATAAGTCTAGAAATATCCATATCATTATGGAGCATTGCCGTGTGACACTATTCTTCAACAAAACTAGACACTCCCATAACGAACTTATTCATTCTAGACCTAGAGTGGGCTACCAATGTCGGAGCATATTTAGAGAGTTGTGTAACTTGAGAGAATACTCTTTCACACTTATTTACCCTTGATGGAGGTTCATGAATTCAACTAACTTCCTCTCCCTCATTTGTAGGGGGAAAAACTTATCAAGAAAAGATGTCTTAAACACTCCCCAATCTATCGGTCCTGCACCTACGGGTGTTTCATCACTCCATTGCTCAAACCACACTTGACCAACTACGCTTTCTCTCTATGAGTCACCCCCATAGCATCTACCACCTTGAACACATCATATATGAAACCTTGTGGATCTACATCCAACTTAGTGCCATGAAAAGTAGGAGGATTAAACCTCATGAAATACCAAATTCAAGAAGCGAGAGTACTAGCATTAGGGTTCCGTTGAGGTCCTACTCCTTGGTTAGCTTGGACCATCACATGGTTAGTGACAACATGAGCTTGAGTTATCATGGGTTGTGTCAAAGCATGAAAATAAGTTCTTAACTCCACATTAGTCATGTATCCTTTAACATTGGGAGCTTGAGGAGCTTCAGGCACTTGAGGAGGAATCGTCTCATTCACATTGTCTTGGTTAGATGTAGGAAGATGTTCACCTCTGCGAGGAACTTCCTCATTCCTTAATCCTTCTTCCACACTCCTTGTGTTAAACATTCTAGTGTTCTTGATCCTAAAATCAAAAGAATAGGATTAGGAACTCATAGACATACACTCTAAGGCATGACTTCAAGAGTAATTTAAGAAAGGAAAGTTTCTATCGCCCTATAGCCTCTTCCTCATGGATGTGTCCCGACTCACACCAATGAACAAGACTCTACTAGACGTAACTTGTGAGACTATGGACCTTAAACTATTTTCCAAAACCTTATGCTTTGATACAAAGTTTGTAACGACCCAAAGTACACATTAAAAGTTAGAGCACTCTTGACTCGTCACTAGGCGTGCTTGACCTCACGAAGCTCTTATACAAGCCTCTTAGATATCATGCATTACATAAAGTATGAAAAGTAGTGTTGATAAAGCATTTCACAAATTATTAAAAAGGAAATCTTTATTAAAAGAAGAGAATGTCTCATCGTCACAAGCCAACTTAAAGACACATCATAAATGTTAGGGTCACAACCCTTTACACTGAATGAAAATACTAAGTATTAACATAAACAAACTACTAAGATGAAACACAGACTATGTCCTTAGAACAATGAGAACATACCAATCTTGAGAGATTCGATTCCCATGTTTTGCCTTCTATGATCTTCCACTTGCTTTCCACCTATACTCATATAGATATATAAAATTATGGAATTAGTACAAACACATGTACTAAGTATTACATAATGCAAAAACATTCTAAAATAGGACATTTTAGTTGAAACATAGTTTTCATGCTATTTTGGTAAAGCCTTCATGAACAAATCTTTCAAAACATCATATAAACAGTCATTTAGCCATTAAGACAACAGTTACATATTTTCTCATATAAAGACATACTTATAATAACTCACTTAACATAAAAACTCTTCCTATCCCAAGTTATCCTTAGACTCCCCTAGGTAAGACATGAAGAGACCACCCATACAATCTCTTCAATACATACCTAGGTGATCCTTAAGGCTACCAAGGATAAGCATACTTCATAACAAGTCAACTGTAATTTACTAAGTCACTTAAAAGACATACAAATACTTAGGAACTTCACATAAGAACCATACTCCGAGAAAACTCCACAGTTACACTGTGTGCAATGTGGAAATAGCATCACATACTACTACTCCCACTTAGTGCTCCTTAGGAATTACCCTAGACTAGGCACATCACATTCATAACTTCATTTAAATAGCTTTCATCAATATTAAACATAAGACTCTCACACTTTATGAACATAGACATAAAATTAACATGCTTCCTAACATTAGACATAAAGTCACATTACTTTCATTAACTTTGGACATATAGTCAGCATGTTTTATTGTATCATAATGATCCATTCATTCATATTCATAAGGACAACCAAGACTCCCTCCAAATGACTACTTGTGCAATGGATAGATAGCGTCCCATTCCACCACCTACCTTAGGTAGTACACCTTTAAAAAGACCTGGTTCATAACATTTTGTAGTGTGGGGGCAATCTTTAACCGACATAGACCATGAGAGATACTGTAACATTCTGGAAAATTACATGTCTTGTGAAGATCCCAATAGGTCTTTAAGAATGCGTATTGGGGGTACATAGGCATCCCAAAGCCCAATATTGAGAAATATTGGGCATAGTATAGAAAATTGGCTAAGGGGTGCTAGCTAATTTCTATATATACCCAAATAAGCAAAATATTTTCCAAGCTTGTTTAGAAATTGTACCAGCTAAGAATACCCTAATCTAAGAAAAATATTCAATAACCATATATAGAAATGCGTTAGGTACTAGGCATCCAAGTGTCAAGCCTAGTACCCTAGTACATAACCCTTTAAAATGATCATGTAGATTAAGCAGTGCCCAAGGACATAGTGAGGATCCTTGGGACAATAAGTAAACATTCCAAATGAACCTTCCAAAATAGTTAGTTGGGAAAGTACACACAACAGATGTGTAAGAACATGTGCAAGAACATGTGCAAACGGATAAGGGGACAACTCTAACTTAATTAGATTAGGGCGGTTGGGGGGCAAGCACGCGTCTGTGTCAGCCCACGTGGGGCCACACCCCCTAACCGGTACTAAGTCCTAGATAACTGACCTAAATAACTAACTAACCTAGGACAAACCAAAAATATCTAAGTAAGGGACCCGACAACCTAAGACTAAATCGGGTGTCACCTAACCGCATAACTAACTTAGGGACAACCTAGTACCTAACCTAGGATGGTCCAAAATGTTGGTTAATGTCCTAACAACTTAGGGGTACTTTAGTAATTACCCTAGGTTACTTAATTAATTAATTAGAAACTTAATTAATCAAATTAATTGGACAAAAACCGAAACCACATGGAAAGACCCAAATTTCGGTTAAGTCAAAGAGTTCTCTAATTGTAGTCAATCTAGGAAGGGCGTTTTGATAATTAGCTACTTAAATTATTTTAGTTAAGTATATAGTCTAATTTGAATTAGTTAACATTCATTTCTTAGAAGAATTAGAACTAAAGTAATCACCATTAATGCCCAACGTAAGAACAAGAGAAGCCGTGACCAAAAACCTAGACGATAACAAGAGTTCTTCAAGGTTTTTCGTGCAAAGTTCAAAGTGATCTTCGTAGATTTATTTCTACAGCAAGGTATGGGTTTTCTCTCATGGAATTCTTTCTCCAAGAGGGTTTTCAAACGTTTTTACTTTAATAATATCGAAACTAGGGTTGTTCCCAACAAATCTCATGTTCATCTCCCTAGTTCTCCCGATTTCCGATTCTTATAGTATAAGTAATGTGATTCTCGATGAATTTTTGATTGTATATGGTGTTAACTGATCATTATGTGTATGTTTTAGTGATTTACATGTCAAGTGAAATAAACATGTTAGATTTCCATATTTAGGGTGTTATTTACATGAACGTTGAATGTTATAATGCCTACTTGTGTTTCGAGAATATGAGATTGTTATGAGTATTCATTGAATTGTTTTATATGTTAACTAAAGGTTAAAAGTTAACTTGTTTAACATGTTAGATTACTATATTGTATTCATGAATGATTGAATTGGCTTGTGATAATATCATTGTTTTATTTATGCCAACAAATTGGCTAAATAATATTATCTCCCAAAATATGTAATGTTATGCCAATCTTAATCCAATAAACACATAACATAGGGTATGCCAATCAATGGGACAAGTCCCAACATACCCTATCCACATGAACTTGTGAACGTAATAGCATTTTATAAGAATGATACTTATCATAGAGAATTATACAAGACTAGTAAGTAATGTGAACAAGTTAATGTGAGTAAAGAAATAACTAAAAGCTTAAGTTATGAAATTGACCTAATATAGAGTGTTAGAAAGAAGTGATACAAATGTCAACTACACTTTATTGTTCTGTCAAAAATACTCACATAACAGGGTGCTAGAGTCCGTGAGACAAGTCTCACTCGCACCATGATGATATTGTAAAGACTTAAGATCATATTCATCAAGTAAAGATAGGGATGACCAGTCATCCATAAAGTAAGTAAACCTCATAACTAGAATCAAGCTTCCATAATGTTTGAGTGAACTCTAAAAGATAATAAGATAAAATATGAGCTTAGCACCGATAGACTAGCAATGAGATTGTGCCAGCACATGTAACTCTCATGAGATGAGATCACCACCCTGGTTGACTAGGGTCTCCGTACGTCTCCTAGTCTTAGAACTATGTTGCCAACATAGGGGCACCTAACTAGTGGACGCCACCCACTATAGAATGCTAGCAAGTTAGGCTTCACCTTGGCCGGTGATTCCACCTTATTTTGGTATGGGGGAGACACCGGATTTCATGTTTAGCTCACGTGATCTATGTCGGTTATAGCTCAGGAAAAGTATCCGGTTCACTACAGCCGTGAACCCCCCTTTCATTATGGGGAATACATCGACACGGTTCACCTTAGCCGGTGAACCCCCCATTTTGGTGTGGGGAAGACACAGAACTTGATTCACTCTAATCGGTGAATCACCCCTTTTTCTGTGTGGGGAAGACACTGGATTTCATGTAGCTCGCATGATCGACTTCTATTAATGCTAAGAGAATTATTTAAGAGAGTAAGAAAGAATAAAGTAGCATGTTGAAAGTGAACAATCGAGCAAAGAAGTACAATCATAAGTTCATAGTGAACTAAGTAAAGTAAGAGCTTAAAGAATATTAATCACTATTGTTTGATAGAAACAACAAGTTGGGGTAGCCAATAATGGAGCATGGAATATGTCCCAAGAACTATATATTATGTAAATAATCAATTAAGGGGCATAGCCAATAAAAATTGTCTTATAATATATTTATCCACATTCAACTTGAGTTAGAAGATAACTAATTTTAAGTAATGTAGCCAAATCATTTCCTTAATCTTGTGTGTTGCTCACTCGATTCATTGTAGGTATGGGACTACAATGAATCATTGCACTTGTAAGCAAAACATATGATCAAAAGAGATCATTGAACTACACAATAGAAAGAAGAGAAAGTCTGAAAAATAATCCAAGTATAGAAATTGCAACTCTCGGCCTAATTAGCAAAATAGTAAACATTTTTTTAAGTGGTTCTAACATTATGTTCATGATTCCAAGGTCTTATGTTCATATAGAAAAGGAGTTGTGTGCCTCAATTGCATGAGAACGTGTCATATACATATCATAAATCAAGATTACCAATTTAAGTAAGAAAGTAACGTATTGACCGTGACTGACATGTTGTTTAGGAAGAGCTTTCCTTGTTCATGCATAGTCCCTTGTGTGTTATGTTCATACACCCATACTTAGTACAAGTGTGTACTAACCCCATATCTATTTACTATTTTTATGGGCGCAGGTTCTCAAGAAGGTTGAAGTTCGTCGAAGTGGTTTGGAATAGCGATCTCCAGACTTTGGTACGTCCTCTTGAGTTCGAGGATGCTACACTTTATTATTCTAGCTTAGTACATTAGATTTATCTAGTGACTATTGTCCCTAGCGTTTGCTTTCAAGTATTTATTTAAAGCGTTGTAATAAGGCCAATTGGAAAACTACTATTATTATTATTACGATCTTTTATTTCATTTATTTAATCTATTGATAGATGGTTGTTGAGTTTGAGCTATTAGAATATCACTCTTATGCAATACTATATAAAGTCTATGTATACTTCGCTAAGTATTAAAAAGTTTTAAATTTTCCGCAAATTTAACTGTATGATTGTGATGAAAGCTAAGAAGAGGCTTGCGTGCGATTGCAGAGAGGTTAACGACGCCGGTTGCAGTTCGGATTCCAAAATCCGGGACGTGAAAAACTTGGTCTCAGAGCATGAGGTTAAATTACCTAGGAACTAAGGGTCAACACAACCACGTTGCGTAGTTTCTAACTTATGGTTGTGAAGTGCACCACAATCATGATTTAGAGACTCTGTGATTTAGGAATTTTCCCTTCTTCTACTCTTTATCGTGCTATCTAGATCTTTGACATTTTGCGTCATTCTAGTATCTAACTTCCTTCTTGTGTATACGTGTAGTAAATAAACACAAGAAGAAATGCCAACAGCAGGGTCAAAGAAGCAGCTGCTGGAGGCAATCAAGCTCCTCCTCAAGCCCCAGCGGCTGAAGCACAAGTGCCCGCAATCTTAGTTGGGATGACGGATGAAGAAGTTAGGGCGGCACTACTTCAGATGGAGCAAGCCATCACCGTGCAAGCACATGTCATCACGGCCCAAGCCACTAGAGAGGGTGCTCCCAGAGAGAATCCGCATGTTAGCACTATGGCTAGTAGGTTGAGGGATTTTACTAGGATGAATCCTCTAGTCTACTATGGGTCCAAGACCAATGAGGATCCTCAAGAGTTTGTGGATGAAGTTAATAAAATTTTATGTGCCATGGGTGTTAATGAAGAGGAAAAGGCTGAGTTGGTTGCTTACCAACTCAAAGATGTAGCTCATGTGTGGCACAAGATGTGGGGAGATGGTCGAACACCAGGGGAAGTCCCCATAACTTGGGACGTTCTCAAAACTGCATTCCTGGAGAGGTTCTTTCCCGGAGAACAGAGAGAGGCTAAGGTCGAGGAATTCATCAACTTAAGACAAAGAGGTATGTCGGTTAGGGAATACTCCTTAAAGTTTGTTAAGCTTTCCAAATATTCTTCTTCTCTTGTGGCCAATAGCAGGGATGAGATGAGCAGGTTTGCGACTGGTGTGTCGGAGAATTTAGAAGAGGAATGTCGGGCAGCGATGTTGCACAATAACATGGATCTTGGTAGGTTGATGGTCCATGCACAACAAGTTGAGGAAAGCCATCGTAGAAAGAGAAGCCGAGATAGCAAGAAGTCAAGGACCTCGGATCAGTCCGGTTCGAACTATAGTAAGAATTCGTTTGGAGTTCGGGATAAGCCCAAGTTCAAGAAGGAGCACAAACTGTCAAGTAATTATACTCCTTCAAAAAATACTAATGCCAAGAAGGGCAATGAGAAAAATAACTAGGTTGACCGAAGGGAGTGTGGTAAGTGTGGCCGTGTGCATAAAGGTGAGTGCATGGTAGGTTTCAATGGATGCTACGGGTGCGGTAAGAGTGGGAACGTGTTTAGAGACTATCCAAACGTGAAGAATCAGGCCAAGGCAGATGCTCAGCCTCGGCCTAATCCCAATGCAACAGCCGAACCTCTTAAGAGGAACCGATTGTACGCGTTGAAAGAAAGAGAAGAACAAGAGAAGTCCGCGGATGTGGTTACTGGTAACTTGCTTGTCTTTTCTTTTCCTATTTATGCATTATTAGATCCAGTATCTACCTTGTCTTTTGTTACTCGTTTAGTAGCTAGTAAATTTGACTTCCTTCCTGAGATTCTATATGATCCATTATTAGTGAGTACTCCTATAGGGGACAGTGTTAGGGCCGAAAGAGTCTATAGAAATTGCCCAATAACTGTTCTCTATAAAGTTACTCATGCTGATCTAATAGAATTAACCATGCTTGATTTTGATATAATTTTGGCTATGGATTGGCTTTATAAATTCTATGCTACTATAGACTATCGAAATAGGGTAGTAAATTTTCAGTTTCCCAATGAATTAGAGTTAAAATGGGAAGGGTGTGGTTCAAATCCAACAAGCCAAATAGTTTCCAATCTTAAAGCCAATAAGATGTTATCTAAGGGATACTTATGCAACTAAGTTAGAGTCAAAGACTTAGAACAAGAAGTCCCTTCCATAGACTCTGTGTCCGTAGTTAATGAGTTTCAAGGTGTCTTTCCAGAGGATTTACCAGGGATCCCTCCCGAACGTGAGATCGATTTCGGTGTTGACTTAGATCCCAACACCAAACTGATTTCAATCCCGCCTTATAAAATGGCCCCAGCGGAAGTTAAAGAGTTGAAGTTGCAGTTAAAAGATTTACTTGATAAGGGCTTCATCCAATCTAGCATATCCCCATGGGGAGATCCAGTGTTGTTCGTTAAAAAAAAGGATGGAACTCTTAGAATGTGTATCGATTATCAGCAACTCAACAAAGTCACTATAAAGAACAAATATCCTCTTCCCAGAATAGATGATCTTTTTGATCAACTTGAAGGTTCAAGTTTCTTTTCTAAGATAGATCTTCGGTCGGGTTATCACCAATTAAGGGTAAGAAAAGAGGACGTTCCTAATACTTCCTTCCGTACTAGATATGGCCATTACGAGTTTCTTTTCATGTCATTTGGTCTCATTAACGCACCAGCCGCATTTATGGACCTTATGAATAGAGTCTTCCGTGAATATATTGATTATTTCATCATAGTATTCATATATGACATCACCATATACTCCAAGTCCAGAGAAGACCATGAACAACATTTGAGAAAAACATTGCAAGTACTCAGAGAACATTAGTTATATTCGAAGTTTAGCAAATGTGAGTTTTGGTTAAGATCGGTGACTTTCCTTGGTCATGTGGTGAACGATCAAGTTGTTGAAGTTGATGTGAAAAAGATAGAGGCAGTGAACAATTGGCCGAGACCCCTTACCCCTACCTATATTCGAAGTTTCTTGGGTTTAGCTAATTATTATAGACAATTTGTGGAGGTATTTTCTGCGATTGCTGCTCTATTGACCACGTTAACAAAGAAGAAGGCGAAGTTTGAGTGGTCTGAAAGTCTGAAAAGAGCTTCCAAGAGCTTAAAGACCGACTCACTTAAGCCCCAGTCCTCACATTGCCGAGAAGTGGTGAAGGGTACGTGGTTTATTGTGATACTTCTCGAGTAGGTTTGGGATGTGTTCTTATGCAAGTTTGTAAGGTGATTGCATATGCATCGAGACATTTGAAAGTCTATGAGAAGAATTACCCTACTCACTATCTTGAACTAGCCACAGTAGTCTTTGCGTTGAAGCTTTGGAGGCATTACTTATATTGTGTACATGTTGATGTGTTTACTGACCATAAAAGTCTTCAATATGTGTTTACACAAAGAGAATTAAAACTTTGTCAGAGAAGATGGCTAGAATTGCTAAAAGATTACGACATGAGTGTTCACTATCATCCGGGTAAGGCCAACGTAGTGGCAGATGCATTAAAATGATTGAGCATGGGCAGCGTGTCTCACATTGATGATGAGAATAAATAGTTGGTTAAAGATGTGCACCGATTAGCAAGGTTAGGTGTATGGCTTGTAGATGCACCAAATGGGGGTGTTACGGTCCATTAAAGTTCCGAATACTCATTTGTTTTAGATGTTAAAGCCAAGCAACATCTCGATCCGGTACTCATGGAGTTGAAAGATTTGGTGTTGAGTAAGATGAATGAATCATTCTCCCTAGGGGGAGATGGTATACTTAGGTACCAAGGAAGATTGTGCGTACCAAATATTGATGCTTTGAGGCCAAATATTATCGCAAAGGCTCATGGCTCTAAGTATTCCATTCATCCAGGTTCCACAAAGATGTATCATGATCTGAAGGAAATTTATTGGTGTGAAGGTATGAAGCGAGACATCTCTAAGTTCGTAGAAGAGTGTACCAATTGACAACAAGTCAAGGCCGAACACCTTAATTTGGAGGTCTTACTCAATCAATTGAAATTCCAACGTGGAAGTGGCAGTCCATTAATATAGATTTTGTAGTTGGCTTGCCGAGCACCAGGAAAATGCATGATTCCATTTGGGTCATTGTTGACCGAATGACAAAGTCCGCACACTTCATTCCCGTGAAGTCCACTTACCGAGCCGAGGACTATGCCAAACTTTATATTGACAAGATCGTGAGGTGGCATGGAATTCCTTTGTCTATAATTTCGGATAGGGGATCCCAATTCACTTCTCATTTTTGGAGATCTTTTCAAAAGAGTTTGGGTACACAAGTAAAGCTTAGTACAGCCTTTCACCCTTAAACGGATGGACAAGCAGAACGCACCATCCAGACCCTTGAAGACATGTTAAGAGCATATGTTATGGACTTCAAGGGAAGTTGGGACGATCACTTACCCCTAATTGAGTTCTTTTATAATAATAGCTACCATTCCAGTATTCGGATGTCACCTTTTGAAGCATTGTATGGTAGGAGATGTAGGTATCACGTTGGATGGTTTGAAGTGGGAGAAACTGCCATCCTTGGCCCCGAGATCGTACATGAGGCTTTGGAAAATGAGAGAATAATTTGATATAGGTTGGCTACTGCTTATAGTCATTAAAACTCATACGCGGATAACCGAAAGACAGCTCTTGAATTCGAAGTAGGTGATCAAGTATACCTAAAAATATCACCCATGAAAGGGGTGATGCGGTTCGGTAAAAAGGGAAGTTGAGTCCGAGGTATATAGGTCCGTATGAGGTCTTTCAACGAGTAGGAAATGTTGCTTACAAACTAAAATTACCAAATGACTTGGCTTCTATTCATCCAGTATTTTTTTCGATGCTTAAGAAGTGTCTAGGCGATCCCGCGTGCATTCTACCCATGGAAGGGTTAGGAGTCGATGAGAACCTTTCTTACAAAGAGGTTCCCATTGCAATCTTAGATCGTCAAGTGAAGCGATTGAGGAAGAAGGAGGTTCTCACTGTGAAAGTGTTATGAAGGAACCACCTTGTTGAGGGAGCAACATGGGAGGCCGAGGCCGATATGAGATCCCGTTACCCTCACTTTTTTAGTTCTTGAGGTTAGATAAACTTTCTCCCAAGTCCGATTTCATGAATTAGACTCTAAATCTTAGTGCATTAGGCAGTTTTTGGTATTCTAAGTCCATAACTGTGTGTTTTATACTTGCACTATATGAGTTAATATGAGTTCATGCTTACTTTCATGATGCTGTTTTTGTATAGCTTTTATGTGATTATATGTTGCATGAGTGTGATGTGCATTAAGTTAAAGTAGAATCGAGAAGGAAGTTCCCCGATCTTAGATAAGAAGCTTCAGATAAGCTTAGAGTATTGTGCATCATCCAGAGTAAGTTGTGAATCAAAGATTCACAAAGATAAAGTTCTAGTATGTTAATGTTCTTTTCGGAAATACGCTCTTTTGTTTAAAATGATGAGTAGTGTCATTCGGGGAAGATTTTTTCCTAAGGGGGGGATAATGTAACATTCCAGAAAATTACACGTCTAGTGAAGAGCCCAATAGGTCTTTAAGAATGCGTATTGGGGGTACATATGCATCCCAATGCCCAATATGAGAAATATTGGGCATAGTATAGAAAATTGGCTAAGGGGTGTTAGCCAATTTCTATATATACCCAAATAAGCAAAATATATTCCAAGCTTGCTTAGAAATTGTACCTGCAAAGAAGACCCTAATCTAAGAAAAATATTCAATAACCATATATAGTAATGTGTTAGGTACTAGGCATCCAAGTGTCAAGCCTAGTACCCTAGTACATAACCCTTTAAAATGATCATGTAGATTAAGCAGTGCCCAAGGACATAGTGAGGATCCTTGGGACAATAAGTAAACATTCCAAATGAACCTTCCAAAATAGTTAGTTGGGAAAGTACACACAACACATGTGTAAGCACATGTGCAAGCACATTTGCAAACGGATAAGGGGACCACTCTATCCAAATTCGGTTAGGGCAGTTGGGGGGCAAGCACGCGTCCGGGTTATCCCACGTGGGGCCACACTCCCTAACCGGTACTAAGTCCTATCTAACTGACCTAAATAAATAACTAACCTAGGACAAACCAAAAATAGCTAAGTAAGGGACCCAACAACCTAAGACTAAACCGGGTGTCACCTAACCGCATAACTAACTTAGGGACAACCTAGTACCTAACCTAGGATGGTCCAAAACGTTGGTTAATGTCCTAACAACTTAGGGGTACTTTAGTAATTACCCTAGGTTACTTAATTAATTAATTTAGCAACTTAATTAATTAAATTAATTGGACAAAAACTGAAACCACAAGGAATGAGCCAAATTTCGGTTAAGTCAAAGAGTCCTCTAATTCTAGAAAATCTAGGAAGGGCATTTTGGTAATTAGCTACTTAAATTATTTTAGTAAAGTATATAGTCTAATTTGAATTAGTTAACATTCAGTTCCTAAAAGATTTAGACCTAAAGTAATCACCATTAACGCCCAACGTAAGAATAAGAGAAGCCGTGACCAAAACTCTAGACAATAACAAGAGTTCTTCAAGGTTTTTAGTGCAAAGTTCAAAGTGATCTTCGTAGATTTTATTCTACAGCAAGGTATGGGTTTTCCCTCCTGGAATTCTTTCTCCAAGAGGCTTTTCAAACATTTTTACTTCAAGAATATCGAAACTGGGGTTGTTCCCAATGAATCACATGTTCATCTCCCTAGTTCTCCCGATTTCCGATTCATGTAGTATTAGTAGTGTGATTCTCGATGTATTGTTGATTGTATGTGGTGTTAACTGATCATTATGTGTATGTTTTAGTAATTTACATGTCATGTGAAATATAAATGTTAGATCCGCATACTTAGGGTGTAATTTACATGAACATTGAATGTTATAATGCCTACTTGTGTTTCGAGAATATGAGATTGTTATGAGTATTCATTGAATTGTTTTATATGTTAAGTAAAGGTTAAAAGTTGACTTGTTAAACATGTTAGATTACTATATTGTACTCATGGATGATTGAATTGGCTTGTGATAATATCATAGTTTGATTTATTCCAACAAATAGGCTTAATAATATTATCTCCCAAAATATGTAAGGTTACGCCAATCTTAATCCAATAAACTCATAACATAGGGTATGCCAATCAATGGGACAAGTCCCAACATACCCTATCCACACAAACTTATGAACGTAATAGCATTTTATAAGAATGATAATTATCATAGAGAATGATACAAGACTAGTAAGTAACGTTAACAAGTTAATGTGAGTAAAGAAATAACAAAAAGCTTAAGTTATGAAAGTGACCTAATATAGAGTGTTAGAAAGAAGTGAGACAAGTCTCAACTACACCTAATCATTATGTCAAAAATACTCACATAAGAGGGTGCTAGAGTCCGTGAGACAAGTCTCACTCGCACCATGATGATAATGTAAAGACTTAAGATCATATTCATCAAGTAAAGATAGGGATGACCATTCATCCATAGAGTAAGTAAACCTCATAACTAGAAGCAATATTCCATATTGTTTGAGTGAACTCTAAAAGATAATAAGATAACAGCTGAGCTTAGCACCGATAGACTAGCAATGAGCTTGTGCCAGCACATGTAAGTCTCATGAGATGAGATCACCACCCCGCTGGACTAGGGTCTCCGTACGTCTCCTAGTCTTAGAACTATGTTGCCAACATAGGGGAACGTAGCTAGTGGACGCCACCCACTAAAGAACGCTAGCAAGTTAGGTTTCACCTTGGCAGGTGATTCGACCTCTTTTCGGTGTGGGGGAGACACCAAATTTCACGTTTAGCTCACATGATCTATGTCGGTTATAGCTCAGGAAAAGTATCCAGTTCACTACAGCCGTGAACCCCCCTTTCGATGTGGGGAAGACATCGACACGGTTCACCTTAGCCGGTGAACCCCTCTTTTCTATGTGGGGAAGACACAGAACTTGATTCACACTAATCGGTGAATCACACATTTTTGGTGTGGGGAAGACACTTGATTTCATGTAGCTCACATGATCTACTTCCATTAATGCTAAGAGAATTCTTTAACACAGTAAGAAAGAATAAAGTAGGATGTTCAAAGTGAACAATCGAGCGAAGAAATAGAATCATAAGTTCATAGTGAACTAAGCAAGGTAAGAGCTTAAAGAATATTAATCACTAGTGTTTGATAGAAACAACAAGTTGGGGTAGCCAATAATGGAGCATGGATTATGTACCAAGAACTATATATTATATAAATAATCAATTAAGGGGCATAGCCAATAAAGATTGGCTTATAATATATTTATCCATATTCAACATGGGTTAGAAGATAACTAATTTTAAGTAATGAAGCCAAATCATTTCCTTAGTCTTGTGAGTTGCTCACTCGATTCATTGTAGTTATGGGACTACAATGAATAATTGCACTTGTATGCAAAACATAAGATCAAAGAAGATCATTGAACTACACAATACAAAGAAGAGAAAGTCTGAAAAATAATCCAAGTATAGAAATGGCAACTCTCGACCTAATTAGCAAAATAGTAAATGTTTGTTTAAGTGGTTCTAAAATTATGTTCATGATTCCAAGGTCTTATGTTCATACAGAAAAGGAGTTGTGTGCCTCAATTGCATGAGAATGTGTCATATACATATCATAAATCAAGATTACCAATTTAAGTAAGAAAGTAACGTATTGACCGTGATTGACATGTTGTTTAGGAAGAGCTTTCCTTGTTCATGCATAGTCCCTTATGTGTTATGTTCATACACCCATACTTAGTACAAGTGTGTACTAACCCCATATCTATTTACTATTTTTATGGGCGCAGGTTCTCAAGAAGGTTGAAGTTCGTCGAAGTGGTTTGGAATAGCGATCTCCAGACTTTGGTACGTCCTCTTGAGTTCGAGGATGCTACACTTTATTATTCTAGCTTAGTACATTAGATTTATCTAGTGACTATTGTCCCTAGCGTTTGCTTTCAAGTATTTATTTAAAGCGTTGTAATAAGGCCAATTGGAAAACTATTATTATTATTATTACGATCTTTTATTTCATTTATTTAATCTATTGATAGATGGTTGTTGAGTTTGAGCTATTAGAATATCACTCTTATGCAATACTATATAAAGTCGATGTATACTTCGCTAAGTATTAAAAAGTTTTAAATTTTCCGCAAATTTAACTGTATGATTGGGATGAAAGCTAAGAAGAGGCTTGTCTGCGACCTCTCAGAGGTTACCGACGCCGGTTGCGGTTCGGATTACAGAATCCGGGTCATGACAGATACACATGGAATCTCGGTATTTACCCCTACCGAATGAGGGATCCCTACTTGCCTAAGGTAGGGTCATATTATTAGCCTTTACATAGATCTCCCAATACCTATACCTATGCGATCGCATAGTTAAGGGATAAAAAGATTGCTAATAAGTAACTAATTCTCTACTAACGAGGAGTACTCTTCTAAAAAGGTACATTTCGGTACAATATCTCTACTCACGAAGTGTAACCACCTCTTCTTCAAATCCTCTCGGTGCTAAGAATAACTCCCCCACACAGTCTTAAACATTCATAGACTATAGATTACGGGATACCTAATTAGTACAACATCTCAACTCACGAAGTGTTCTTATTCCTAGCGATTACTTTTGATTACCATATCTCAACTCACGAAGGGCATCAGTCTCAAACCTATCTTGGAAAGCTCATTAGGAATATTGAGGTTGCTTCTAAACATATCATCTCAACTCATGAAGAGTGTTCACCCCAAAACTCCCCTTTTCACACTTATAGGAATAGTAAAAATGGTCTAGACACTTATCTCAACTCATGGAGAGTGTCTTCCCCAGAATCCCCCATTTACTATCATAACTTTCTTCTTTCATTCATAATGTGTGTGTGTGAGTACATGTGAGCACATATTTCACAAAACCCCTATCATGCATGACCATGACACTTTAAACATAATCATACAACATAAATCATAATCACACACTTACATGCTTTACACATACATATAATTAACTTGAACATAGTGTCTTAAGGACACACATTTCCAATTCATGATACATTACATGAAAAATCAACATACTATCAATTCAATACAATCCAATGCCTTCAAGGCCATGATTAAAATAAACATATAACTTCATATTCATAAGATAAACACCGCCACCAAAGATGGGCCATACCACTAGAGATTCAATTCTATAAGAGTTAAACAATGTAGAACAACTTACCCTTCATCCAAGATTTCACCACCACAGATCAACTTTTCCAAAAATCCATCAATAATAAGTATTTAAGGCAGTAGCTAATCACACTATAATTATAAGAAAACCATAGTTCTAACATTATCTAAATATGTTCATCAAACCCACTTCATAGGTCAAAAGTTGAGAAGTTGCATGAGTATGGTTTCATTGTGTTTTTAGCCTTAAAATCATCAACCAACATCAATAATAACATAATATGATCATTAAAACGTTTTCATGCAAGAACCCATACTTAGAATTCCAAATAGAAAAACATGGGATTTTGAAACCTTTTTGATAGCCTTTGTATTGTCTCCTTGAATGAATGAAGAATAAAGGATGAATTTCCATTCCTTTAATGTGAGAAACCCACAAAATTTTGCTGAATAAAACATCCAAACCCTTCACTTCTAGCCCATCCTTGAGTTCGAGCTTCTATGGAGTTTGAGAGGGTTCTTTCTTGAGAGGGAGGTTTTGATTTTGAAAAGAGAAGACTAATCTAGGTTTTATGAGTATAAAATAAATTAAAAAACCATAAAGACCCTAAAATAATCGTTCTTGATTCATAAAAGGCTTGTGGTGAATTTACCAAAACACCCTAAGTGAAGCCGCAGTTGGGCAGCTCTTGCAGACCACCATCGACGCCCATCAACGACGGACTGTCAATGCATAGACATCCTATTGATGAGGCTAGTGGTTTTTTACTGCATCTCCCAAAACTTTTAGGCTGCAGGTCTCATTGACGGACCAAGTTGATATGTCGTCGAATGGTCGACTGGCCGTCAACTAGTTCGTTCGTTGACAATGTTTTGACTGTTTTGGGTCCAAGTCTTGGGCTCTTATCTAGGGACCCTCATGGGTCCTAGGTTGACTCAAACCTGGACGTTCAACCCCTAATCATGGTCAACTAGTTCCTAGGTCCCCTCACATCCATTGTGACTCAAAACAACGCACCAAACATGCCAAGGCATACAAGAACTCACCTAAGCACATAGACCTCTAGTCGTCGAACGTCTTAGACGTCCCTTGACATTTGACTTCCAAACTCTACAAAGCTTCATAAACTTCCTACTAACATCAATATTACTCATTTTAACACATAATTAAATCATGAAACACTTGTGGATCTCTAGTTTGACCTATTTTATTTTGAAGGTCGTTACAACCTAGACTTTTGTTCAACCATAACCTATAATTCCTCATGACTTGTGACTTTTTGAATGACCAACTTAAGCAAAAAGCTCTTGTTGGGGATGTTTTAAAGGAAAAGGAGAAGTCAAGAAGTACAAGAAAAGTCTCCCCAACTCATGGTGTTGCGAAGTCAATGGAAACCCTTCATTTATCTCTCTCTCTCTCTCTCTCTCTCTCTCTCTATATATATATATATATATATATATATATATATATATATATATATATATATATATATATATATATATATATATATATATATAAATGAAGAATAAAAAAAATGTACAATAAAAGTCCAAAATTAATTCGGGTTTCCAAGAAATCCATTGAGTTAATTGTAACATTCCGGAAAATTACATGTCTACTGAAGAGACCTGTAGGTCTTTAAGAATACGTATTAGGGGTGCATAGTCACCCCCATGCCCAATATTGAGAACAAATTGGGCATGGTATAGAAAAATTGGCTAAGGGGTATTAGCCAATTTTCTATATATGAACAAGTAAAATACATTTTGGGTTGTCCTACCCAATTCAAGATTGATTGTCCAAGAAATGTACCTGCAAGGAAGCCCTAAGCTAAGAATATTCGCTTCATAATATCTGCACAATATGTACTAGGCATCCAAGTGTCAAGCCTAGCATCATAGCACATGACCATTTAAAATGATCATGTAAATTAAGCAGTGCCCAAGGACATGGTGAGGGTCCTTGGGACAATAAGTAAATATTCCAAATGAACCATCAAGAATAGTTAGTTAGGAAAGTACAACCAACACATGTGCAAGAACATGTGCAAGACATGTGAAGAAGCTGCCAAAGGAGGGGACCACCCTAACCGAATTCTTTTAGAATAGTTAGAGGCAAAAACGTGCACAAAGGACGACTCCATGTGGGGCCTAACCTCCTAGCCAACTCTAGGTCCTAACTAACTGTCCTAACTAGATAACTAACCTAGGACCAACCGAAATGGACCCATTAGTGCACCCGACAACCTAGGACCAAAACCGGGTTGACACTATCCTATTACTAGTTAAAGAGACAACCTAGTACCTAACATAGGATGGTCCAAAAGGTTAGTTATAGTCCTAAAAACTTAGGAGTACTTTAGTAATTCCCCTAGGTTACCTAATTAATTAATTTAGAAAATTAATTAATTAATTTAAAAGGGCTAAAACCGAAACTAAAAAGGAAATTTTCAAATTCGGGTTAAGACAAGAAAGGGACAACCTAGTACCTAACCTAGGATGGTCCAAAGAGTTAGTTAAGATCCTAACGATTTAAGGGTACTTTACTAATTACCCTAGGCTACTTAATTAATTAATTTAGCAACTTAATTAATTAATTTAAAGGAGCAAAACCGAAATCACAAAACAATTTCCAGATTTTGGAGAAAGGTTGGGGCAGCAACTTCATCGTTTGAACAATCAAATAAGGTATGGGTTTCTTCTCTCTTGGTCCCTTTCCCAAGAGACCCCTTAAGATTCAAGATATTCACTCCGAAACTAGGGTTGTTCCCCGTTGCATGTCCCTGTCACTAGCTCCCATTGAATCATAGGTTGGGTATGTTTGCTGGTACAAAGTAGGGACGAAATGTGTTTTCGTGATGTTTATGTTTAAGTATGCATGTTCGAAATTTTGTGAATAATGAATATATTGTTCGAAATCATGTGAAAAAGTGATGTGAGTGTGCAACGTGTGGCAGTGAACTTAGTCACTGTTGGAGGTGTGAAATGGCATGTTTAATCTTTGTATTTTATGTGCAAAAGTTGTACACAACGTGATGTTCATTGTAATGAAATGTGGTTGATTGAATAACACTCTTTTAGCCAAACAAACCTATGAAAGATGCACCTAAAGAATGTGTTAAAATGGTATATGAATACACCCTATGAATCAAGTGAAAGTGTGATGAATTTGAGTTGAAAAATGACTAAACTTTTCCCGTAATATACAAACTTGGTTTAGACTAAAAGTTGAGGAATAAAAATCTGGAAATTTAGTAAATGTTAAAGGGGTGAGGCACCAGGATTCGAACTCGTGACCTCACCCGAGTGGCGGTCGTAATTCGCGAAAAATATAAAAGAAATGGGTGCTGGGGGGGATCGAAATCGGGTTACTGGATGAGAAAGAAGAGAACAATAAATTAAACAAATAAATGGGAGGCGTGGGAATCGAACCCACGACCTCCAGGTTGCGAATGAGAGAAGAGAAAAAAAAAAGAAAAAAAAAGATGTGAGGCGTGGGAATCGAACCCACGACCTCAAGGCTGGAAAGGAGAGGAGCGAAATAAATAAGAAAATAAAGTGAGGCTGTGGGGGCTTGATCCCACAAACTCACTGCCAAACGCCTAGCTTAGGGAGTTTTAATTAAAAATAAAAGTAGGAGGCTGTGGGGGTTCGAACCCACAACCTCACAGCCCCTAGCGAATTTAAATTAAAATAAGGAGGTTGTGGGGGTTCGAACCCACAACCTCCCAATTCCCAGCGAATATAAAGAATAAAAATAAAAGAGGTTGTGGGGGTTTAATCCCACAACCTCTTGGTCTAGGCGAAATGGAACAACAAGATGATAATGAAAAATAAAAAGGGGTTGTGGGGGTTCGAACCCACAACCCTTCGGCCAAATTAAGAGGAAACCCAAGGAGAAAAATAAAAATAGAATGTTGATGTTGGGGTTTGATCTATAGTCCCAATGTCATGAATATGAAAAATAAAATCAATGAAAATTGTATCTTGTCCAAGTGATTCGAACTTGGGTTTCCTTGCCCAAACTTCTGTATTGATACATAAGTCATACGTGAATTAAATATTCAAGAATAATGCAACCTACTTAGATCGAAATCAAGATCTTGGCATATATACAAGATACAAAAGTCTTGTACTACATAATCTTAGGAATGTAAGAATCACTTAACGAACTATGAATGAAGCCTCATGTCTTGTATGTGTAGCCCCATAAGTCTAACATACGTTTAAAAGTAAGTGAACCTAAGATGTATTTAATGAAATGATGAAATGAACAATGAAATGATGAAATTAACAATGAAATGATGAAACCCTAGAAGGGTTAAGTAAGGGTATGAAATACACAAATGGCCAAGTATATTAGCATATGATGAAATGAACATTCACGTAAAAAGGGGTGAGTAATTATGAAGAGAAAATATGCTAATGTTAATGAATGTGGTGACAACATGATATGAGGCTAATGTAAAAGATGAGAACAATCTCAAATGAGCCTAAGTAAATGTTACCAAAACGTACTCACCTATGAGAGTGTAATATAATGAAGAGACCAGTCTCTATGAACACTTGAATGAAAGTATTGAGATTAACACACTTAATACTAATGATGAGATGAGAAATCATCTAATGAGCTATGATGTCCTCATACTAGAAGCCAACTTCCATGACGTATGAGTTGAATGTAATGGTAGCTATGAGCGGTGATTCCTTCTTTAGGGAAGGGCGGAGGTTCACGTAACTCTCATGAGATGAGACTGTCCGGCTTGCCGGGTATGGGTCTCCTTATATCTCCTGGTCTTCGAACCTATACTGCCAATATATGGATCTGGCGGGGTTAAATTCCTATGTACGCTAGCATGTTTTGGGTCACTTTGGCCGGTGATTCCACCTCTTTTCGGTATGGGGGAGACACTGGATTTCATGATGCTCACATGATCTATGTCGATTAAAGTTAAAGTTCCCAATGAATGAATGAGGTCAGTCTCAAATGAAGCACATAATGAAATGAATGATACCAAAGGTGTTAGGATAGGATAATGAAGAGGTGAGATAGACTCAGGTAATGACACTAGGTTATTCTTGATCAATGCACAGCAAACCTGATGAAAGTCTTAAACTACACCCTAGGTATAGTTGGTGTTTACCCTGGCCTATGAACGAAATGATATGAAGTACATATGAATGAATGAAGCAGACTCTGTGTTTGCTAATGAAGACTCCCTAGTTGAGGTCCCATATGTTGAGCCCTCATTTTGGAAAGTCTTAATGTCAAGTCCATGATTCCAAGATCTCATGGCATATGAATGAATGTTATAAAAGATGTTATGTGTTGTATGCTATATGATATGTGCTATGTGTAAGATGTTATGTGTTGTGTGCAATATGATAATTATGATGATGCATGTTACTCTCATGGCATGACTTTCCTAATCCAAATTTGGAAAGCTCATTGACTTTCCTAATCAAAATTTGGAAAGCTCACTGACTTTCCTAATCCAAATTTGGAAGGTTCACTAACTTTCCTAATCTCAATTTGGCAAGTCCACTGACTTGACTTTCCATAATTATGTTGTTAGGAAAGAGCTATTCTTTCTCATGCATGTCCTTGGTGTGTGCTTGCATATACCCATACTTAGTAGAAGTGTGTACTAACCATATACAACTCTACAATTTTAGGTGCAGGCACAGGTGGACGCTAGAGCTACAGGTTGACGCTGAAGTTATCCGTACATAGAGCATTCATCCGGACTTGGTAGGCCCTCATGCTTTCGAGGTTGCTGCCATTTATATTCTAGCTTAGTTTTAGAGTTGAGCTAGTGGAGCATGTTCCACTAGCGTTTCTTTCCTGTTTTATTCAGACATTATATTGGTGCCATTTTGGCAAGTACATCTTTATTAAAATATTAGACTATTTCTTTCATTTGATGATCTTGATATTAAATGGTTGATGGTGAACAATTATGTATTAATGAGAAGGTTTAGTAAGTATGTTAAGAAACAAAAAGTTTCAAATTTTCCGCTTAAATTAACCTAAATGAAGTAAGAATGACATAAGTAGGCTTGTCTGTGACCTCTAAGAGGTCAACGACGCCAGTCTCGTCTGGGGTGTAGATTCCGGTCGTGACAAAAATGAGAAGGGCGTGGTTCAAATCCAACAGGCCAACAAGATGTTATCTAAGAGGTTAGATATACTCTTCCTAAGTCTGGTTTATGTTTAAGAAAACTCTAAGTTTAAGTGCTTTAGTCGATTTGGTGTGATAGGTCACTAATCGTATATCTTATAATAGCACTATGTGAGTTAAAACGAAATTATGTTTGAATTTCATGTGCTGTTTTTGTGTAGCATAGAATGTTTCCTGTATTGCATGATTTGTGAGGTGCATTAGGATAAGTGCGATTGAGAAGGAAATTCCTCAATCTCAAATACAAAGCTTCAGATAAGCTTGAATGATATGCATCATCCAAATAAGTGTGAATCAGATATTCACAAAAGAGAAACTTTTCAGTATGAAAAATTAACTTTCGAAAGTCACCCTCTTTGTTTAAGTGATGTGTAAGTGTAATTCGGGGAAGAATTTTCCTAAGGGGGGGATAATGTAACATTCCGGAAAATTACATGTTTACTGAAGAGACCAGTAGGTCTTTAAGAATACGTATTAGGGGTACATAGGCACCCCCATGCCCAATATTGAGAACAAATTGGGCATAGTATAGAAAAATTGGCTAAGGGATATTAGCCAATTTTCTATATATGAACAAGTAAAATACATTTTGGGTTGTCCTACCCAATCCAAGATTGATTGTCCAAGAAATGTAACTGCAAGGAAGACCCTAATCTAAGAATATTTGCTTCATAATATCTGCACAATATGTACTAGGCATCCAAGTGTCAAGCCTAGCACCATAGCACATGACCATTTAAAAAGATCATGTAAATTAAGCAGTGCCCAAGGACATGGTGAGGGTCCTTGGGACAATAAGTAAATATTCTAAATGAACCATCAAGAATAGTTAGTTAGGAAAATACAACCAACACATGTGCAAGCACATGTGCAAGACATGTGAAGAAGTTGCCAAAGGAGGGGCCCACCCTAACCGAATTCATTTAGGATAGTTAGAGGCAAAAACGTGCACAAAGGACCACTCCATGTGGGGCCTAACCTCCTAACCAACTCTAGGTCCTAAATAACTGTCCTAAATAGATAACTAACCTAGGACCAACCGAAATGGACCCATTACTGCACCCAACAACTTAGGACCAAAACCGGGTTGACACTAACCTAGTACTAGTTAAAGAGACAACTTAGTACCCAACCTAGGATGGTCCAAAATGTTAGTTATGGTCCTAACAACTTAGGAGTACTTTAGTAATTCCCCTAGGTTACCTAATTAATTAATTTAGAAAATTAATTAATTAATTTAAAAGGGCTAAAACCGAAACTAAAAAGGAAATTTTCAGATTCCGTTTAAGATAAGAAAGGGACAACCTAGTACCTAACCTAGGATGGTCCAAAGAACTAGTTAAGATCCTAACGACTTAAGGGTACTTTACTAATTACCCTAGGCTACTTAATTAATTAATTTAGCAACTTAATTAATTAATTTAAAGGGGAAAAACCGAAATCACAAAACATTTTCCAGATTTCGGTTAAAACAAGAAAAAGACAACCTAGTACCTAACCTAGAATGATTCAAAGGATTGGTTATGGTTATAACGACTTAAGGGTACCTTAGTAATTACCCTAGGTCACTTAATTAATTAAATTAGACATTTAATTAATTATATTAAAGGGGTCAAACCGAAATTCTTATGCTAACCTAGTACAATTAAAGAAACATCCTAGTACCTAACCTAGGATGGTCCTAAAGCGTTGATTATGGTTCCAATGACTTAGGGGTACTTTATTACTTACCCTAGGTACCTAAAATAATTAAATTAAGGATTTAATTAATTAATACAAAGTCAAAATGTTGACCAAAGCCATAGTCAATACCACTTTCCAGATTTGACTAGGTGTTATCTTCTCCAATGTTTAGTCAACTTAGGAGGGGCGTTTTGGTAATTGGTTAATTAGTTTATTAAATTAACTTATTAAACCTAAGTTGTATAATTCAATATCAGTTTTTAAACCTACAAATGACGTTCAAACTCATAAGAAAGGCGACGCAAAAACAGAAAGCAAAGAACGAAAGAAACACAGAAAAATTATCGATTTCTCTAGGGCGATTTCAAGGTTTCGTTCAAGGTGGTCTTCGTAGATTAAGTTCTACATAAGGTATGGGTTTCTCTCCTGGAATTCTTTTTCCAAAAGTATTTTCCTTCGAACGATTCACAAGATCTTTAAAACTAGGGTTGTTCCCGTCGTTCTCGTCGAACTTCCCTTCCCTAGTATCCTTTTCGATTTCAATGTTGAATAGGTTAGAGATCATGTTGTTGGTATGTGGTGCTGGATGTTCTTAACATGTATTGTTCTTGAATGATGAGTATCGAATGAACTTATGAACTTGTAATTGCATAAAGTTAATCTTATCATGAATATTTAAGGATCGATAATATGCTAAGTTAAGTCCGTGATATGTTAAGTGAATTATGTGTCTTTGGCTGAATGTTGACTTGATGTTGTTGTGATGTTATGAAGATTCTAAAGCCATCAAATGTTAATATGATGCTGTCCAATATGTTCTTAAAACGTGATACTAAAAGCCATAGACTAAGAATTGCCTCAAAGACATCTATGAAATCATATCTTGAATAAATTGGCTATTTGGTTCCAATAAAGTTGGCTAACTCTATTTGGTCAAAATGAATATATGCTAATGGCTAGGAACTTATGTAAATGATTAAAAGATTGGCTAAGGGTTCATACATATGGCAATTTAAATATGAACATACGTAAAAATTGGCTTATGCCAAAAAGAATGAATTTGCTAGTCTAACATCCCAAATCTTGAGCCAATACTAATCATATGTCAATTCTTGTGTATTAAGAGTATCAAATATATATTAAGCACTTCTAAAGTAATATCAATGAATTTATAACCAAGGGCATGACATTCATTGGGACAACTCTCAACATGCTCCACAAGAATGAAATATGAACACATGAAACTCATTGAATGAAGTGCTCATCGTCCATAAACGGTGATATGAAGCTACTACACTAATGTAAGTAAGTAACGTGAGTTATAACATAATTAAAGGGGTCTAAATTAAGTAAGTGACCAGAATGGGGTGTTAAAGGAAGTGAGACAAGTCTTACTTACACCAAAACTAATTTGTTAAAAGAATACTCACAAATGAAGGTGTTAGAATGTGTGAGACTAGTCTCATTAACACCTAAAGATGATATGTAAGGACAATTCACATTCATCAATGTAAAGTAAGGAAGATATGTAAGGACAATTCACATTCATCAATGTAAAGTAAGGATGATATGTAAGGACAATTCACATTTCATCAATGTAAAGTAAGGATGACAAGTCACCACAAGAGTAAATAAATCTCAATCACATTCTATATGTAAGTGTAAGGACAATTCACACTTAATAAGTAAAGAAGAGATGAGAAATTATCTAATGAGCTATGACTACCTCATGCTAGAAGCAAGCTTCGATGATGTATGAGTTGACTGTAAATAGGAACTTTAAACTGAGAACCGATAGGCTAGTTATGAGTGGTGATGCCTTCTTTCGGGAAGGGCGGAGGTCCACGTAATTATCATGAGATGAGACTGTCCACCAAGGTGGGTATGGGTCTCCTTAAATCTCCTAGTCTTTGAACTATGCTGCCAACATAGGGAACTAAGCAGTGGTTTTCCACCTAAGCGAGCTAGGGATGTTTTGGTTTCACCTTGGCCAATGACTCCACCTCTTTTCGGTGTGGGGAAGACACTAGATTTCATGAGCTCACATGATCTATGTCAGTTAAAGTTGAAGTTCCTCAATGTATGAAAGCTAAAGAAATGAACGATACCGAGGGTGTTTGTGCAAGACAATCAGGAGGTGAAATCAGATTCAAGTAATGACATTAGGTCATTCTTGGTCATTGCACTTCATGATCCCGATGAGAGTCTTAAATTTCATCCTAGGTATAGCTGGTGTTTACATCAGCCTACGAATGAATGAAATGAATAATGTGAAGTACGAATGACGAATGAAGCAGACTCTGTGTTATCTAAAGAAGGCCCTCGGGTTGAGGTCCCATATGTTGGGCCCTCACTAGAGATGTCTTAATGCTACATCTACAATTCCAAGGTCTCGTAGATATGAAATGTATGATATATAAAACATGAAAACGTTAACTAAATAACCCATAACTTCCCTAACATGAAAGTAATGAAATCAATGGAATGATCAATAGAGAATGGCTTATGAAATGTAATGAATATATGGTGTAATGAATGACTTTCTATAAGGATAGTCAAAGCATGTCCAATGAAGTTTACAATAAGTAAAGGGCATAGCTAATAATGAATCTTCATGTCATGAAAATGAACAAAGCCAAATAAAATTGGCTTATAATGACTTCCTTTATTAGAAAATATCAAAGACAATAATGAATGCAAATATGCTTATCCAAAATGATTAACTAATGTATTTAGCCAATAAAGATTTACTTATAAGGAATTCATGCCGAAAGTAAGCAAGATCATAAGCTTTAATGATATGCGCCAAGAACTATGCACATTATGCAATCAACTAAAGAATGAGTATAGTCAACGAGTATTGACTTATAAATTTATTCATGCCCCAAATTGTAGTTAAATCATTTTCTAAATATCTTGAATTACTTACTTGATTCATTGTGGGTATGGGACTACAATGAATCATTGTACTTCTAAGTAAAACATAGGACTAAAGGAATTATCGAACTACATAACAAGAAGAGGAAAAAGAATGAAAATAAAACTAAGTGTGGAAAAATGGGCTCTCGGGTTTGGAGGATCAAAAATTCAAATCTTCGCCCGAGTGGTTCTAAAATTATGTTGATGATACTAATGTCTTGTAATCATATAGAAACTGAGTTGTGTGCTTTTAATGCATTAAAATACATCATATTCATACCACAATTCACAACTAACGAATTAGGAAAGTCTAATGACTAGACTTTCCAGAAATGGCATGTTTCTTAGGAAGAGCTTTCATTGATCATGCATAGCTTTATGTGTATGTGTGCATACACCCATACTTAGTACTAGTGGTGTACTAACCCCCTACTATTTACTACTTTTATAGGTGCAGGTCAGAGGATAGGTTGACGACACTTGCAGCGGTTTGGACTTCAGCGTTTCTCCAAACCATTTGGTAGGTCCTCATGATTTCGAGGATGCTACAATTTTAGTCTAGCCTTAGTCTTAGACATAGCTAGTGGATGTTGCCCCTAGCGTTTCTTTCGTACTTTCATTTGGACGCTTTGTAATAAGGCCGTGTTTGGCAAACTATTTATGATATATTCCTCTTCAGTTTTGAATTGATTCTTTAATATAGATGGTTGTTCTATTGATGTTGAGCTTAGTATATAATGTTTAATATGTAATGTCTATATGAAGTCTAAGTAAACTTCATACGATTAAAAAGTTTTACACTTTCCGCAAATTTAACTAGATGAATGTGATGAATGCAAGATGAGCCTTGTCTACGACCTTTGAGAGGTCAACGACGCCAGTGGCGATTAGGATTCAAGAATATGGGTCATTACATTAATAATAGGATGACATAGAAGCTCTAGAAAAGAATTGATAGAAGAAGGTGAAGAAAAGGAAGTGTTAAAAGCCCGACATTTCATTGTGTTCCTCTTTCTGAGTGTGAGTGTGGCATCTAATTCCTGATCTTTAAATGATTAACTTCTGTGTGTGAATATTAAATCATTCCTTGTGTGAGAACATTCTGATACTTTTGTTAAGCTTGAACTAGCATACGTATCAAGTATTGTGATCATGATAATCTTTTGTAATGGTGTGTCACAACTTCAATCCTTGAGTACACAATTGATTTTTGTGTGAGTAGTTTGAGTCTTGTTGTGTATGTTCATGATTGAGTCTTATTTCTCAGTATTTTAGACATCCTCTTTGAACATGTGGACTTGTGTTTTACTTGAGGACAACCAAAAGTTTAAGTTGGGGGTGTTGATGAGTGCACAAATTGGACTCGATTAGGGCTTTAGTTTGATAGAAATAGTTTCCTCAAATGCTTATTTAGTCTAAATATCTGTTGAAAACTCTTAAGTTTCAAGTATTTCAAGTTTTAGAGGAAAAATGGAAAAAAAAAAATTAAATAAAAAAATTAAACAAATAAAAAAAAATAAGCTTGATCTTCGCCAACCATAATTGGCGAATCGCCGAATGGAAGCACTCCGCCTTTTGTTCCAATACGCAAAGCCCTGAAGGAAGTGGATCAAAAGGCAATGGAAGGATCAGTCGGTGTGTCGCCGATCAGTTCCACGAAGCACACATATACAGCCCAATGATCAGAACATAAGCATGCTGAAAGCAAAGCACAAAAGGAGATGAACCAGAAGATGGGAGAATTGTTGAATCATTCAGCGATAGTGACTAACCTTGCTGAATGGTCCGCCACAATACTTAATCTGAAAGATATAAATACTAGATTTGGGTATTATTTTAAATACTCTAAATATTATTATAGATTTGCACTTTTAGAACTCTAGTTTTGGTATTTTTTTTGTCTATTTTGTAGAGGGTTTTGTGGGAGACTTGAGGAAGGAAGGGTTTCATCTTCCCCAAGTTGTAAGTGGGTTTTATCTATTCTTCTTCCTTTTCTCATATTAAGTTTTAATTTCTTATACCCATATGATTTCATTATCAATTTAGGTGTAATCTGGTATTGCTTGATGTGTGGCTAAAACCCCCCATTCTAGGGGTGTGATTTAGCAAATATGTGTTGATATTATTGTTGGGTCTTGCTTGCTGATAGGTTAGACGTATTTTACTGGTGATTTCACCTAGTTTTTATGGTTTATTTTATGAATTTTTAGTTTAAAATACAAAGCCACCCATGTGTTAACTAAGACCATTAGACTGATGGCTTAAGAAGTGAGTCAACATGATGGTCAAACAAAGAGATTGATCCCTAGTCCCATATCCTGACACTCAGCTTGAGACAGTAAATGGGGTAAGGCGTAGGCTGGTCTTCATGTGGAAAATGGGTGTGTGGTAGGAACGCATTCGAAATGGGATAAGTTGTCTGCGAGGGAACTTATACGCTCAAATTATACCTCCCTAATGAACAATAATTAATCGTTATCAAGTAAAAAACCCAACTTGTAGTTTGGAGTCAATCCCACGAGGAATATGATTTAGACTTAACTTTAACCCACGATTATAACCGTTTAGTCAAGTTTTCTCCAAAGCAAATAAGTAAAGGGGGGGGGGGGTTGTGAAACAAATTCCTAAGATTATGTAATTATGAAGTCAGCAAGAGTTATTATTGGTTTTTATCAAGAGGATGAAGTAACTAGGGTATATGTGTTCCCAGAAGCTCATAACACGGTAATCCTAGTAATAACACTATTTTCCCAGTGTATTACATGCAAAGTGATTAGTAGTTTATCTATAAATCCTTGGTCTGACATCTAGAGAATTTGACCCAGTACCTTGGTGCGGCTACGTGTGGCTAATTTACTAAACAATTCGATGTATGACTAGTTTTAAACCTCGCACTCAACGACACTAGACTATTAGATAGTATCACACTAAATCTATGTTGATAATTCTTATTTTATTAACTACCTCCTTGGTCTGACAAGTAGCAACAAGGACAATTTTAAAGTTTGCAACCGCTAAAAAGACTTCTAAACGACAGAACTATCAATGCAAGAAAAAACACTATTAAAGAATTGCTTAATTACTATTCATACTTTGTTAATCGCTCATGGTTCCCAAAACCATAGTTGTGGAGTTTAGTTACCCATAATAACAAGCACACAATTATTATTTTAGAAGAAATAATTATGAACTTACGTAATGAAAATAATAAACCAACCATTTCAACTTTAATATCATCACCAAAATCTTCAGAATCAACTTAACAAATCAATAGATGCTCAGATGTGCAAAAATTAATATCCAAAGTCTTAAACTAGATTAATAATAATAGTATCCAACCCCAAAAATGAGGTTTTAATACCCTATTTATAGAAAACAAACTCCTAACTAATAAGGAAACAAAATGAAGAAAGTTTGTTCAGGCACGCGTCTTCATTCTACGAGACCAACTTACGGACCTTCAATGGATCTACAGTCCGTAAGTCCCTTTCGTCAGCTAACACTTGGAAAATATTTGACCATCCAAAGTTTCACCCTCTCTGAATAAAATGACAAACCATCAGTACAGTCCGTCAATGCCCTCCGTCAGGTATTGAAACCTTCTCTGAATCAATTCGCGGTTGACCAGTATGGTCCGTCAATTGATCGATGGACCGTCAACGATCGTCGTGGTTCCACACTTGTTTAGCTTTCCATGATTTCATTCAATGTCTGGGCTGCCCATGTACGATGCCATTCTATGGGTCGTCAATGGATCTACGATTCGTCGATTGCTCAGTGGATGCCTTTTTCTTCTATTTTTCGGCATTCTCTTTAATTTTACGCCTTACCATCTGTACTGCAAACCAAGATACAAAACCATCTAAATGAATACAAAAAGGCTCTAGACACACACAACTCTTAAGTGAAATGCATTAGAAATACCGTAAACTCACAGTATGTCAACACCCTCAACTTAATTTTTTTATTTTCCTCAAGAAACGCACTACGACTCTAAACGACACTTGTATACAAGCAGGCAATCTAAGCTCAAGCAATCACATGGCTTTCCATACCGACTCCCCCTAGTTTTAGTGCACAACTATGTCTCAAACTCGACAAGATAACTCATGTAGATCATAACATGACAATAATTTACCACTCAACAAACACCTTTAATAGTTTTGCTTTCACCAAAGTACCAATTATCCAACAATGTAACTAGTGCCCTCACTTCAAACGAAATTCTCCTTTTTCACACAATGGGTATCGTTTTAATCTCAAAGATTCATTTCAACACTCATGCTAAGAATTAAGTTCAAGTACAGTTACTGCTCAATACGATAGGCTTGACCTTATCTTCACTGGTTAGACTCTCAAAACTAGACTGTAGGATCACTGTAGGACTTTCTTAGCTTGTAATGTAGGATCAGGGTCAGTTGTTGTACATTTAGTGACTTTTTTCCCTCCTTGACATTACATTAGGCGTTCTACCTTTTACCCTATCTTTGACATCCTACTTTTCTCTCTTCTTTCCTTTGACTCAATTCAACCATGGATGTGACTTTCAACTTGTATCTCTTTTTATTTTTCACTTTTTCTTCTCTTTCACGCATTTCATTCTTTTTACTTTCACAAGTCACATCCTCTATTTCATTTTTTTCTTTTGTTTTCAAGACCAAACCCTTATCATACACACTTTTTTAGAGTTTCTCTTTCATAACCACCCTCAACTTATGATTTTTGTAATAAGTTGAGGTTCACAATACCCGATATCATGTGATTGCCAAGAACGAGGTCACTTTAGTTTGCATTAGCCACCCTGAACTTAGGCTTTTGGCCTTAGTCGAGGTGCACATGTACAAGGAGGGTCTTGGGCCAAAAAATTAGATTCTAGGAAACTAAATTTGTTAGAATTAAATGGTCTATTTTCGGCTCAAAGCATCTGGATCAAAGGGACTATTCGCTTCATTTGGTCGAACTCTTTTAGGCTAGTAACAGACTATTTCAGACAAGGTCATATGATCACTTCCTAGACTCTAGCGTAGATTATCTTAGCAGGGCTAGCCGAGAAAGTTCTAGATTGGCACCAAGTGTTGAACAATCAATTATTCTCACACTAACTTGGCACATCGTTCAATAATCATATTATTACCAGTTCAGTTTTAGTCTCGGGTCATGCAGTTGGTGCATTATCATGTCATTTTAAAAGCCAGCACATTCAACTAATCTTAGCCTAGAAATTCAAGCATATATCAAAATTTTTGGATGGATCTCATTTTCCACTAGCCATCATGCTTCAATTTTTCATGCTTCTACATATACAATCCTAATACATTTCGGTTCAACAGAAGTTTAAAAAGTCTCTTAGGGAAAAAAAACATAGGCAAGAAAACCCTAAGAGAGGATCATGAGTTGGGTTACTCACACGTCATCATATCACTCACAATTTGTTTAACCCCTCCCCAACAAAATACGGTGCAGTTTTCCCTAAGCACAAAAAATTCATAAAAAGAATAAAAGAATCCGTGAAGCAAACATGTGGTGTGAAGTGCCGAAAACATATTAACAAGAGGGTGGGTCCGGTTTCCGTGAGCTCGCTAGATCAATAACGGGGTCACCCTCTAGTGCCCACATCAACCACCTCACGCACCCTTCTCTGGCGCAATTCTTCATCTAGTATGGAGGCCCTCTTAGCCTGATCCTCTTATGTACGCTCCCTTTTCCTAGATCGAGCCTCATAAATGGCCTCAGCGGGACGGCTATAATGGCGCCTCTTGCCATGAGCATGGGTGAGATTAGGTGTATCTTTGCAGGTGCCTTGAACAAGGCCTCAATGATTGTATCCTCTGCCAAATCTTTTTGTGTATACTCCTGATCAGCATCACGCATCTGAAATATGGCATCTACATCTGTTCGTAGACTCGCCAACTCTATTCGAATGGAGGAAAGGTCTTTTGTGGGGCTGGTCGTGCCAGGACTTTCAACTCAAACGCGTCCCGGCGTCTTTGAACTTCCTGTACTTTTTTCTCTTTCTAGTTAGCTACCCTTTTTTCTATGCCGGTCTATGCCTCGGCTATGGACTTCTGCATCAGACGCTAGTTATTGTGCAGCAAAGTGGCCATCTGAACCTTTGGTTTCTGGACTCTTGCCAACAAGATAACAGTAGCTGTTGTCAGTTGTGTGGACGTGGAAAACTTAGGGGACCTACTAGCATCATGAGAGGATAAGGCCGGGGCAGTTCAGATATGCTCTGGTATGATGGGGTCATCGCCATGTGCATGATCCACCATATCTTCAAGATTTTTGTCAAATAAAGAGACCTCAACCTGGGCCTCTCTCCGAGATGCGGCCACAGTAGCCTCATCTATGATGATACCTATATCCAATGTCCCGGTATAGTTAATTAGTTTGTCATAGTGCTAGATCGACACTCCATAATCCCTAAACAACTGAAAAATCAAACAAGGAAAGGTATAAGTCGTGAAGGTCTTGAATGCCCTCTCCTGAATATCTTCCAGCATCATACAAGAAAAATCAATCTCCATCGCTACTAATGTAGCAAACATGACTACCCTATCCCATGTGAGGTTGTTGTCGGCCATTGTGGGTGAGACTCTCTTGCGCACCAATAACTAGAAGAATATGGCCACAATGTTTAGTGTGGCCTTCCTATCGCCCACTCGGGGTGCTATAACCAACTCTGCACGCTAGTCATCCATAGCAATATATTGGGCTAACCACATCTTCATAACCTCTTAATTTTCAGCACTCCTCTAAAACTCACCACCCCGGACTATGTCCCACCAATAATCGAACTCTACGGTGTTTAGGTCCCAACCTAAAACAGTGGTAGGGAAGTATAGAAACCATCGGATGGTGGAATATGAGATGTCAACCCGGCACCCTCGGACCATTGAAGAAGTTAGAGTGTCCTATTTTGCGGGATTCGCCGGCTTGTGAATTTACCCTCGAAGAGATGAAGTATATGAACCAACCCTCGGACCAAAAAAGAAGTGAGAGTGTCCTACTTTGAGGGATTCTCCATCTTGTGAATTGACCCTCAGAGAGTGGCAGCATAGGAAACATAGAACTCCCGCACAATCTCGTAATTGTATCTACCCAGGTCCCGTGCCATCCAGTTGCAATTTTGGAGGTTGCACAACCATTGTACCTCTTATATTGTATGAAAGGTCTATGTGAGGACTCGTCACTCCTCAATGATCACTCGGGACATCTGCTCACTCTCATTCAGGATCTTGGCTTCTCGATAGACCTTTCATTGGCCCTCGGCACACAATCATTTTGGTTCAGCGCCACTTGACGAGGATAATTTTTTCTTTGTGTTGCAACTGCCTCCGAAATAGTATCCTCATTAAACAAGGCTTCTTCTTCCTCGTTCCCCAATCAAGTGGCTCCCTTAGAACTGGAGTTGGAAGCATGGGACGACTCGGACCCCAAAGAATTGAATGACCCAGAGCCTTAAGTGGTGGATGACACAGAGCCAGATATGGAACCACTTGCAAAACTAGAGGTAACCTAGTTGGTGACCCTATCAATATATACTCATCATCATATTAGAAGGAAGTGACTATGTCGGGGTTCACCTTTCAGGGGTACCCCTAGTAACCCTAGATGTAGTGGGCGAGGTTGTTGTGTTAGGAGGAATATAGGTAGTTCGTCATCCATAAGGTACCAATTTTTCAATGTTTATGATTATTTCATACAAATTATCGAACCCTAGGTCGGAAATGAAATGTAGACTTAGACACACATTTTACGTGTGATATAATCAGACACAATCACCATACATGGTACCAAGGTTGCTCATAGTGTTAATTTTAACATGGCTTTTCAGTAAATAACCACCCAAGATCAGGATCCACTCCCGACTTCCTATATCCAATGTATGAATCAGAATTCAAAATGAGGGGAAGTTGTATTACCGATCAAGAAATAAAGAGCTATGTGATTGTGTGATGACACTATGCTTCAAACCCACAAGCAACAACCTACGCGTTCTGAACCCGAACACAGAACCTTTCTAGATGATTCGGGGAAGGGCTTAGCAAAGAGAAATTTGGGAATTAAGTGGAGGATTTATTTGGATAGTGTATGGATGGTTGGGGGAGTGATTTAGCTGAGATTGATGAGAAAAAGATGGTTTTGGGGGCAAAAAATGGAAGTGGGAAGTTTAATTTGAATGGAGGGATTTGTAGAGGGTAAGTCTGCGTCGTGTAGGCAGGCAAGAAGTTCGGACCCACGAGATCTTGTTGAAGGTCCGTGGATCAATTGATAGTCCGTTAATAGGGACAGTTAATGACTTGTTGACTAATAAAAATCAGAGACTTACCTGGAACTGCGGACGCCATTCATGGTCGTCAATAGATTGACCGACCGTCGATGGGGTTCGAAGACCTCTGCACAAGACAAATTATTGCAGATTTTTCCCCTGCACATGTAACGACAATTAGGATATTCTTTTTATGTTTTATGGACACTTTATAGACACAAAACCTATCTTATATCTAGCTAAAACTAAAACAAAACATTAACAACTAATTGCTCTTGTACAATGAATAAATTTAACAAAAGAAAACTACTTTACCAGAATTGTAAACCTATGGTTTTCTAGACCTTAAACCTTGGGTTGCCTCCCAAGTAGGGTGACTTGAAGATGTTAGGTTGTTTTAGAGGTGTTCCTAGAATGACTTGTATTATGTGTTAAAAGTGAAGTATGTGATGTCTTGTCTTGGTTGACTTGTATCTCTTGCTTGATGTATAGATGATTATGGATATGTGATGTCTTGATTTAGGGTGTTATAACTCTTAGTCTTGAATGTATGAATGACATGTGACTTTCAATGATGTTATGAGAGTCTCTTATGTGCAAACCTTAACTTAAAGGGAAGTTTAAGATTGATTGAAGTGTAAGCCGTAATGGTATCCTTCAAAGTAAAGGAACGATGGACTTAAGGTTAGTTGGATGGAACGGCATAATATTAACACTTAGGAAAGTCATCATGAGCTTCTTATCGCCATTGTAAGGTAGCCCTAGTGGACCTTCCTTGTTAGGGTAAATGTAATTGGGTTATGAACTAGATATGGAACCCTTTTATGCAAACCTAATGTATGAAATACTCTATGAGAAAGAAGGCTAGCACCGAGTGAGTATGGCAAGGGAAGTAGTTCTAGTTAAGTATGAGACTAGAATACAAAGAAGCCCTTCATATTCCTTAACCATGTGCCTACATGGGATGTGTCTAAGTTCTACCATTGGCAAGTAGAACAACCTCATTGGAGTAGGATAGAACTCCGAATTCCATGTCTTGCGACCATGGTCTATGTCGGTTATTGCCTATTCTCATCATGTGGAATACCTATTAGCATTAGATAAGTTTATAAGGTTTAGGTGGTGGTATGGGACGCTATCTAGACATTGCACAATAGGCTTTGAAGGTGTTATGTGGAATTTCCTAGGTCTTGTCCAAGACCATTATGTGAGTGTCTTATGTGATGTATTATGTGAGTGTCTTATGTGATGTATGAGTCTTAATGAACTAATGAACTAATGACCTATGTTAGTAACTATGTAAATGAATGAGTACCTAATCTAAAGTGGCTTAAGCTTTCCTTAGCTAAAGTGTGAGGAGGGCATGGAAGGATGATCTCTTCATGTCTTATCTTTGGAAGTCTTGAGGATGACTCTAGTTAGGGAAGTTGGTTAATCTTGTTGACATGATCTAAGCCTTAGGTAGTCTTAAGGTCTATTTAGGTAATCTTGAAGAGGTCACTATGGAAGTTATCTGCTTGATTTACTTAAGTAGGTCTTTTGATAGCCTTTGGGTAGAGAATGTCATATCACCTATGGTTGGTGATTTAGTGAGAATGATTCTACTATAAGGAGTCCATATGATCACTTGAGTGTGTGTGTAAGGGATTGTATGGGCGGTTCCTTCACATTTTACTTATGGGAGACTTAGGATTCATGATTGGTAGAGAAATCTCACAATGATGTTTATGATTGCTTTGCAAGTATGTATGTAACTCATTGTAGGTAATCTTAAGGGTCGTTTAGGGACATTTAGAGAGGGTGTATGGGCGGTCTCTTTTTGTGTGACTTAAGTGAATCTTAGGATAGCTTTGAGTGAGGGAATTACATGCTAGGAAGACTTAAAGTGAAGGATGAAGTGCTTCACTGTAAAAGTGAGTTAACTCACTGTACAGTGAATATAGCTCACTGTAAAGTGATGCTTAAAAATGATATTTTATGTTAATTGTTATCTTATGTGTTTCTTATTTGCTAAATGATGTTCTTCTGATTAGAATATGATTTGTAAAATGAAAAGATGCATATTTCCAATAAGGTCCGTTTTCATGATTTTTATGCATAATGCCATACTTAGTACATGTGGTTGTACTAATTCCATGCTTTATATTCTATCTATAGTTCTTAATAGATGAAGAGCTTTGGGAAGTGAAGACTTGGACTTAGAAGATCGTTCAAGAAGAAGTTGAAGTATTTCGTCACTTGACTCGAGGGCATATGTCTTTTATGATTTCTTTGAAGTATTGTAATAGACTATGTATTTCTATTTTCGTATTGAAGTATGGGCCGTGTCCCAAAGTATTCTTGTGTCTTAAGATGATGAGATTGAGACTTAGTGTTTTTCCTAGTTTCTACATATATGAAAGAGTTTAAAGACTTCTATATTGTTTTACGAAAAGTTTTAATTCCGCACTACTTATCACTATGTACGTGCAATGAATGATATGAAATAGGCTTGTCTTAGAACTCTGAGAGTTCGACGACGCCGTTTACAATCCAAGATTGTACTCTAACTTCTAGGATATGGTTTCAGGTTGTGACAAACTTGGTATCAGAGCCAGGTTGGTGAAAGTATTTTTAGGAATCAAAAAGTCTCATCAAGTCACATCTAGTAGAGTCTTGACCATCGGTGTGAGTCGTGACACATCTATGGTCAAGAGGCTATAGGACGATAGACTTTCCCTTCTTTTCTACTCGTATGTCGTGCGGTAGAGTAAATGTTATGATTATCCTTCTTATGTGTTTCCTTGTGTTTCTAGGAGATTAATACTAGAAGGATGGCCGCTAGAAGGTTGGAAGAGTAGAGGGTGAATGAGGAGATTCCTCCTCAAGTTGAGAAAGTTGAGCAAGTTGAGCAAGGTGATCAAGTTGCTCAAGGTGCTCAAGTGCCTCCCCAAGGTGATCATGTTCCTAATGTGGGTGGAGGTAATGAGGTTCTGGTGGTTCATCCGGAGTTGACTACTCAAGAGATTAGAGAGGCTTTGATGGCTTTAGCTCAAGCCATAACTACTCAAATCAATTTGAGTATGATGCCTAGGGTTGTGGAGAGCACTATGACTTCTAGGTTGAGAGACTTTGTGAGGATGAATCCTCCTATATTTATTGGCTCTAAGGTAAATGAGGATCCCCAAGAGTTTCTTGACGAAGTGTACAAGGTGTTGAGTGCTATGGGGGTTACATCTAGAGAGAAGGCGGAATTGGCTTCATACCAATTGAGGGATGTTTCCCAAATTTGGTATACTCAATTGAAGGATAATAGGACGGAGGATTCGGGTCCTATTGAGTGGGAAGAGTTTAAAGGGAGCTTTTCTTGGCAAGTACTTTCCCCAAGAGAGGAGAGAAGTCAAGGTGGAGGAGTTTATTAATCTCAAGCAAGGCAATATGAGTGTTGAGGAGTACTCTTTGAAATTCTCAACATTGTCTAGGTATGCTCCTTCTCTTGTGTCCAATCCAAGAGATGAAATGAGTCGCTTTTGTACCGGAGTAGCCGACTTGGTGAATGAAGAATGTCGTACCGCTATGCTTCATGATGATATGACGCTATCTAGACTCATGGTGTATGCACAATCTATTGAGGAGTCTAAACTTAGGAGGATGGTTAGAAGTTTAAAAAGGAGTGTTGCTAGTGATCAAGAGCAACCTAGGTTCAAGAAAAGAGTTCAATCTCAAGAAGAGCCTAGGAGGGCTAAGATGAGGTTTGAGAAAGGAGATAGTTCCAAGGATGGCAAACCTACTTGTGCCAATTGTGGCAAGAAACACTTTGGTGAGTGTCTATTGGGTACCGGGAATTGCTTTGGTTGTGGTAAGGAAGGACATAAGGCTATGGATTGTCCTACGATTGCTTTTAGAGGTAGAGAAGGAAAGCAAGTTGCTCCTAATGTTCCAAAGGAAGATGCTCCAACTAAGAGACGTTTCTATGCACTCCGTACTAGAGTTGAGAAGCCGGATGACAATGAGGGTGATGATGATGTTGGTAAGTTCTGTTTCTTCTGTTAAGATTTGAGTTCCTTCTAAGTGGGGGAGTATGGTTTGTAGATGAGATAAAAGTTCTTGAATTTGTTGCTTGTGCATGATGTTTAGGAGTTTGGTTGAAATTGAATTTTATTAACTTCTTGCATTGTGTTTTTTATTGAGTTATGAGCATGTTGTAAGATGTGTTTATATGATGTTACTTTTCATATTAGCATATTTATATCATGAATTACCTTAAATGTGCATTTTTGAAAAAAAATTTGGTAACATTCCTTGTAGCATTAAGACAGTTACTGTAATATTTTTGCAAAATTGACTATTTGATTAATTGGTCTAAAATTGTTGTAATGTGGTTACAACTGATTTGTATGAGTATAATATTGAGTATAAACTGAGATTTTTCTATTTGGATTGAAGCATGTGAGTTTTGTAGTGTAACGAGTTATAGAATTGTCTTCTAGTTTCTTGTTATGTTGCGAATATCTTGACTATGTGAAATTGATGTTTTCCTTTTGGTTATGTGTTGTATGGTTTGTTTATGTGCTGCTAGTTGAATCTCAAATCTTGGAAGTGTTCGGAGAGTGGCAAGTGTCATTCGAGGACGAATGTTGTCCAAGTTGGGGAGATTGTAATACCTTGAAAATAGCTTAGGTGAACTAGATTCTAATATGTTGGTCTTGGTGTTATAATGTCCTAAATATGCCTAAAATATAGAATACAGGCAGTAGCTAAAATATTAGAGGTTTTGGAAGTCAAACGTCAAGGGACGACTAAGACGTTTGACGACTAAGTCACCAAAATGTCTAAAATGTGGTTATATGTGTTTATGTGTGTTTGATGGTGTTTTAAGGTTTTTAATAGAGTTAATATAGCATGTATAGGCAGTGGTTAATATTTCGTGAGGTTTGGAGGTCAAACGACCAAGAACGTCCAAGGCGTTCGAAAGATATGCCTTGAGTCGACCTTCTACGTCTAGGTGTGTTTCGTCGAGTTTTACGTGTTCGTTTTGGATGAATTTCATGTAAGAGGTGTTAAACTTATAGACGATTGTATTTGGTTTGGAAACGTCTGGGAAACTATTCCCAAGGACCATCAAAGATTCCTTGAAGAAGGACCACAAAATCAGTGTGCAGGCTGTCCCAGGCAGCCTTGGCGACGGAGCGGTCAATGGCCAGTCGTGGATGTGACGCCCCGTCACAGGGTTCCTTCATGGGGGCCTTAGCCAAGGGTGAAGATTGGAACCTAGTAAAGCGACTGTAGCCACCAACGGAGGGCTGTGACGCCCCGTTGTGGCCGTGATGCCCCGTCAAGGGCAGGCGTCGCAAGGACCTGTTCCTGTGCGCAGAGTTGCTGCCAATTAAGGGGTGAATTGGCAAATTCACCCCACTTCTAAATTAAATGTTGGACGGTTATTTGAGGGTCTTATGGGTATTTTAATTAACTATATAAGTAGTTAACAACCTAGAGACTTCATTCTTCCAAATTGAAAACCCAAAACACTTAGAAAATATTCCAAAGACTCCATTGAAGACCCTATTGAAGAGGCAGCTTGGTGAGGGGTTTTTGTGTCGAAATTCTTCATCAAAGTGAAGAATTATCATCCTTGATGTATGGCTTTTGATCCTTGAAACTTATTTCATCAAGGAGCCCAATCCTCAAGATGTTTTTCAAAGTTTTCTAAAGTGAATTGTCCAATTTCGGGATTCTACCATGGGTTCTTGCATAAATGATTTCTAAACATTGAATTATGATCTAATTGATATTGTATTGATGATTTTAACATAAATTACCTATGAACCCATGTAAATTGATGAACCCTAGTTTTGACTACTTATTGGGTTACTTGATATTAAGCTAATATTGATGAATTGTTGTGTAGTTTCTTATGGGCTTTATAATGATATAATAATTGTATTCAATTGATATCTAATTGATATTAGATTTTTAAACCTAGATTGAATTGATATAGATTCATTGGATTTTATGGTTATTGCTTTGAATTATTGTTCATGGCCATGGGTATGGGCCTTGTGATGTTGAATTGGTTGATTTGGCATTGAACTGAAGTGCGGATGAGGGCTTGAAGGTATGCTGCCCCATTTTCTTTAATTTGATTTTAATTATACTTCGGTTCTATTGTGCTTGGTATGGTTCACCTATGGTGGCGGTGATATGTGTTTTACTTGCAATTGACGTGGCGTTGTCGGCGTTACTTTATCCAACATTATGAGCATGGCCTTATTGGCAACTACTTGAAGTTATGTAGCTATTTGTGTAGTTTGATTATGTGAAGCATGACATAACTATATACATGTGAAGTTATATAGTCATGTATGTATTCTTCTAATTATGTTGCCTTAAGTGATCATGTTAGACTTTGACTTGACATTATGAGAGTAGTGTTAGGTTAAGTCTTGGTTATTCCTACTTGACTTTATGACTCTATGTGGAGTATATTAATGATGTTATGATGATATATAGGGTGACTTGAAGATGTTAGGTTGTTTTAGAGGTGTTTATAGAATGACTTGTATTATGTGTTAAAAGTGAAGTATGTGATGTCTTGTCTTGGTTGACTTGTATCTCTTGCTTGATGTATATATGATTATGGATATGTGATGTCTTGATTTAGGGTGTTATAACTCTTAGTCTTGAATGTATGAATGACATGTGACTTTAAATGATGTTATGAGAGTCTCTTATGTACAAACCTTGACTTAAGGGGAAGCTAAAGATTGATTGAAGTGTAAAACGTAATGGTATCCTTCAAAGTAAAGGAATGATGGACTTAAGGTTAGTTGGATGAAACGGCATCATATTAACACTTAGGAAAGTCATCATGAGCTTCTTATCGCCATTGTGAGGTAGCCCTAGTGGACCTTCCTTGGGAGGGTAAATGTAATTGGGTTATGAGCTTGATATGGAACCCTTTTATGAAAACCTAATGTATGAAATACTCTATGAGAAAGAAAGCTAGCACCGAGTGAGTATGGCAAGGGAAGTAGTTCTAGTTAAGTATGAGACTAGAATACAAAGAAGCCCTTCATATTCATTAACCATGTGCCTACATGGGATGTGTCTAAGTTCTACCATTGGCAAGTAGAACAACCTCATCGGAGTATGATAGAACTACGGATTCCATGTCTTGCGACCATGGTCTATGTCGGTTATTTCCTATTCTCATCATGTGGAATACATATTAGCATTAGATAAGTTTATGAGGTTTAGATGGTGGTATCGGACTCTAGCTAGACATTGCACAATAGGCATTGAAGGTGTAATGTGGAATTTCCTAGGTCTTGTCCAAGACCATTATGTGAGTGTCTTATGTGAAGTATTATGTGAGTGTCTTATGTTATGTATAAGTCTTAATGAACTAATGAACTAATGACCTATGTTAGTAACTATGTAAATGAATGAGTACCTACTCTAAAGTGGCTTAAGCATTCCTTAGCTAAAGTGTGAGGAGGGCATGGAAGGATGATCTCTTCAAGTCTTATCTTTGAAAGTCTTGAGGATGACTCTAGTTAGGGAAGCTGGTTAATCTTGTTGACATAATCTAAGCTTTAGGTAGTCTTAAGAACTATTTAGGTAATCTTGAAGAGGTCACTATGGACGTTATCTTCTTGATTTACTTAAGTAGGTCTTTTGATAGCCTTTGGGTAGAGAATGTCATATCACCTATCATTAGTGATTTAGTGAGAATGATTCTACTATAAGGAGTCCATAGGATCACTTGAGTGTGTGTGTAAGGGATTGTATGGGAGGTTCCTTCACATTTTACTTATGGGAGACTAGGATTCATGATTGGTAGAGAAATCTCACAATGATGTTTGTGATTGCTTTGCAAGTATGTATGTAACTCATGGTAGGTAATCTTAAGGGTCGTTTAGGCACATTTAGAGAGGGTGTATGGGAGGTCTCTCTTTGTGTGACTTAAGTGAATCTTAGGATATCTTTGAGTGAGGGAATTACATGCTAGGAAGACTTAAAGTGAAGGATGAAGTGCTTCACTGTAACAGTGAATTAATTCACTATACAGTGAATATAGCTCACTGTAAAGTGATGCTTAAAAATGATATTTTCGGTTAATTGTTATCTTATGTGTTTATTAATTGCTAATGATGTTCTTATGATTACAATATGATTTGTTAAATGAAAAGATGCATATTTCCAATAAAGTCCGTTTTCATGATTTTTATGCATAATGCCATACTTAGTACATGTGGTTGTACTAATTCCATGCTTTATTTTGGATCTATAGTTCATAATAGGTGAAGAGCTTTGGGAAGTGAAGACTTGGACTTAGAAGATCATTCAAGAAGAAGTTGAAGTATGTCGTCACTTGACTCGAGGGCATATGTCTTTTATGTTTTCTTTAAAGTATTGTAATAGACTATGGATTTCTATTTTCGTGTTGAAGTATGGGCCGTGTCCCAAAGTATTCTTGTGTCTTAAGATGATGAGATTGAGACTTAATGTCTTTCCTAATTTCTACATATATGAAAGAGTTTAAAGACTTCTATATTGTTTTAAGAAATGTTTTAATTCCTCACTACTTATCACTATGTATATGCAATGAATGATATGAAATAGGCTTGTCTTAGAACTCTGAGAGTTCAACGACGCCGTTTACAATCCAAGATTGTACTCTAACTTCTAGGGTATTGTTTCGGGTTGTGACAAGCTTAATTTAACGTTGCAGCATGACGTATTCCTCTTGATTACTCAGACTTCAACAAGATATTTGGCCTCAATCACTTGTTGCACGTTCTCCGCATTTCCCAGATATAGCTTGATCCTCTGTCCAGTCACCTTGAACCTTGTTCCTTTACTATTCTCAAGCTCCACCGCTCCATGAGGGAACACTTGCTTTAGTAAAAATGGTCTGGACCACTTGGACTTGAGCTTACCTGTAAATAAGCGTAAGCTAGAGTTAATTAGATGTACAAGATCTCCAACTTAAAAAAACTTCTTTTTCAATCTTTTGATCATGGTACTTCTTCATCTTCTCGTTATACAAGGCTGCACATTCATAGGCTTTTTAGCAAAATTCATCATGCGAATTCAAGTCATTCATCCATTGAATTGATGTGGCGCCCCAATCCAAGTTATGTTTCTTCACTGGCCACATGTCTTTATGATCTAGCTCTACCAGCAAATGGCAAGATTTCCCGTATACAAGTTGGTATCGATACATACCTATGGGAGTCTTTTATGCACTGTGGTAGGCACATAGAGCGTCATCAAGCTTCCTTGACCAATCCTTTCTATTGGTATTCACAGTCTTTGCCAAGATTTGTTTTATCTCTCTGTTGGACACTTCGACTTGCACACTAGTCTGTGGATGGTAAGTATTAAAGACATTTTTACGGACACCATACTTCTCAAGCAATGGTTTAAACAACTTATTAAAAAAGTGGGAACCTCCGTCACTAATAATTGCCATAGGGGTGCCAAATCTGGAGAATATATTCTTAATCAATAATGTAGTGAAACTCTTTCCTTCATTGGTGGGGAGCACAATTGCTTCCACCCACTACGATACATAATCAACCACAATAATAATATACTTCATCCCATATGAACTCAAAAATGGCCGCATAAAATGTAACGACCCTAAAAATGAACTAGGTGAAACTAGAGCCCAACATGTGTGTCATGAGTTCATAAGGTATTAAAATGGATAACTATAGTGTTAGAAGTCAGTATGTTGAGTTTGTAAGAGTTTGGATATCAAACGCCCAAGATGTTCGAAAGTTAGCCTTTAGACGTGCTAGTGTGTTCTAGTATGTCATTGTATGTTTTATGTGTGGGTTTGAGTTCAAATTGATGGGAGGGGTTCCTAACATCAAGACAAATGTGTTTAGGGTTGAAACGTATGGGACCGACTCCCCAAGGATGAACCTTAGGGTCCTTGAGGAGGACCCAACTTGTGGCTTAAAACTTCCTAAGGAAGTCCCTAACTACAATGGCAAGTCGACGGCCCGTACTCAAAGGCACGATCCGTCGATGGGGGCCATTTCTCCACACTTAGGTCTGGGATATTAAGGCCCAAAAAATACATCTCTGATAAAAATGATGATGTCTCAGTACAACTCATCATCTGGTCGACGGTTCGTTGATGCCTTCAGTCCTTTGACACCAGCAAGTTTCTGCAGGTGTCTCGGCCAAGGTAAGTGTCTTTTGAAAAATTCACATAGAATTCAATTACAGTTTTGGGCGGTTATATAATGTGTTTTTGGGTATTTAAGTTACTTTATAAGTCTAGAACCTAGATAGGGGTTCTTATTTAAAATAAAAACCCAAGACCCCAAATAGAATTCTCTAGAACTCCCTTGAAGTTAGGAGGTTGAATTATCCATTGAAACTTCATAATTTTCGTGGATTATCTTCATTTAAGGTATGGTGTTTCATACTTGAATCCTCTTCTATTCAATAAACCAAATTCAAATGGTTTTCAAAGAAGTTCAAAAACATGAAATCTCTTATTTTGACCTCTTGCCATGGGTTCTTGCATAATTTTATTTGAATCAATGATTTATTATAGAATTGACGTTAATTCAAGGTTTTAAAGTTTAAAAATCTATGAACCCATGATAATTGTTATTTCCTAATTTTGGCTCTAATGTGGGTGATTTGATCAAGGCTTAATTGTAATGGAATATTATGTAAATTGTATTGGGCTATTGAATTATGCATAGATCATGATAGAATTGTATATATGCTGCCTTAATTTGATGATTTTCATATTGTATCTTGTTTAATTATTGTTATGTTTCAATTGTTGGTTTAGATTTGTGTATATTCCTATCGCTAAGAGCCGTTGTGAAGTGAATTGGTTAAGAAGGTTAAGAAATGGTGGTGTTGATGATGGAATGGTATTAAGATGACCTAATCTCTCTATATTTTACAGTATAGGTATTCAATTGTATTGATTAGCATGGTCCACTTATGATGGCGGTGTTTATGTCTTATAATCGTTATGAACATGGCCATGTCGGTACATTATGTGAATTGTGATGTTATCTTGTTATAGCTTGTATGAGATCAATATGAGTTATGTATATATATATATATATAAATATATATATATATATATATATATATGTGTGTGTGTGTGTGTGTGTGTGTGTGTTTTCTAATTGGATATATGCAATTATGATAGACAATAATGATGTCTCTATATGATGATAATGTGTGTGTCTTGATTGGAAGACCTATGTCCCTATACCAGATACATTAAAGTATGTGAATATGAACTCCACTTAGTAGGCTAAAGCACCTTTGTCATGTATGTGTATGAATTATTGATATAAGACCTTTGAAAGTAAAGAAGATCAATGACTTGGAAACTTCAAAATAAAAAGAAGGTTATGATATCCTTGAAGTTGAAACTCGTAATGGTATCCTTCTTGTGTGAATGAAGGACTTGGGGATTAGTTTGCTGGAACGACATGACACAATCTCTAAGAAATTGATTGAGCTGTCCTTATAGACCGTTGAGTGGCAGACCTAGTGGACCCATCCTTGGTCTTGTGATTGAACTTACTCTACGAGAACTAAGGCTAGCACCGAGTTAATATTTTTGGGGATCGACTCTACTTAAGTTGAGACTAGAGTACAAAGAAACCCTTGATATACCCTAACCATGTGACTACATGTGATGTGTCCTTGTTCTACCCTTGCAAGTATAAGTCCCTCCATCGGAGTAGGGTAGACTCCAGGTTTCATGCCTAGATAGTATGGTATATGTCGGTTAATTCCTATTCTTATCATATGGGATACATTATATTGTTGGAGAAGTTTTACAATACTTAGGTAGTTGAATGGGACGCTATCTAGATATGGAAAAACTCGGCTTTGAAGATGCTAGGATGTAGGTTCCCTAGGTCTTTTCCAAGACAGATATATGAAGTCCTTAATTTATAAAATGTTTCTTAAGAAATATTGTTGAGTTAAGTTAATTTATGTTGAATAGAATAAACCCTATCTAGGGTAGCTTTGAGGGTTGCTTATGTAAGATTGGAGAGGGTGTATGGGCGGTCTCTTCGTTTCTTACCTAGGTTAATCTTGGAGTGACCTTAGGTGGTGAATTAATGTAATGAAAAGGGAACAATATTTCTTTAGGTATTTTTAAGGATTATTTAGGTAGGATTGAAGAGGGTGTATGGGCGGTGTCTTCTTTGTCTTACTTAAGTAAGTCTTAGGATAACTTTTTGTGGGAGGTGTATATGTTTAAATGGTTTCTAAGTAATGTTAATGCCATATTGTGGATTACTTGGAATGTGTATTATATGTGATTATTGATGTGAAAGTGGTTCTTATACTTGTGTTATGAAGTTTCCTTCAAAAGAGCATAAAGAGCATGTTATAAGCAAATGCCCATTTTAGCATGATTTTATTCAATGTCACCTGCTTAGTACATTCAATGTGCTAAATCCATATGTTGTTTTACTTCTAAAGGTGTAGGTGGCAAGTTAGGAGTTTCATTGGAATCAAATCTTGGAAATAGCATCCTTTCAAGCAAATCTTGCTACGTCCTCACACGATTTGAGGAAATAGTTATGTTTTAGCTTTCCTGTTAAAAAGACGTTGTAATAGACTTTAGTATTTCCATTTCATTGTTTTATCGGCTGTGACCCAAAGATATTCATGTGTCTAAGATGTCTACAAGGAGACGTAGCATTTCTTATATTTTATATAAAAGAGATGTGAGATATGGTTGTGAAAAGTTTTAATTTCAACACTACTTTTCATATATATTATGCGATGAATGATGTCTAAGGGCTTATATAAGACATCCAAGAGGTAGAGTACGCCTTGTGGTAACTTGAGGGTACCATTTATTCTAGGGTATGCCCTCTGGTTATTACAAATGTGGTATCAGAGCATAAGGTTATAAAGTAGTCCTTAGGATACGAAGTCTCTTTAAAGCCACGTGTAGTAGAGTCTTATTCATTGGTGTGAGTTGCTACACATCCATGAGCGAGAGGCTATAGGTCGATAGAGTTTGTCTTCTTCATTTCTGTTGTGTTTTGTCGTAGAGCTGCAAGTTACAAGTGTCCTTTCTTAATCCTTTACTGTTGTTTATAGGACTTGAATACGAGGAGGACTCCGACTATGAGAGTTGATAAGGAGGTTGTTATTGAGGGAGCTCATCCCCGAGGTGATAAAGTTCCCCAAGGTGGACAATCTCTACAAGGTGTGCAAGTTCCTCAAGGTGACCAAGTTACTATAGTGGATCAAGAGAATGAGGTTCCTATAGTTGCCCTGGTCATGTCTAATGAAGAGATTAGATGAGCTCTCCTTACCTTAGCCCGAGCCATGACAGCTCAAGTGAATAGAGTTGTTGGTACTAGGATGAACGCTGTTGAGAGTACCATGACCTCTAGATTGAGGGAATTTGTGAGGATCAATCCTCCGATATTCCTTGTTTCTAAGGTGGGTGAAGATCCCCAAGAGTTTCTAGATGATGTGTAAAACGTTTTGAGTGCAATAGGTGTGACTTATAGTGAGAAGGCGGAGTTTGCTTCATAGTCATTGAGCGAAGTTACTTAAGTGATGTACTCAATGGAAAGACAATAGGCCATTTTAGTAGGGTCCATAGAGTGGGAAGAGTTTAAGGAAGCATTCATAGGAAAGTACTTTCCTTGTGAGAGGAGGGAGGTGAAGGTTAAGGAGTTCATAAATCTTAGGCAAGGTGACATGAGTGTTGTAATGCCGTAAAACGAACTAAGGTGAACTAGAGCTTCATGGTTGTTTCTTGAATTAATTTTGAGTTAAAATGAGTTACTTTAGTGTCCTTAGGCAGTATATGAAGTTTGGTTAAGTTTGGAGGTCAAACGACCAAGAATGTCCATGACATTCGGAAGCTGTGCCATAGAAAGTACTTGTGTGTCTTGAGGTGTTTGAGTGAGTTTTACGTGTTCGTTTTGCTTGAAAATTGCATGAGATTTTACTAAGACCTAGACGACTTAGTTTAGGGGTTTAACGTACGGGCACGACCCCACCTAGGATCCACAAGATGGCCCTACAAAGGGCCCAAGAATTGGATTAAAATTGCCAAATCAGTGTCCAATTGACGAGCCAATCGACGTCCCATCGACCAGTCGACGGCCCGTCGAACTGTTCAGTTGTTTGGGCAAGAATCCTTGCAGGTTTGGGAGTTGCAGTCCCAACCAACGAGACACCAACGGTCCGTCCTTTGACAAATGGACCATCGGTTGGTCCGTTGGTGAGACTGCCCAAAAGCTGTTAAAAGGGCTGCCAAGTATTGGGGTGTTTGGCAAATTAACCCCAAGTCTTTTATGAATCTAGAGCTTCATTTTTAGGGTTATTTAGGTATATTAAAGTGTTTCAAACCTAAGAACTAATTTTAGACTTTATTTCCTAAAACCCAAAACCCCTCTCCCTTAGAATTCTCTCTCAAAGTATCTTTGGAAGCTAGAAGTGAAGAAGAGCTAGGAGGGCTGGTTTGGGCATGTTCTTCATAAAAAATAAGTGGATTGTCTTGCATTTGAGGTACGGTATCCATCCTTGAACTCTCTTCCATTCAAGGAGCCACTTCTAATGAATTTTCAAAAGGGGTTTTCAACCCTAGTTTCTTCTATCTTCAAATCTAAATATGGATCTTGCATGAAAACATTTCTAATGATTCAAAAAGGATGTTTCTAATGTTAGTTGATGATTTTAATGCTAAAAACTTAATGAAATCATGTTAAAGCTTTTCATCAAATGTTGGCTTAAGAAATGGGTTAAATGAGCTTAGTTTTGTAGTCTTTGAACTTTACTTTACTTATGTTGTTATTGATTTTTAGCCACTGCCTAAGGGTTAATTTATGATGAACTGTTGAGAAAATTTATATAGGTGATGGAAGCTTTGATTGAACGGTAATTTAGTTATGTTGATTAAGCTTTGGTTATGAAACGCTCTAGAGTGGTATGGTCCACTTTCTTGGTGGCGGTGTTTACTTGAATTATATGAATGTGAAGTTACATATTCAATGTGAATGAGGCCATGAAGGCTCGTTACGTGAAGTAAGGGTGAAAATGATGTCATTCTTGTTAAATGTGTTTTATGAGACTATTATGTGAAGTAGGCTAGAGAGTATGCCTAAATGACTTCTATGATTATGTAAAGTATGTTAAAGTGTGTGATGTGATGAAAGAAGGTCTAAGAATGTATAGAAGTAATATGAATGCAATGATGCTTATATGCAAGGTGTGCTCACATGTACACACACACACTTAAGTGAATGTATGAAGCTAAGTTGAGTAAAAAGGGGAGTCTTGGGGTGGACACTCTTCGTGAGTTAAGATTAAGTGTCTAGTAGCAACCTCACTATTCCTAATGAGATTTCCAAGATAGGTCGGAGGATGAATTCCCTTCGTGAGTTGAGATGTGGTATTCACTAGTTATCCTTAACCTATAGTTTATAATGTGGAAAATCCGTGGAAAGTCATGCCTAGCACCAAGAGGATATGAAGAAGTGGTGGAATACACTCCGTGAGTTGAGATGTTGTATTCCAATGTACCTCTTGAGATGAGTACTCCTCGTTAGTAGAGAATGAGTTACTTAGTAGCAATCTCCTTATCCCTTAACTATGTGGCCACATAGGTGTATCTATTGGGAAAGCCATGTAAAAGCTAAGAAGTATGACCTTACTCTAGGCAAGTGAGGATCCCTCATCCTATAGGGTTTAATATCGGTATTCCATGTCTAGCTCTCATGGTCTTTGTAGGTTAAGCTAACCCCCCACAAAAGTAATAAAAGTAATAAGTCTTCTAAAATAATGTGATACCTATTTGAATTGAATGAACTAAGTCTTCTAAAAGAACATGCTACTTAGGGTAGGTGGTGGTATGTGACGCTATCTATCCATTGCACTAAGTAGGACCTTCCGAAAGGGAAGACATGGTGTTAAACCTTCTTAAAAGAATGTACTACTTAGGGTAAGTGGTGGTATGGGACTATATCTATCCATTGAACTAAGTAGGACATTCCGAAAGGAAAGTCTGTGGTGTTTTATTGGGTGTTCTTCTAATGTCTTGTGATTGAGTGGTGACTTGTTCTCCCGAGGTGAGTAAGCCGAAAGGGGTAGTCTTGAGGATCGCTTTGGTGTGCATTGAAGGAAGTGTTTAGACATTTTCTTCATGACTTACCTAGGGGAGCCTTAGGATTATCCTTAGGTAGGGAAATTCCTACGGAAATGAGTTCACTTCCTCATTGGCAATACCTTGGAAGTTCACCATTTTTGGAGTCTTTAATTCACTCTAATGTCCTAAAATGGTTCACTGTAATGTCAAAGAAGAGCTTACTGTAAAATTGGGTAACTTGTTGTTAAGTGCTCAATCCATGGGAATCCATTAGGAGCGCTAAGTGGGAGTGGTAGTATGGTATGCTACTCTCACATTATACTTAGTGTGACCTAAGAGTCCTGTTGGAGAAGAGTATTTTCATGAAATCAGTATGAATGAATGGTTCTCTGTAAAGTGTGTTCCTGGTTTAAAATCATGCAAATTCTTCTTTAAGTGTTAAATGATGTTTCTTATGTTGTTTTGTTTCTAGATTCATGAATTTTATAATTATTTGGCATGAAAGTTTATTTTACTAAAATATCCCTTTTTACATGTTTTTGTATATGCCATACTTAGTACATTGTTTGTACTAACCCCATACTTTTCTATACTCTATAAGTATAGGTTGTTGGAAGCTTTTGAAGGTTTGAAGGTGAAGCTTGGGAAATATACTCTCTCAAGATTTGGTATGTCCTCATATATTCGAGGACATAGTCTACGTTTCCTAGTTTTATTATTAAGACTTATTATGTACTTTCGTTTAATGTAAAGGGTCGTGTCCCTAAGATATTATGTCGTGTCTTTAAGTTGGCTTGTGATGATGAAGATTCTCTAAGTATTTTATGAAAGACTTCCTTTATTTAAATATTCTTGAAAAGTTTTAAATTCCGCACAACTTTTTATGTATTATGTTATTAACGATAGTTAAAGGGCTTGTTTGAGACCCCAAAGGGTCGAGTACGCCTTGCCACGATCCGAAGGTTGTCCCTAGCTTCTAGGGGGTGCTTTCGGGTCGTTACAAGTGTATAAGAGTATTACTTGAAGTTTATTGTGTTTTCTAGATGTGCTCCATCCTTGGTGTCTTACCCAAGGGATGAGATGAGTAGGTTTGTGACCGGTGTTGCCGACCTTGTGAAAGAAGAGTGTTGTACTGACATGTTGTATAATGACATGAACCTATCTCGTGTTATGGTGTATGCACAATCCATTGAACAGGCCAAAGATAGAAGGATCACAAGGAAAGCGAAGAGGAGTAGATCCGAAGAGAAAAACCAACCTAGGATTAAGAAGAGGGCTCCAAATCAAGATAGGACTAGTGCTCCTAAAGTCAAGATTGAGAGTGGTAGTGGTTCTCAAGTTGTTAAGCCTACTTGTCCTACTTGTGGAAACAAGCACTTTGGGAAATGTCTAGCCGGTACGGGTGGTTGCTTTGGTTGCGGTAAGGATGCTCATAAGGTGAGGGATTGTCCTACTATTGCGGCTAGAGGAAGAGAAGCCAAGAAAGTTCCTCGTAATGATGTGGATGTTGGTGGACCAAAGAGGAATCGTTTCTATTGCCTCAATTCTTAGCCAGATTCGGACGAGAATGTCGGTAATTTATTTTTTTCTCTCTTTTGTTTTTATTGGCTCCTTCTAAGTGGGGGAGTATTGTGATTAGTTGGGATGTGTTGTGATTGTTATGTCTTCTCTTCAATTTTATTTAAGCTTGAGAGTAGAACTTTATAGTAGCATGTTGCATGTGTTTAGGAGTCTAAGTGAAAATGAATTTCATTGACGTCCTTTCATTGTGCATCTTTTCATGAGGTTATGTTTATGTGGTATAATGAGTTATATGATATTGTCTCTCATATTTTCATATCTTTATAATAAATTGCTTAAATATTTGCATTATTGAATTAGTGAGCATGCTTATTGTGAAGTATTTGAAGATATTGCTTAGTTGTGTTATCATGACAAATTGGAATTTGGTGCTTAGAAATGATGTACATGAGCATGAAAATGTGTGGAGAAGAAAGTTCCTCCTATATGAAATGAAAATGCCAGTCTAGTTGCATGATGAGTTGTAGATATAGATACTACTTTCTTGTTGTGTTTTGAGTCTCTTGTTATGTGGATTTGATGTTCCTCCTATCTATGTGTATTGTACATGTGGTTGTATGGTCATGAGCTGCTACTCTCGAGTCTTTACTCTTGAAACTATTTGAAGTGTAGCAAGTGTCATTCGACGAAGAATTTTGTCCATGTGGGGGAGAATATAACGACCATAAAAATGAACTAGGTGACACTAGATCCCCACATGTGTGTCATAAGCTGATAAGGTCCTAAATGGCTAATTATAGTGTTAGAAGTCAGTGTTTTGAGTTTGGAAGTTAAATGTCCAAGAAGTTCGAAAGTTAGCCTTTAGACGTGCTAGTCTATTCTAGTGTGTCTTGGTATGATTTATGTGTTGGATTGAGTTAAAATTGATGGGAGAGGTTCCTACAATGTAGACAATTGTGTTTAGGGTTGAAATGTTTGGGAACGACTCCCCAAGGACCACCCTAAGGGTCCATGAGGAGGACCCAACTTGTAGCTTGAAACTTCCTAAGGCACACCCTAACTACGAGGGAAAGTTGACGCCTTGTCATCCAAGGCACGCTTCGTCGATGGGGGCCATTTATCTACAATTTCGTGTAGGAGCTTAAGCCCCCAGATATCTGTGTCTGACCAAAACGACGACTTGCTAGTATGGTTCGTCGTCTGATCGACGGTACGTTGATACCTTCCGTCGTTTGACATCTGCTATTTTCTGCAGGTGTCTTGGCCAAGGTAAGGGTCTTTTGAGAAATTCACATAGAATTCTATTAAAATCTTGGGCGGTTATTTAAGGTGTTTTTGGTTATTTTGAATTACATTATAAGACTAGAGCCTAGATGGGGGTTCTTATTCAAAATCAAAATTCAAGACCCCAAATAGAATCCTCTAGAACTCTATTGAAGTTAGGATCAAGGTTGAAGCTAGGAGATTGAATTCTCCATTGAATCTTCATCGTTTTCGTGGATTATATTCATTTAAGGTATGGTGTTTCATCCTTGAATACTCTTCTATTCAAGAAGCCAAATTCAAATGGTTTTCAAAGATGTTCAAAAACATGAAATCTCCTATTTTGACTTCTTGCCGTGGGTTCTTGCATAATTTGATTTGAACCAATGATTTATGATAGAATTGATGCTAATTCATGTTTTAAATTCAATAATTCTATGAACCCATGATAATCATGATTTCCTAATTTTGCCTCTAATGTGGGTGATTTCATCAAGGCTTAATTGTATTGGATTATTATGTAGATTGTATTGGACTTTTTAATTATGTATAGATCATGATAGAATTGTGTATAGGTTGCCTTAATTTGATTATTTTCATATTGTATCTTGTTGGATTATTGTTATGTTTCAGTTGTTGATTTAGAATTGTGTATATGGCTATTTGTAAGAACCGTTGTTAGTGAATTGGTTGAGAAAATTGAGGAATGGTTGTGTTTATGATGGAATGGTGGTAATATGATCTAATGTCTCTATATTGTGTAGTATAGGTATTGAATTGTATTCATTGGTATGGTCCACTTATGGTGATGGTGTTTTTGTGTGATAATCATTAGGAATATGTCCTTGTCGGCATTATTTTGTCAATTGTGATGTTATCATGTTACATCTTGTATATGATCAATGTGAAGAGTTATGTTTATAGGTATATGTGAGATTGTAGTGACTTCTTCTAATTAGATATGTGTGATTATGATAGACAATGATGATGTCTCTATATGATGATAATGTGTGTGTCTTGATTGGTAGACATATGTCCCTCTACTTGATACATGAAAGTATGTGAATATGATCTCTTGACTTAGTACGCTAAAGCACTTTATTCATGTATGTGTACGAATTATTGATATAAGACCTTGAAAAAGTAAAGAAGGTCAATGACTTGGAACCTTCAATATATAAAGAAAGTTTTGATATCCTTGAAGTTGAAAGTCGTAATTGTATCCATCTTGTTTAAATGATGGACTAAGGGATTGGTTTGCTGGAACGGCATGAAACAATCTCTATGAAAGCCATTGACCTATACTTATAGAAAATTGATTGGCTTCCCTAGTGGACCCATCCTTAATATTATGATTGAAATTACTTTATAAGAAATAAGGCTAGCACCGAGTGAATATGCTTGGGGAGTGACTTTACTTAAGTTGAGACTAGAGTATTAAGAAACCCTTGATATTCTTTAACCATGTGCCTACATGAGATGTGTCCTAATTCTATCCTTGGCAAGTAGAACACCCTCGATCGGAGTAGGGTAGACTCCAGATCCCTTGCCTAGCTAGTATAGTCTATGTCGATTAATGCCTATTCTCATCATGTGGGATACATTCTAATGTTGGATAAGTTCTACAATGTTTAGGTAGTTAAATAGGACGCTATATAGACATGGCACAAGTAGACTTTGAAGATGCTAGGATGTTGGTTTCCTAGGTTTTTTCCAAGACCATTCGGTGCCATTGTTGGAGTGATAGGCACATGCTTCTAAGTACTGATTCGTATGGAATTAGCACGACCTGGCGATCAAATTCTTGGTGGGAATCATCAACTTTATAATGTTTTAATAACGGCTCACGCTTTTTTAATGATCTTTTTTATGGTTATGCATTTTATGAAGTCGTTAATTGATGAAATGTCTCTTAACGAATATTGTTGACTTATGTTAATGTATGTTGAATAGAATGATACATATCTAGGGTATCTTTGAGGGATGCTTAGGTAAGCCTTGAGAGGGCGTATGAGCGGTCTCTTCATGTATTACATAGGTGAATCTTGGAGTAACCTTAAGTGGTGAGTTAATGTAATTATGAAAAGGGAACAATCTTACTATATTAGTCTTAAAGATTATTTAGATAGGCTTGAAGAGGGCGTATGGACGGTCTGTTCTTGTCTTACTTAAGTAGGTCTTAGGATAAACTTTGGAGGGAGTATATATGTTTATATGGTTTCTAAGTAATTTTAATGCATATTGTGGATTACTTGGAATGTGTCTTATATATGAAGCTTGATGTGGAAGTGGTTCTTGTACTTGTGTTGTGAAGTTTCCTTCAAAAGAGCATAAAGAGCATGTTATAAGCCAATGTCCGTTTTAGCATGATTTTATGGCATGTTACCTACTGAGTAAATTTAATGTGCTAATTTGATATGTTGTTTTATTTCTGAAGGTGTAAGTGGCAAGTGAGGAGTTTCATTGTAAGCAAATCATTGAAATAGCATCCTTCCAAGCAAATCTTGGTATGTCCTCACATGATTAGAGGACATAGTTATGTTTTAGCTTTCCTTTTCAAAATACGTTGTAATAAACTTTAGTATTTCCATTTCATTGATGTATGGGCTATGACCCTAAGATATTCATGTGTCAAAGATGACTACAACGAGACTTAGCATTTCTTATGTTTTCTATATAAGAGATTTGAGATATTGTTGGGAAATTTTTTAATTTCGCACTACTTTTCATATATATTATGCGATGAATGATGTGTAAGGGCTTGTATAAGACCTCCGATAGGTCGAGTACACTGTGTGGCAACTTGAGGATTCAATTTCTTCTAAGGTATACCCTCGGGTCGTTACAAATTTGGTATAAGAGCATAAGGTTATGAAGTAGTCCTTAGGATCAGAAGTCTTTTTAAAGCCACGTCTAGTAGATTCATGTTCATTGGTGAGAGTCGCGACACATCCATAAGCGAGAGTCTATAAGATGATATAGTTTCTCTTCTTGATTTCTCTTGTGTCGTGTCACGACCGGGGAGCACCCTCTAGAAGTAACATGGCGTACCTGATCTCTCGGAGGTCTTATACAAGTGCATAGTAATCATTTATCTCATCGTCATTGTAAATGTAGCGGAAAATTTAAAACTTTCATAGCATATCATATGCTAGAACATCCCTTTCATTAAATATAAAATATAAGTCATAATACATAGTTAGACTCTAAGTCTCTTTTCCTTCTTAGACTCAACATCATAGAATAGAATAGGGGCACTACCCTATTAACAATATAACATAATATCTAAACTATTACATAACTTTAATTAAGAACATAACATAAGAAATACTTTAAACATAAGGACCCCTTTCCTAGAACTTGGGGAAGATATCCAAGCCCTTCACTTTAAGAGACATCCTCTAGTCCTCAACACCTAAACTTTCTGTAAAAAGGTAGAGAAGAGTGATGTTAGTACAAGAATGCACTAAGTATGGAAATCATTCAAAAACATGCATTGAAAGAGGACATTTGGTTAGAAAACCATGCATCATACCTTTTAGTAAAACTTCATAAAACCTTTATACAATAAGCACAACATAGCTCATATACTTCACATAGGCATGGAAACTATTCATAATATCACATAAAGTTATATAATTCATTCAAGGCACATTTATGATATTCATAGTATTACCTTTCTTTTACCTTACTTCACTTAACCCCAAGTAACCCTCTAGTAATACTTGGTGCAATGAATGAACAGTGTCCCATTCCACCATCCACATTCAAGTATCACCTTAAGGCCACCAAGGTGAACATTCTTCACACGACCTTCATTACCTGCAACATACACATTCATAGAAACATAGCATATCATAAAATACATACTTCTCATGTAAACAAATAAACTTCATGAACCACATATAATACTCATTCAAAGACAAAATACAAGTCAACAGTACCAAATACATCATAATAAGGCAATACTAATGCATACTTGGACATTATTTCATAATACATCCTAAGGACTCTACCCATAATCCCAATCTAAGCCTACTAGTGCGATGTATATATGAATCCCTATAACCCCACACATACAAAGTAAACACACAAAGAGATCACAAGTATCATCATTTACTTCATACATAAACACGACAACTTTAGTAAACTACATGCCTAACAAGAGAGATTATCATCATATAATCAATAAGTCAAACTTCATGCATATAAGGTGAGACCACGTCAAATAGAGACCATAGACTCATACTATGAATATTATCATAATATCATGCATAGGAGAGATATACATATACATATACATATAAAACTCCTTCAAGATCCCCTTCAAGAGCTACTTGTGCAATGCATAGGTGAAGTCCCATACCCTCACCTACACTAAGCAACATCTAAAGGTTATCCTCGTTAGGGTCGATTTCTTTACTTCCCTTGTCCATTTTACATTAAGGAAGCTATAGCCTTAACCGACACTAAGACCATGGGTGCTACATGGAATTTGGTGTTGTAGAGCCTTACACCAAGGGAAGGTGATCTACTTAGCCAAAGTAGAACATTAACACATGCTAGTATACTAAGTGATATTTCTTGCTAGATCTTATGGGGCAAGAATAGTTTATGGAACTTGGAGGTATATATGGAAATATCACTCTATTCCATTTGGGCTGTGAGGCTAACTACCTCGTGAGGACTTTGGTGAACCTACCTTCTTACATTGGGAAGGGACACCCCTCATCTTTCAAGTTCACTCGGTGCTAAGCTAGGTTCCCTTTATGCAAAGACTTTATTAGTATTACTTATTAAATGTAGGCTTTAGGAGGTTGACTCCCAATATGATTAGCTCATAGGTCATAGATGAGAGTTCATCAACCGAAATTATGTGAAAAAGCTTTTAACATGGACATAGCATATTCAAGAACCATCTAATTTAGTGTACTCCTTCAAGGCCCCTCCATTGACTAGATCATCATGCATGTGTGGGTGTACATACATGTGAGCAAATATTTCACACAACACCTATAGACCACACATGTTCATACTTTACTTCATTCATGCACTATTGCTTAAGTGTAACTATATGAGCAATCCTTTCATATAAACACATTTAGACACTATGATCATTCATACTTCATTATATCACCTAAGACATGTTCATATCATAATCATGCATTCATATTCATAGACATAGATAACCACCTAGGAACTAGCCTATCAAGTCACACATGTGCAATGCATAGACATGGTACCATACCCTTATCCATACTAGTACACCTATCAATTCATCCTAGTTGAGGGACCCATTACATACATTATAACTTAGGAGACAAGACATCTTCATTACTTGAATGTAAGACTCGTAATCATGCTTAAGATCACATATTCATGTAGAGGTTCATAGGTATGTGTTATGCTACACAAGAGTAACCAAACCTCAATAGACATCAATAACATCAAACGTATAAACCCCTAACTCTAACATCTTCATTCACATATAGTAAGTATCATCAATATAACCTAGATCATGAACTAGCATTGGAGACTAGACATATAGCTTCACATGTGTGATCATCATAGCCACACTTCACCACATAAATTTGCATTCAAGGCCATTATAATGACACATAGATATATAGACAAAAAGGTAAACACATCCACCATAAGTGGACCATACCACACAATGCCATACAAGGCCAAGCATCTAGCAATTCTATATAAGTGTTGAGAGAATAAGACCAACTTACAATTCCTCAAAGATTTGATCATCATTGATCAATTCCAATAATTCAACATCAATAAATGTATAAAACAGTAGCTAAAGGAACCATTACATAAACGAAATCATACATCAAACATCATGGTTTCAAGATCAGATTAGGTACACTACTTCATCAAGTCCATAGAAAGTAGAGGAATATAAATCAATTTACCCAATCCATAAACCTTGATCATCATTTATCAAACATAAAAAATTCATATTCAATTCACATGATTAACAATAGTAATAGACAATTCAACATAATTGAAACATAATTCAATTACCATAGAGTCTAGTTCACAAGACCCACATTATAAGCCAATTTGAGAAATTAGGACGATCATGGGTTCATCATAAAATTGGATTTGGAATTTATCTTAAAAACAGTAGATAGTCATCAATTTATCATAAACATGCTTTTGAAATCAATTTGAGAAAGAACCCATGGCTAGATTGGAAATTGGGAATTTTTTGTCTTTGAATCATATTTGAAAATTCTTGATCGACTCCTTAGATGAATGGATAAATAAGGATGAAGGAACACCATACCTATATACATGACAATCCCACAAGAAATTGAAGAACAAACCATGAAAATCCAGCCCCTAGCTTGAACTTGAGTTTTCCCTCCAATGGATGTTTGAGAGGATTTGTAAGAGAAGAGAGATTTGAGATTTTTATTTCTTAATGGGTGTTGGGGTTTTGGATTGCGAAAGGGTTAAATAAGTTCTAAAAACAGTCTATAAGTGTCTCCCTAGGCTACTAAAACACCCCTATACTTATTGGGACTTTTACACGTGTCATAATTGACATTAAAACGACGCAACCGGATCTGGGAAGTGGCTGCACGTCGCACAGGCAGCCTATGATTCTGCTCAAATACTTTTCTGAGGCAGTAGGGTGCGTGTTGGGCGCGCAATACACAGGCACACTCAGTTCCAGGCACGCGAGGAGAGGGCAGATCCAGTTCTTGCTGCTGCACACTTCCTTGGGCAGCCTCCTTGCCCAATGTTTTGGTCCTCCTTGGGGGCCCTTAGGGTGGTCCTCGGGGAGTCGTACCCGGACGTTTTGACCCTTTACATGTCTATTAAGATTCTAGGGTCACCCCTACTGTTTTTTGGACATCAAACAACACACGAAAGACATCAAAACAAGCTAAGCACACTCAAGTACGTCCAAGGGTTAACTTTCGAAAGTCTTGGGCGTTCTTGGATGTTTGACCTCCAAATGACTTCAAATCAAGCATACATACTACAAAACACTAAATTAACATATTTTAAACATTTTAAGACACATGTGATGTTCTAATCACCTTAATTCATTTTTGGGGTCTTACAATATCCCCCACTTGGGAACATTCATCCTCGAATGACTCTTGGGACTACACTTCAAGGACTCAATGAACCATAGAGAAGCTCACGAAATTCATAACATCATCAGCTAGAAGTAAATGAACTAAATAAAAAGGAACACCAACCTCCAAGATACTTAGGACTCAATGCAACACAAGCAAGCAAAAAAGTTTATTCACTCACTTTCAAAATGCATCACACACAAGGCATCATTCATGTTCATAGGAAAAACATCATTCTCCTAATCATAACATGGTCATTACACTTTTCATTAAGATCTTATCATGTATGATCGCACATAGGCAGATTCCACATTATTCAAGAAGCAAGTAGGCACTCATACTTCAATGCACATAAACTTAAGTCAAGTAGACCAACTAGGATCTTTATCATTTAGACATAATTCCATGAGGGTCATACTCAACCATACCATGCTTAGTTATGTTTAAGGAGGAGTGTACTTCTCCTAAACACACTTACATGCCTCATGAGTTCATGCACAAGCAATGCACAAAGGTAAATTCATTTCAAATGAGAATTTATCAACTTTTAACCAAAGCATGCTCGCACTTTCTTCCTAATAAAGTCAAAATGGTAATACACACCACACACATCACAACAATAGGAAGTAATGTCACAAAATTTCAATTTTTATCATAATACTAGCCTTTATAAGCAAGCATCAATTTGGAAAAATCTTACAATTTATGGGCACACACAAGGACACTATCTATACATGTCTTCATTTTTCAAGAGTGAGCCTACAATCATGATTTCCATGCCATAAAAGTCACATAATTTTTAAGAGACTCATCAATTTTCATTTAACGGGGACTCAATTTCTCATTTATGGATTAAAACACCACACATTAAAAGTGACATCAAACATGCTTCTTACCTTATCTTATGAATTCTAGTGCATAATTTACACATCAAGACACACAACCAACATGAGAAAACATGACTTTGATCAAAATTCCTTGTTAATTTAATTTAGAATCTTCAAAACATGATTAACATAGTGTCAATTAAGACATACATAACATGTGGAGAACATGCAACTCTTACTTAATACAAGACTCCTATCATGAACAAGCTTCTAGGAAAATCTTTAATTTCAAGCTCAAGTAAGAATAGAATGACAATATAGAGATATATACAACCTTACTACTCACATCACCATCCTCCACTTAGGATAAACTCATTTAAGAACAATTTAACTCAACCATATGAGAACTTTAGCTCCCCAACTTAATTAGCCAAGCACATCACCCCCACTGCCTAGACCTAAGCTTAGGCAAACCCTAAATAAGTTCAAAGGAACTCAACATAGGAACATCATGAGCACTCTAAACTTACTATCTAGGCACCTTATCCCCCATGTGGGGTAAGCCTAATCACATCATTCCCTCAAACACCAAGGTCAAGGGAAGTCAATACCAACCTATATGCTCCTCACAGAAGAAGGTTTAACATCATTGAGGGTTCTCTCTTCTAATATCACATCAAGGATTCTACCAACTAATCCATCATTATTCATTTAAGCCTAACACCCAAAGGAAAGTCCTAACCATCAAGTTAGGTCATACTACCCAACCACATAAGGTCTCAACTATACCATTAATACCAAGGGTCATAAAATGTTAGGGGAAAAATAGAGGAGACTTAGTTATAAGGCCTCTTTCTTTTCTTTCAATACTCGAGTAAGGTAACTTTCAGGTCATACAAACCCACATTATCACCCTACAAGGTAATAACACTACCTTCACTTCTATGATCAAGCCTACAAAAAAGACTTCTAGCAAATCAAGGCAACCATGAAGGTTCATACATTGAAGGAAACACATGAACCATTACACATATACACAGGGCAACATTGAACACTTAAACTTATAAGGGCAACATGCATTTTTAGCCATTTACCACACTTCTTAAAGGCATTTCAAACCCAAACCATATTATTTTTAGACTACCATCATGTAAAACAATATAGCAACATGGAAATAAAAAAAAGGAAACTCATTTCAACCATAATAACTCTTAATTAAGATAAAACAATATCATAACATAAATCTTCACAAAACATGTCATTTCACATAGGTCTCGTATTTAGCCATAAATGGCATCAAATCAATAAAGCATGCCAAAAGTTACCTACACACATACTAATCAAACCATAAAACCAAGACAAACATCAAAACATACCTTTTTTACATCAAGCATAGAGATATTCTCATCCAAAAAAATACCTCTAAAAGACAAACGGACAAGAAAACGTAAGAGACAGATTTTGTAGAGTTAAGCTCTATGACACGACGTAAGAATGATGAAGAAGGGAAACTCTATCGTCCAATAACCTCTCGCTCATAGATTTATCGCGACTCACCATTGATGATCGAGACTCTACTAGACGTGTTAATATGAGACTTTGGACCCTAAAACCACTTTCATAAACCTGAGATATGATACCATGTTTTTCACGACCGGGGAGCACCCCCTAGAAGTAACATGGTGTACTTAACCTCTCGGAGGTCTTATACAAGCCAATAATTATCATTCATCTCATCGTCATAGTAAATATAGCAGAAAATTAAAACTTTCATAGCACATCATATGCTTGAACATCCCTTCCATTATATATAAAATATAAGTCATAATACATAGTTAGACTCTAAGTCTCTTTTGCCATCATAGACTCAACATCATAGAATAGAATAGGGACACAACCCTATTAACAATACAACATAATATCTAAGCTATTGCATAACTTTAATTAAGAACATAACATAAGAAATCATTGAAATATAAGGATCCCTTTCCTTGAACTTGGGGAAGCTATCCAAACCCTTAACTTTAAGAGACATCCTCTAGTCCTCAACACCTAAACTTTGTGTACAAAGGTAGAGAAGAATGGTGTTAGTACAAGAAAGCACTAAGTATGGAAATCATGCAAAAACATTTATTTAAAGAGGACATTTAGTTAGAAAACCATGCATCATACCTTTTAGTAAAACTTCATAAAACCTTTATACAATAAGCACAACATAGCTCATATACTTCACATAGGCATGGATACTATTCATAACATCACATAAATCTATATAATTCATTCAAGGCACATTTATCATATTCATAGTATTACCTTTCTTTTACCTTACTTCATTTAACCCCAAGTAACCTTCTAGTAATACTTGGTGCAATGCATCAATAGTGTCTCATTCAACCATCCATACTGAATCATTACCTTAAGGCCACCAAGCTGAACATTCACACGATCTTCATTACTTCCAACATACACATTCATAGAAACAAAGCATATCATAAGACACATACTTCTCATCTAAACCAACAAAATTCATGAACCACATATAATACTCATTCCAAGACAACATACAAGTCAACACTACCAAAATACATCATAATAAGGCAATAGTCAACTAATGCATACTTGGACATTATTTCATAAAGACATCCTAAGGACTCTACCTAAACTAGTTCAATGTACATGTGAAGACCCATTACCCCACACATACTAAGTAAACCTACAAGGAGACCACAAGCATCATTATTTACTTCATACATAAACATGAAAACTTTAGTAAACTACATGACTAACAAGAGAGACCATCATCATTAATCAATAAGTCAAACTTCATGCATATAAGGTGAGACCACATCAAATAGACACCATAGAATCAAACTAGGCATATTATCATAATGTCATGCATAGGAGAGATATAGATAAACATATACATATAAAATGCCTTCCTAGATCCCCTTCAAGAGCAACTTGTGTAATGCATAGGTGAAGTACCATACCCTCCACTACACTAAGCAATATCCGTAAGGTTATCCTAGTTAGTGTCAATTTCTTTACTTCCATTGCCCATTTTACATTAAGGAAGCTATAGACTTAACCGACACTAACAGCATGGGTGCTACATGGAATTTGGTGTTGTAGATCCTTACACCAAAGGAAGGTGCTCTACTTAGCCAAAGTATAACATTAACACATGCTATCATAGTAAGTGATATCACTTGATAGATCCTACGAGGCAAGCATAGTTTATGGAACTTGGAGGTATATATAGAAACATCACTCTATGCCTTTTGGGATATGAGGCTAACCACCTCGTGAGGACTTTGGTGAACTTACCTTCCTATATTGTCAAGGGACACCCCTCATCTTTCAAGTTTACTCAGTGCTAATCTAAGTTCCCTTTATTAAAAGCCTTTATTATTATTACTTATTAAAAGTAGACTTTTCGATATAGACTCTCAATATACTTATCTCATAGGTCATAGATGAGAGTTCATCAACCCAAATCATGTGAGAAAGCCATTAACATGGACATGGCATATTAAAGCACCATCTAATTTAGGGTACTCTTGAAAACACCCTTCAAGGACCCTCCATGGACAAGATCATTATACATGTGTGTGTGTACATACATGTGAGCAAACCTTTCACACAAAACCTTTAGACCATACATGTTCATACTTTACTTCATTCATTCACAATTGCTTAAGTGTAACTATATGAGCAATCCTTTCATATAAACACATTTATACACTATGCACATTCATACTTCATCATATCACCTAATACATGTTCAGATCTTAATCGTGCATTCACATTCATAAACATAGATAACCACCTAGAAACTATCCTATCAAGACAAACTTGTGAAATGCATATACACGGCCCTATACCCCTATCCATACTAGTACACCTATCAAGTCATCCTAGTTAAGGGACACCTAACATACATTATAACATAGGAGACAAGACATCTTAATTACTTGAATCTAAGACTCCTAATGATGCTTAAGACAACACATTCATGTAGAGGTTCATAGGCATGGGTTATGCTACACAAGAGTAACCAATCTTCATTAGACCTCAATAATGTCAAATGTATAAAACCCTAACTCTAACATCTTCATTCACATATTGGAAATATCATTAATGTAACCTCGATCATGAACTAGCATTGGAGACTAGACATATAGCTTCACATGTGTGATCATCATAGCCACACTTCACCACATAAATTTTCCTTCAAGGCCATGATCATGACACATAGATATATAGATGAGAAGGTAAACACCGCCACCATAAGTGGACCATACCATACATTGCGATACAAAGATAAGCATCTAGCAATTCTATATAAGTGTAGAGAGAATAGGACCAACTTATAATTCTTCCAAGCCTTGATCATAATTGGTCAATTCCAATAATTCAACATCAATATATGTATAAAAAGTAGCTAAAGTCTCCATTAAATAAACGAAATGATACTTCAAACATCATGGTTTAAAGACCACATTAGGTATACTACTTCATCAAGTCTATAGAAAGTAGAGAAATATAGATCAATTTAACCAATCCCTAAACCTTGATAATAATTTATCAACCATCAACAATTCATATTCAATTCACATGATTAACAATAGTAATAGAAAATTCAACGTAATTGAAACATAATTCAATCACCATAGAGTTAAGATCACAAACCCACATGATAAGCCAATTTGAGAAATTAGGAGGATCATGGGTTCATCATAAAATTAGATTGAAATTCATCTTAAAAACAGTAGATAATCATCAATTTATCATAAACATGCTTTTAAAATTAATTTGAGAAAGAACCCATGGCTAGATCGGAAATGAGGAATTTTCGTCTTTGAATCATATTTGAAAATCCTTGATTGACTCCTTAGATGAATGATCACCATAACATTATACATGATAATCCCACAAGAAATTGAAGAAGAAACCATGAAAATCTAGCCCCTAGCTTGAACTTGAGTTTTCCCTCCAATTGAGGTTTGAGAGGATTTGGAAGACAATAGAAACTTGGGATTTTGATTTCTTAATGAGGGTTGGGGTTTTGGCTTGGTAAAGGGTTCAATAAGTCCTAAAAATTGTTTATAACCATCTCCCTAAGTTACCAAAACACCCGTATAATTATTGGGAATTTTGGACATGTTAAAATTGATTTTAAAATGACACAACCAAATCTGGGAAGTGGCTACGCGTCGCGGAGGCAGTCTCTGATTCTGCCTTAAATTTTTTTTTGATGCAGTAGGCTACGTGTTGGGCGCACAACGCACAGGCACACTCAGTGACAGGTGCGCGATGCGAGGGAAACTCCAATTCTTGCTGCTGCACGCTCCCTTGGACAACCTCCTTGCCCAATGTTTGGGTCCTCCTCGGGGGCCATAAGGGTTGTCCTTGGGGAGTAGTACCCAAAATATTTGACCCTTAACATGTATATTAAGATTCTATGGTCACCCCTACTGTTTTTGGACATCAAACAACACATGCATCACATCAAAACACGCTAAGCACACTCAAGTATGTCCTAGGCCTAACTTTCGAACGTCTTGGACGTTGTTGGACGTTTGACCTCCAAATGACTTCAAATAAATACTATAAAACACTCAATGAACATATTTTAAACCTTTTTAAACACATGTGAGTCTCTAAGAACCTTAATTCATTTTTGGGGTCTTACATGTCGTGCCGTAGAGCTAAAAGTTATAAGTGACCTTTCTTAATCCATTATATTGTTTTTTAGGAGATAAATACTAGGAGGATGTCCACTAGGATAGTTGATGAGGAGGTGGTGATTTAGGGAGTTCCTACTCGAGGTGATAAACTTCCCCAAGGTGGACAAGATCAACATGGTGTGCAAGTTTCTCATGGTGACCAAGTTCCTATAAAAGAATACGAGAATGAGGTTCCGGTGTACCCCCTATTCATTTCTAATGAAGATATTAGAGGATATCTCCTTACTCTAGCCCAAGACAAGACGACTATTGAGGGTCTTTGTGAGGATCAATTCTCTGATATTCCTTGGTTCTAAGGTGGGAGAAGATCCCTATGATTTTATAGATAGTGTGTACAAGGTTTTTGAGTTCAATGGGGGTGAATTCTAGGGAGAAGGCGGAATTGGCTTCATATTAGTTGAGTTAAGTTGCTCAGGTGTGGTACACTAAACGAAAGGAAAATAGGCCTTTTGAGTCAGGTCCCATAGCGTGGGAAGAGTTTAAGGAAGCCTTATTAGGAAAGTACTTTCCCCGTGAGAGGAGGGAGGTGAAGGGTGAGAAGTTCATAAACCTTAGGCAAGGTGACATAAGTGTTGAAGATTATTCCTTGAAGTTTACCTTGTTGTTTAGGTATGATCCATCCTTGGTGTCTAACCCAAGGGATGAGATAAGTAGTTATGTGACCTGTGTTGCCGATCTTGTAAAAGAAGAGTATCATACGGCCATGCTCTATAATGACATGAACCTATATAGGAATATGGTGTATGCACAATCCATTGAAGAGTCCAAACTTAGAAAGATCACAAGGAATATGCATAGGGGTAGATCGTAGGAGAAAAACCAACCTAGGTTTAAGAAGAGTACTCCAAATAAAGATGGGACTAGTGATCCTAATGTGAATCTTGATAGTGGTAGTGGTTCTGAAGTTGTTAAGCCTACATCTCCTACTTGTGGAAAAAAATGGTTTGGGAAATGTCTAGCCGGTATGGGTGGTTGCTTTGGTTGTGGTAAGGATGGACACAAGGTGAGGGATTGTCCTACTATTGCGTCTAGAGGAAGAGAATCCAAGCAAGTTCCTCTTAATGCTCCGGATTTTGGTTAACTAAAGAAGAATCATTTCTATTGCCTCAAAGCTAAGACAAATTCGGAGGAGGATATCGGTAAGTTATTGTTTTCTCTCTTGAGTTGTTATGGATTTCTTATAAGTGGGGTAATATGGTGAATATTTGGGTTGTGATTTTTGTCTGTTCTCTTCTATTCTATTAAAGCTTGACAGTAGAACTTTATAGTAGAATGTTCCATGTGTTTAGGAGTATAGGTGAAAATGAATTTCATTGACCTCCTTACATTGTGCATCTTTTCATCAGGCTATTTTTATGTGTTAAAATGAGTTTATAAAATCTTGTCTCTCATATTGTCCTGTCTCTATAATTAATTGCTCAAAAATTTGCACTATTGAATTAGTGAGCATGCTTACGGTGAATTATTTGAAAATATTACTTAATTGTGTTATCCTGTGAAGTTTTTATTTTACTCTTAGAAATTATGTATACGAGCATGAAAATGTGTGAAGAAGGAAGTTCCTCCGATATGAAATGAAAATATGAGTCTTGTTGCATGATGAGTCGTAGATGTAGTTCCTACTTTCTTGTTGTGTTTTGAGTCTCTTGTTTTGTGGACATGATGTTACTCCTATCAATGTGTATTGTATATAAGGTTATATTGTCATGATCATCTAGTCTTTAGTCTTTACTCTTGAAAGTGTTTGAGGTGTGGCAAGTGTCATTCGAGGACGAATGTTGTCAAAGTGCGGGAGAATGTAACGACCATAAAAATGAACTAGGTGAAACTAGATCCCAACATGTGTGTTATGATTTGATAAGGTCATAAAATGGCTAATTATAGTGTTAGAATTCAGTGTGTTGAGCTTGGAAGAGTTTGAAATTCAAACGTCTAAGACGTTCGAAAGTTAGCCTTTAGACGTGGTAGTGTGTTCTAGTGTATCTTGGTATGTTTTATATGTTGGTTTGAGTTCAAATTTATGGGAGAGGTTCCTAAAGTCTATAAAAAAGGTTTTAGGATTGTAACGTCCTGGCACGACTCACAAATGACGACCCTAAGTCTTCTTTAGGATGACCCAACTTGTGGCTTTAAACTTCCTAAGGCAGTCCCTAACTACGATGGCAAGTCAACGCCCCATCATCCATGGACCGCTTGGTCGATGGTGGCCAGTTTTCCACACTTAGATGTGGGAGCTTAATCCCCCAAAAGTCCTTCTCTATCCAAAACAATGACTTTACAGTACGGCTCGTCTTCTGGTCGACGGTTCTTTGATGCCTTCTGTTGTTTGACACCTCCAATTTTCTAAAGGTATATCGGCCATGGTAATGGTCTTTTGGAAAATTTACCTAAAATTCTATTAAATTCTTGTTCTGTTATTTAAGGTGTTTTTTGGGTATATAAAGTTACTTTATAAGTCTAGAACCTAGACAGGGGTTCATTATTCCACATCAAAACCCTAGACCCCAAATAGAATCCTGTAGAACTCTATTGAAGCTAGGAGAAAGGTTGAAGCTATGAGCTTGAATTCTCCATCGAATCTTCATAATTTTCGTGTATTATCTCCATATAAGGTATGGTGTTTCATCCTTGAATCCTCCTCTTTACAAGGAGACAAATTCAAGTGGTTTTCAAAGATGTTCAAAAACATGGAATCTCCTATTTTGAATTCTAACCACGGGTTCTTGCATAAACTGACTTAAATCAATGATTTATGAAAGAATTGATGTAAAATCAAGGTTTAAAGTCAAAAAATATATGATCCCATGAAAATCATGATTTCCTAATTTTGACTTTAATGTGGGTGATTTGATCAAGCCTTAATTGTATTGGATTATTGTGTAGATTCTATTGGGATATTGAATTATGTATAGATCATGATAGAATTGTATATAGGCTGCCTTAATTTAATTATTTTAATATTGTAGCTTGTTGGATTATTGTTATGCTTCAATTGTTGTTATAGAATTATGTATATGGCTATTGGTAAGAGCGTTGTGAAGTGAATTAGTTGAGAAGGTTTAGGAATGGGTGTGTTGATGATGGAATGGTGGTAAGTTGACCTAATATTTCTATATTGTGTAGTATAGGTATTGAATTGTATTTATTGATTTGGTTAACTTATGGTGGAGGTGTTTATGTGGTATAATCGTTATGAACATGGCCTTGTCGGTGTTTTTATATTAATTATGATATTATCATGTTATAGCTTATATATGATCAATGTGAAGAGTTATGTGTATATGTATATTTGTGATTGAAGTATGAATTCTTCTAATTGGACATATGTAATTATGATAGACAATGATGATGTCTCTGTATGATGATAATGTGTGTGTCTTGATTGGTAGACCTCTTCCCTCTACTTGATACATGAATGTATGTGAATATACACTCTTGATTTATTAGGATATAGCACCTTTATAATGTACTTGTATGAATGATTGATATAAGACCTTGAACAAGTAAAGAAGGTCAATGAATTGGAACTTTCAATATAGAAAGAATGTTATGATATCCTTGAAGTTGAAAGTCGTAACAGTATCCTTTTTTGTGTGAACGATGGATTTAGGGATTGATTGGCTGGACCGGCATGAAACCATCTCTAAGAAAGTCATTGAGTTATCCTTATTGTAATTCTCCAAAAGTCTAAAGCCTAATATAAAACCTAACATGAGAGTCTAAGAGTTGGAACACTGTTTTAAGTCAATAATAATGTATATAATTAATTTAATAAGTTTAAGAATCAAAACGTCAAGGAACGTCCATGACGTCCGGAAACTAGTCTAAGAGGTGCTGGTGTGTCTTAGTCTATTTGACAAGGTTTTAAGAGTCGGAAAATTATGAAATTTGGATGTATGGTGTATAACACGTATTAGAGTTGGTTTATAGTCTAAACGTGTGGGTACGACTCCTCAAGGACCAACTAAAGGGTCCTTAAGGAGGACCCTTGCAATTTTCCAATAACCTGCCAAGTATGGCAGTGTGGAAAGTGTCAATCGACGGACTGCAAGCGACGGAGCGTAGGCTGATCGACGAGCTCTCGATGCCTCAGTCGAAGAACACTTAGAAATTTTGTCTAAAGGTCCATTTTGACCAATCTTTGTCGCAAACCATGGATGTGCAGTATGGAGGCCACACTGGCCTTCGACTGACCTACGACCCATCAGTCGGGGTCTCGTAGGTCAGGTCCCTGTGTTGGCTGCCACGTGTTAATTAATTCATTTATTTAATTAGGTGGTTATTTAATTATTTAGGGGTTAATGGAGGTCTAATTAAGTTAGTTAATGACTTCTATAAAGACCCCAAACCTAATTAAACTAAACCCAACTACCATAATTCCCAAAACCCAATTGCTCTTCCTTCTCTCTTATTTCTCTCTCCCAAATAGAAAAACTCCATTAAAGTCTAGGTCAAGGTATTAGGTCTTCAATAAGGGGGATTTTATCCATCAAACTTCATCAATTAGTAAGGTATGAGATTCCTTTCACCTTTGGGATCTTTTTCCCCAAAGGGTTCCTCCAAATTGATTTCAAAAAGAAGAAATTCAAGTGGGTTTTCTTCTGTTATGAATTTAACTTTTTACATTGCTTTGATTAAGATTTATTTAGATAAATATGAGTACATTGTGATGTATTGTAATCCTATTATGCTAGTTCTTGATTAATTATCCTAGGTTGTGAAGTAGATCATACCTAAGTCTCTAACCCTAGGCTAAGAACTAGTGATGAATTGTCGTGTAGTGATTCAATTGACTTCATTATTGTATTACTTACTATTGTGTGATTATACTACACCTATTTTTGGGTTGAATTGGATTGTTGATGGTAAAACCTTGATGATGTCTTGTGAAGGAGATTGTTGTAAGTCTTATGATATCAATTCTTTACTTCAATTATGATAACTTGTGTTTAGTGATGAATTTGTATTGAAGGATACCTTATGTTAAGATTGATAGTGTTAATATGATGTTGAATTGGAATGTATTGAATTATGGTTTGTGAGATGTTGGCTAAGATGTAAACGTTATGAGGATGGTGATAACTTACCAATGTGCCTTATTATGATGTGACTATGTAAATGTGCCAACCTCACATCTATGAATTGTAATTAAAGGAAGATACTCATGCAATTCTTATTGAGCTATGATGATGATTATATAAGGGATAGACCCTATGATCTAAATTAAGATATGACCATTAATAAAGGCTTAAAGGCATTTCAAAAGAGACTCTAGCTTAGCACCGAGTGAACTAGAGCGAGAAATGTCCCCTCCACATAGGGAAGGTAGGATCACCAATGTACTCATGAGATTGAAGACTATAATTCATGTAGCATAAAGAGGGTCCCAACTACATCTCCTAATTTTTGAACTATGTTGTCCCCATAGGAATACTAGCTAGTGGATCCACATATATGCTATGTTCATGTTTTGGCACTAATTTGGCAAGTGGTGTGCCTTCATTAGGTGTAGGGTTCGATGATAATGGATTACACATTAGCTCATGTAGTCTATGTCGGTTAAGGCAATATGTTCATGACGACTTTTGAAGGAGGACTTGGATTCTAATTCTCCAAGTTGGGTAGGTCCTCTCCATTTCGAGGACAATGCCACTTTCTAGCATTGTATATTGATTAGACATAAAAACACTATGTTCATTTCCTTTCATTTGAGTACTAAGATTGTATAGCCTATATGTGGCTTTTATTGTATTAGTGTATGAGTTATGTGTCACGACCCGGATTCTGGAATTCGAACCGCGACCGGCGTCGTTAACCTCTCAGAGGTCACAGATAAGCCTCTTCTTAGCTTTCACCACAATTATACAGTTAAATTTGCGGAAAATTTAAAACTTTTTAATACTTAGCGAAGTATACATAGACTTCATATAGTTTTGCATAAGAGTGATATTCTACAATCTCAAACTTTACAACCATCTATCAATAGATTAAACAATGAAATCAATGATCGTAATAATAATAATAATAATTCGCCAATTGGCCTTATTACAACGCTTTTGAAATAAATACTTGGAATGAAACACTAGGGACAGTAGTCACTAGCTTAATCTAATGAACTAAGCTAGAATATTAAAATGTAGCATCCTCGAACTCAAGAGGACCTACCAAAGTCTGGAAAACGCTATTCAAAACCACTTCGACGGACTTCAACCTTCTTGAGAACCTGCGTCGATAAAAATAGTAAAAATATATAAGGTTAGTACACACTTGTACTAAGTATGGGTGTAAGACCTCAAAAATGAGATAAGGTGTATAGAGCCTAACAAGTTTGTATTAATGTTATAAGGTCCTAAAATGCCTTATTATGTCATATAGAGTCAGTGTGCAAAGTTTGAAGTGATTTGGAAGTCGAACGTCAAGGGACGTCCAAGACGTTCGACGAATAGTCGCTTATGTGCCTCATGTGTGTATGCATGCCTAAATTGTGTGAAATGAGTCAAATAAGTCTTGAAATTGTTTTAAATGATGTTTAATGTTATTGTATGAAGTTTCGTGAAGTTTGGAGGTCAAACGCCCAAGAACGTCCAAGGCGTTCGAAAGATAGCCCCTAAGACGTTCATCGTATGTCATGTTGGGGTCAAGGCTGTTTGGACGTCTTGTAGGTGTTTGTTTTGGATTAAACTTATGTGGTAGGTCTATAACATGTTAGGTTTGTAATCGCGTTGGAAACGTCCGGGTACGACTTCTAAAGGGACCCACAAGAGGTCCCAAAAGAATGACCCCAAGGCTGCCTATACACTGCCTGGGCAGTGTCCCTTGACGGATCAAATGACGGACCGTTGAGCCACCAACGGACCGTCAAGCAGGTCTCGTAGAAGGAGACTTGCCTTGGGCAGGTATTGAGCAAAGAAATTGGCTAATTCATGGGCGACGGAGGGCATGACGCCCCGTCAATCCCATGACGCCCCGTCAAGGCATGCGTCGCGGGTGCCTGCATGTGGACTGCCTGCGTGCTGCCACTTAAAGGGGTGAATGGTAAATTCACCCCACGTCCTAACCTGACTATAATAGGTTTAATTAAGTAATTTTAGGTGTATATAAGTCTTTAAAAACGTGATCAACCGATTCCCAAAACCCTCTCACATATTTTAAGCCTTTCCCTCCAAAAATGTTCTCTCTAAAACCACCATTGTTGGTGAAGCTCAAGAACAGATTCAAGCTGGATTTTTCATGGATTAATCATAAAGTTTTAGAGGTTTTCTTATAGACAAAGGTATGGTGATATTCATCTCTAGTTATCTTTTCATCTAGAGAGTCATTCACAATGTTTTCAAAAGAAACCTTATGATCAAGTTTCCAATCTTCTAATCTGGCCATGGGTTCTTTCTCAAAAGCTTTTTAATGATTGAATCATGATTAATTGAAGTTAATACAATGATTTAAATGTGTTTTCACTCCAGTTGCATGATCAACCCATGTTCTTTCCAAAATTGGTTTAGCCTTTGCATGGGCTTTGTGATTATGGCTTTTTCTTGATGAATTGGTGATTCTCTTAAGTTGAATTGCTTGTGGTTATTGTTATTTACATTAATTGATGTTTAATTGATGTTGATAAGTCCATGATGATAAATATATGAAGAATTGAACATGAATAGTCTATGTTTCTACATGTTGTCTTGAAGTCGATTGTGAGATCGGTTGAGTAGACTCTTGATTATGTATGAACTGATGTAGCTACTGTTTTAGGGTGATGTAATGGATGAATTTTATAGGTATAAATCCTTAATGTTCAAATTAAGAAGGGTTTGCATGAATCGGTATAGATTCTTTTAGGTTATGAAGTCAAGAGGCTAAGTATGTGATGGATCTTGAATTGTGATTAGATGATGCATGACTTAGGCTTGATTTCTTACCTAATTATCTACTGCCTTAGACTTGTATATGTATTAACTATGGTCTAAAATCAATGTTAGGGAAGATAGCTAATGATCTATGTTATTCTACTTTCCTAGTATGTTGATATGTTGTATTACGTTATGGTATAATCTTGTAGTGACTTGTACATGGTTTCTTATATGTTTAAAGTATATTTAGCTACTGTCATATATGTGTTTTATTGATGAATAAGGTGTATTTATCATTGATGATCAAAGGGTGAGAATTTGGTAAGAATGCTTATTCTCTTTACTCCTTCTACTTCTCTATTCTTTATAGTAATGTTGATGAAGCCTTGTATGGCATTGTGTGGTATGGTCCACTTATGGTGGGGGTGTTTACTTTATTGTCATTATATATGTGTTGACCATGGCCATCAAGGCAAATTGATGAACTTATGAACATGTGCTTAAAATGATACTATGAGAAGCTTATGCCTACTTTCCTATTCTAGTTGTGAATTAGGTTGTGTGGCTATTGTTTGGGCATGTGTATAACCATGTTAGGGTATTATATAGGTTTTGCCATTGATGTGTTAAAGTGGTTAATATCCTCTACCCATGTATCCCCTATATAGAAGTGTAAATAGCTAAAGTTAGGAGTCTTGATTATAATATATATATAGTCTTGTCTTCTATGCTATTATGTGTTGTGTGCTATGTGCTTGGAAGTGTAATGTGGTCCAATAGGGTGGATGACTTAAGGAGTTATTGTTAGCCATTATGTGATCATGTTGGTCAATGTACACACACTCTCACTTACATGCATATTACAAGTAGTATAACTCATTGTGTCTAAATGAAAGGTACTTCTCATATTCACTAGTGTCTACTATTATGCATATTAAGGTAATGTTTATGAATGTATGACTTGTATTCCCTTACTAGGATGGCTTGATAGGTGTACTAGTATGGGCAAGGGTATGGGACCTTGTCTATGCATTGCACATGTGTATCTTGATAGGATAGTTCCTAGGTTTGGTTCTTATGCATATGAAGGATGATTAAATGAACATGTTATGAATATGATATGATGAAGTATAAATATGTATAGTATCTTAGTAGGTTTATATGAAAGGATTGCTCATATAGTTATGCCTATAGACTTATGCATTGATATGAACATGTGTGACTTGATGTGTTATGTGAAAGGTTTGCTCACATCTAAGTATACACTCACACATATGGATGATCTAGTTAGTGAGAAGGGTCCTTGCTAGGGGTGCCCAAGAATACTCCAAATCTAGATAGGTGCTTGAATGTGCTATAAGCATATGAATGATGAATATTCTAAAGCTTATGTTTTATGAACAAACGTAATAAAAGCTTTTCAATAGAGGGAACTTAGCCTAGCACCGAGCGAACTTGCATATGAGGGAGTGACACTTTCCAACATAGGAAAGGCAGGGTTCACTACGGTCCTCATGTGAGGGGTGACACTTTCTTACATAAGAAAGGCAGGGTTCATTACGGTCCTCACGGGGTGGATAGCCTCATGACCCAATCTAGGGTGTAGAGTTGATATTTCCATGATTTCCCCAAGTTCCATAAACTATGTTGCCACCATAGGATACTAGCTAGTGGATTTCCACATAAACAGCTATGTCATGTTAGGTTCTACTTTGGCCGGTAGACCACCTTCCATCGGTGTAAGGTTTTATGACACCGGATTCCATGATTAGCACCCATGGTCTATGTCGGTTAAGGTTATGGTTTCCCTAAAGGTAAAATGGACAATGGAAGTAATTGAATGGGATCCTAACTAGGAGGACTAAAGGTAAAATGGACAATGGAAGTAATTGAATAGGATCCTAACTAGGAGGACTTAAGGTAAGTTACTTAGGATAGGTCGAAGTAATGAACCCATCTAGACATTGCACAAGTGACTCCTTAGGAAGTCTTAGGAAGGTGTCCTAATGCTTATGATTATGTATGTGTCCTTTATGTATGATATTGTAGTCTTGGTTTGACTATGTTTATGTTGTACTATACTTCTATGATGGCATGTGTTGTCTTGTGTAGATGCTATGTATGGTATTCTTTTATGTTCCTAAGGTGATGCATTGCACCAAGTATCCCTAAAGGATTACTTAGGAGGTTAATGAATTGAAAGAAAGAGTTAAATGCTAAGAAGAGTGAGTTCACTGTAAAGTGACCTTTATGTGTACTTATATTCTATATGTGCTTTTCTATGATGTTTGGCCTTTGATTGTGCTACAACGAAGATGATATTGATAAAGGTTCTATGATGATTTACTCAAAATGGCATGAAGTATGATTTCAAAGAAAATGTCCCTTTTAAATGCATGTTTTTGCATGGTTGCCATACTTAGTACATTCTTGTGCTAATCCCATTCTTCTTTACTTTTTACACAAGGTGTAGGTATTGGAATGGTTAAAGAAGGTCTATGATTGAGGAGCTTGATAGGTGATTTCCCAAGCTCAAGAAAAGGAATCCTTAAGTTCAAGGATGTCCTACTAATGTCTTTAATGTAAAGTCTCTAAATATTATATAGTTATGTAATGTGTTGTATGGGCCGTGTCCCTAATGTACTCTAAAGCTATTGAGTCTAAGATGGCAAAGGGACTTAGAGTCTAAATATGTATTATGACTTATGTTTTATATATATACGATGTAATGTTTCTAGCATATGATGTGCTATGAAAAGTTTTAAATTTTTCGCTAAATTTACTATGTCAATGCAATGAATGATATGAGAGGCTTGTCTTAGACCTCCGAGAGGTCGACGATGCCGGTTACAATCCAAGATTGTACCCTATCTTCTAGGGTATGCTTTTGGGTTGTGACAAACTTGATATCAGAGCATGAGGTTTATGAAGCGGTTTTAGGTTCTAAAAAGTCTCATATTGCCACGTCTAGTAGAGTCTCGTATCATTGGTGGTGAGTCGCGACACATTAAATGGTACGAGAGGCTATAGGACGATAGAGTTTCCCTTCTTCATCAATCTCATATCGTGCCATAGAACTTAATTCTATAAGATTTCTCTCTTATGTTTTTTTGTCCGGTGGTATTTTAGATATGATTGCTTGGATGAGAGTTCTCTATGCTTGAGGGAGAAAAGGTGAGTTTAAAATGCTTATATTTATTTTATGGTTTGAATGAGTATGTGTGAAGGTGACATTTGTCCTTATTTGATGATGTATATACTAACTAAGGCGACTTGAAGGGTTAACTAGACTTAGGTAGGGGTATGGGACTCTACCTATGTCTTGCACTAGTTTTCCTTGATGGAGACCTTAGGAGGTTAATACTATGTATGTGTATGATGATAAATGTGAATGTGCTTATGAGATGATCTCTATGCTTGTAAACATGTAAATACCCTAGTGAGCTAAAGATATGGAGTTATCCATGCATGAAGGTTATAGATGAGTGGAGTATGATGCTAATTGTAGTTCTTGTTGGGTTACTTGGTTTAGTGAAGTTATGGATATTTACTTGATCATTGCACCTGTTAACTCTATGAGGATTATGATTGGTCATCTTACCTTGCTTTATATGAAATATCTCTTATATTAATGATGTGACACCAATTATGTCAATATATGAAATCTATGTGAAATAGCATGTTAGGTCCAATAATGTATGCCATGATGTAGTTAAAGCATGCTAGAAGTTATGGTGGTTAAAGTGATTTCTCTTAAATTATGTATTCCTATATGGTTTTGTATGATAGTAGCCAAATATTTGGATTTGAACTTGTATTGTTTAATGACTATCTATAAAGGTATGTTATCCTATGAGTATATGTGATTAAAAGTGTGCATTGTTTTCCTTTGTATATAAATGGTACTTGATGAGTTGCTAGTATAAATTGGAGTCTTTTGTGGAGAATTAAGTTGTAAATATAGTATGCATGCTTATGAAGAATGAGTTGGTAAAGCATTATTTCTTATAATTCCATACTTGTTCCATCAAATGTCTAAATGTTACACTTTTGGGTATTTGGAAGCATGCTCGTTATAGAGACTAGGCAACTTATTGTATCATGTTTGGAGAACTTACTAATTTGTCTTTTGATTGAATGTTGTAGAAAAATGTGTAGAATTTATGAATATGAACATGATAAGAAGTGTAGAAAAGAAATTTTTGCCATTTAAATTGAAAGGATGAGAATCTTATGACATGATGAGTCGTAGAGTTATTTCTAAACTTCTTGTCGTGTTATGAACTTCCTTGTTGTTTTCCCTAATGATGTATGACCTTAGTGTCTATTGCATTGTAGGAAGACCTTATGTGAATTAAATAGTATGATATTATATTATTTGTCTATTGATCATGAAGATGTGGATGATATGATTCTTTATACATGATGTTAATCTTGTTGACTATATGGAGATGGTATTAGCTGACATAAGTGTAGTTGTCTCCTCTATGCATGTTGATATAGGACTTGAATGTAAAGGCTTGTGATCACATGATAAGGTTTAGAATGCCTTAGCGTTGCTAAATTGAGTTTATGAAAATTCCCTCTAAAAGTAGTAATCACTCTAAGTGATAAATATGAAGCTTTTGTATTTGAGATCCTCTACATGTTGGGTTAAGTTGCTCTTAATTGGGTTTACCCTAAGTGGGGGATGGTGTTTGAGTAGTGAGATTTGTAGAAATTGTCTACATTGTCCTTCTATTCTTACTTGAATTGGAAAAATATGAATTCTTAGTATGCTTGTTCATGAAAATAGTCTTGCATAAAGTGTGAATTGCATGATATTTATATGATTGGTATGAATTGATTGACATCATCTTAAAGACATGGTGAATTTTCCAAGAAGCATGAAAAGAAATTCTTGTAAAATCCATATTTCTCTTGTTGACTTGCATTTTAATGTGCTAATTGTGAAATTGACCTCATGAGGTAAGATAAGGAACTTGGTGATAGTCACTTATAAGTTAAATGGTTTAGCCTTGTAATGGAAATTGAGTCTGTTTTACAATGAAATATGTCGACTCTCTTGAAAACTTAGTGATTTGATGATTTATGATGCAAAATTTTAGGCTCATTCTTAAAAAGTGAAAGCATGTTTAGCTAAGTGTACATGTGTGTGCCTATAATTTGTGTTATTTTTCCAAAATGAGGCTTACTATAAGGGTGAGTATTATGTTAAGAAAAGAAATTGTGGAATGACTTCCTATTTTGTGGTGATGTACTTGGTGTGAATTGCCATTTAGATTTCACTAGGAAGAAAATGTATGCATGTCTTTGCTTGAAAGTTGAGATTTCTCATTTTTAAAGAAATTGACATTGTACTTTGCTAAGGTATGAACTCTTGATGCATGTCAATAGGTTGGGGAGTAAGATATTCCTCCATGTACCCCACTAAGCATGATACGGTCGAGTATGACCATTATAATACTAGGTCTAACTAATGAAGATTTTTGTGATTTAACTAACTCAAGTTTTTGTGCATTGAAGTATGAGTTCGTAATTAACTTTGAGTATGAGTTATGATCTGCTTTTGAGTAGTGTTACAAGATTTTATTGTATTGAAGTAAGGTGAAATGATCATGTTATGATTAGGAGAAAGATGTTCCCCTATGAACATAAAAAGGACTTTTGTGTTTGATGCATTAGAGAAAGAGTGAGTAATGGTTTTTGCTTGCTCATGTGCATTGAGTGCTAAAATGATTTGATGATATTTTAAATGTGATGAACTGCTCTTATGTGTATTGAAGTCCTTGATGTGATTAAAGAGTCCTAAGTGTCATTCGAGGACGAATGTTCCCAAGTGGGGGATATTGTAAGACCTCGAAAATGAGCTAAGGTGTATAGAGCCTAACATGTTCGTCTTAATGTTATAAGGTCCTAAAATGCCTTATTATGTCATATAGAGTCAGTGTGCAAAGTTTGAAGTGATTTGGAAGTCGAACGTCAAGGGACGTCCAAGACGTTCGACGAATAGTCGCTTATGTGCCTCATGTGTGTATGCATGCCTAAATTGTGTGAAGTGAGTCAAATAAGTCTTGAAATGGTTTTAAATGATTTTTAATGTTATTGTATGAAGTTTCGTGAAGTTTGGAGGTCAAACGCCCAAGAACGTCCAAGGCGTTCGAAAGATAGCCCCTAAGACGTTCATCGTATGTCATGTTGGGGTCAAGGCTGTTTGGACGTCTTGTAGGTGTTTGTTTTGGATGAAACTTATGTGGTAGGTCTATAACATGTTAAGGTTTGTAATCGCGTTGGAAACGTCCGGGTACGACTTCTAAAGGGACCCACAAGAGGTCCCAAAAGAATGACCCCAAGGCTGCCTATACACTGCCTGGGCAGTGTCCCTTGACGGACCCAATGACGGACCTTTGAGCCACCAACTGACCGTCAAGCAGGTCTGGTCGAAGGATACTTACCTTGGGCAGGTATTGAGCCAAGAAATTGGCTAAGTCATGGGCGACGGAGGGCATGACGCCCCGTCAAGGCACGCGTCGCGGGTGCCTGCATGTGGACTGCCTGCGTGCTGCCACTTAAAGGGGTGAATGGTAAATTCACCCCACGTCCTAACCTGACTATAATAGGTTTAATTAAGTAATTTTAGGTGTATATAAGTCTTTAAAAACGTGATCAACCGATTCCCAAAACCCTCTCACATATTTTAAGCCTTTCCCTCCAAAAATGTTCTCTCTAAAACCACCATTGTTGGTGAAGCTCAAGAACAAATTCAAGCTGGGTTTTTCATGGATGAATCATGAAGTTTTAGAGGTTTTCTTATAGACAAAGGTATGGTGATCTTCATCTCTAGTTATCTTTTCATCTAGAGAGTCATTCACAATGTTTTCAAAAGAAACCTTATGATCAAGTTTCCAATCTTCTAATTTAGCCATGGGTTCTTTCTCAAAAGCTTTTTAATGATTGAATCATGATTAATTGAAGTTAATACAATGATTTAAATGTGTTTTCACTCCAATTGCATGATGAACCCATGTTCTTTCCAAAATTTGTTTAGCCTTTGCATGGGCTTTGTGATTATGGCTTGTTCTTGATGAATTGGTGATTCTCTTACGTTGAATTGCTTGTGGTTATTGTTATTTACATTAATTGATGTTGAATTGATGATGATCAGTCCATGATGATAAATATATGAAGAATTGAACATGAATAGTCTATGTTTCTACATGTTGTCTTGAAGTCGATTGTGAGATCGGTTGAGTAGACTCTTGATTATGTATGAACTGCTGTAGCTACTGTTTTAGGGTGATGTAATGGATGAATTTTATAGGTATAAATCCTTAATGTTCAAATTAAGAAGGGCTTGCATGAATCGGTATAGATTCTTTTAGGTTATGAAGTCAAGAGGCTAAGTATGTGATGGATCTTGAATTGTGATTAGATGACGCATGACTTAGGCTTGATTACTTACCTAATTATCTACTGCCTTAGACATGTATATGTATGAACTATGGTCTAAAATCAATGTTAGGGAAGATAGCTAATGATCTATGTTAATCTACTTTCCTAGTATGTTGATATGTTGTATTACGTTATGGTATAATCTTGTAGTGACTTGTACATGGTTTCTTATATGTTTAAAGTATATTTAGCTACTGTCATATATGTGTTTTATTGATGAATAAGGTGTATTGATCAATGATGATCAAAGGGTGAAAATTTGGTAAGAATGCTTATTCTCTTTACTCCTTCTACTTCTCTATTCTTTATAGTAATGTTGATGAAGCCTTGTATGGCATTGTGTGGTATGGTCCACTTATGGTGGCGGTGTTTACTTTATTGTCATTATATATGTGTTGACCATGGCCATGATGGCAAATTGATGAACTTATGAACATGTGCTTAAAATGATACTATGAGAAGCTTATGCCTACTTTCCTATTCTAGTTGTGAATTAGGTTGTGTGGCTATTGTTTGGGCATGTGTATAATCATGTTAGGGTATTATATAGGTGCTGCCATTGATGTGTTAAAGTGGTTAATATCCTCTACCCATGTATCCCCTATATGGAAGTGTAAATAGCTAAAGTTAGGAGTCTTGATTATAATATATATATAGTCTTGTCTTCTATGCTATTATGTGTTGTGTGCTATGTGCTTGGAAGTGTAATGTGGTCCAATAGGGTGGATGACTTAAGGAGTTATTGATAGCCATTATGTGATCATGTTGGTCAATGTACACACATTCTCACTTACATGCATATTACAAGTAGTATAAGTCATTGTGTCTAAATGAAAGGTACTTCTCATATTCACTAGTGTCTACTATTATGCATATTAAGGTGATGTTTATGAATGTATGATTTGTATTCCCTTACTAGGATGACTTGATAGGTGTACTAGTATGGGCAAGGGTATGGGACCTTGTCTATGCATTGCACATGTGTATCTTGATAGGATAGTTCCTAGGTTTGGTTCTTATGCATATGAAGGATGATTAAATGAACATGTTATGAATATGATATGATGAAGTATGAATATGTATAGTGTCTTAGTAGGTTTATATGAAAGGATTGCTCATATAGTTATGCCTATAGACTTATGCATTGATATATGAACATGTGTGACTTGATGTGTTATGTGAAAGGTTTGCTCACATCTAAGTATACACTCACACACATGGATGATCTAGTTAGTGAGAAGGGTCCTTGCTAGGGGTGCCCAAGAATACTCCAAATATAGATAGGTGTTTGAATGTGCTATAAGCATATGAATGATGAATATTCTAAAGCTTATGTTTTATGAACAAACGTAATAAAAGCTTTTCAATAGAGGGAACTTAGCCTAGCACCGAGTGAACTTGCATATGAGGGAGTGACACTTTCCAACATAGGAAAGGCAGGGTTCACTACGGTCCTCATGCGAGGGGTGACACTTTCTTACATAAGAAAGGCAGGGTTCATTATGGTCCTCACAGGGTGGATAGCCTCATGACCCAATCTAGGGTGTAGAGTTGATATTTCCATGATTTCCCCAAGTTCCATAAACTATGTTGCCACCATAGGATACTAGCTAGTGGATTTCCACATAAACAGCTATGTCATGTAAGGTTATACTTTGGCCGGTAGACCACCTTCCATCGCTGTAAGGTTTCATGACACCGGATTCCACATTCGATTATGTGGTCTATGTCGGTTAAGGCTATGGTTTACCTAAAGGTAAATTGGACAATGGAAGTAATTGAATAGGATCCTAACTAGGAGGACTTAAGGTAAGTTACTTAGGATAGGTGGAAGTAATGAACCCATCTAGACATTGCACAAGTGACTCCTTAGGAAGTCTTAGGAATGTGTCCTAATGCTTATGATTATGTATGTGTCCTTTATGTATGATATTGTAGTCTTGGTTTGACTATGTTTATGTTGTACTATACTTCTATGATGGCATGTGTTGTCTTGTGTAGATGCTATGTATGGTATTCTTTTATGTTCCTACGGTGATGCATTGCACCAAGTATCCCTAAAGGATTACTTAGGAGGTTAATGAATTGAAAGAAAGAGTTAAATGCTAAGAAGAGTGAGTTCACTGTAAAGTGACCTCTATGTGTACTTATATTTTGTATGTGCTTTTCTATGATTTTTGGCCTTTGATTGTGTTACTATGAAGTAAGTGGATGATATAAATGATATTGATAAAGGTTTTATGATGATTTACTCAAAATGGCATGAAGTATGATTTCAAAGAAAATGTCCCTTTTAAATGCATGTTTTTGCATGGTTGCCATACTTAGTACATTCTTGTGCTAATCCCATTCTTCTTTACTTTTTACACAAGGTGTAGGTATTGGAATGCTTAAAGAAGGTCTATGATTGAGGAGCTTGATAGGTGATTTCCCAAGCTCAAGGAAAGGAATCCTTAAGTTCAAGGATGTCCTACTAATGTCTTTAATGTAAAGTCTCTAAATATTGTATAGTTATGTAATGTGTTGTATGGGTCGTGTCCCTAATGTTCTTTAAAGTTATTGAGTCTAAGATGGCAAAGGGACTTAGAGTCTAAATATGTATTATGACTTATGTTTTATATATATACGATGTAATGTTTCTAGCATATGATGTGCTATGAAAAGTTTTAAATTTTCCGCTAAATTTACTATGTCAATGCAATGAATGATATGAGAGGCTTGTCTTAGACCTCCGAGAGGTCGACGATGCCGGTTACAATCCAAGATTGTACCCTATCTTCTAGGGTATGCTTTTGGGTTGTGACAATGGGTGTATGCACATAACACATAAGGGACGATGCATGAACAAGGAAAGCTCTTTCCTAAACAACATGTCAAGTTACAGTAATCACATCACTTCTCGCATAAAATGTTAATCTTGATTAATGATGTAAATATGACACGTTCTCATTCAATTAAGGCATACAACTAGTTTTATATATGAACATAAGACCTTGGAATCATAAACAAAATTTTAGAACAACTTAAACGATGTTTCTTATTTGATACTTAGGCCGAGAGTGCCCTAATCTATACTTTGATTATTTTCAGTCTTTTCTAGCTTCTTGTTGTGTAGTTCAATGATCTTCTTTTGATATTATGTTTCACTTACAAGTGCAATGATTCATTGTAGTCCCATCCCTACAATGAATCGAGTAAGCAATTCACAAGACTAAGGATACGATTGGCTACATACCTATGAGTTAGATTTTTCATTCTTCTTCTTGTTGGGTAACTTACATTAATAAGCCAATCTTTATTGGCTAAGCCCCTTATTTTATTATTTCATAATATATAGTTCTTGGGACATAATTCACGCTCCATTATTGGCTACCACAAACTTGCTATGTGTATCAAACACTAATGATTAATGTTTATTAAGCTCTTACTTTACTTGGTTCACTATGAACTTATTATTCTACTCCCTTGCTCGATCGTTCACTTTGAACTTGCTAATTATTCTTTCTTACTCTCTTAAAGAATTCTTTTAGCCTTGACGGAAGTAGATCATGCGATCTACATGAAATCCAGTGTCTTCCCCAAACCGAAAATGGGTGATTCACCTATTAAAGTGAACCAAGCTCTATGTCTTCCCCATACCAAAAAGGGGGATTCACAGGCTAAGGTGAATCGATCGATGCTTTCCCAAATCGTAAAGGGGGGTTCACGGCAGTAATGAACCGAAGGCTTGTACTGAGCTATATACGACATAGATTATGTTAGCTGGACATGAAATCTGGTGTCTCCCCCACACTGAAAAGAGGTGGAATCACCGGCCATGGTGAACCCTAACTTGCTAGCGTGTTTAGTGGGTGGACTCCACTACCTAGGTGCCCCCTATGTTTGAAACATAGTTCTAAGACTAGGAGACGTACTGAGACCCTGTTGATCTCATCTTATGAGACTTACGTGTGCTCGCACTCGCTCATAGCTAGTCTATTGGTGCTATGCTCAGATTTTATCTTCTTGTCTTTTAGAGTTGACTCATTACATTATGGAAGCTTGCTTCTAGTTATGAGGTTTACTTACTCTATGGATGACTGGTCATACCTATCTTTACTGATGATCATGATCTTGAAACTTTACTTTATCATCATGGTGCGAGTGAGACTTGTCTCACGAACTCTAGCACCCTCGTATGTGAGTAACTTTGACGTAATGATTAAGTGTTCTTGAGACTCGTCTCACTTATTTCTAAAACTCTATATTAGGTCAATCTTATAACTTAACTCTTAGCTATCTCTTTACTCACCTTAACTTGTTCACGTCACTTACTAACCTTAAATCAATCATTATAATTGTTATTGATTCTTTGTAAGATTTTTATGGCGTTCAGAAGTTGTGTGGATAGGGTTTGTTGGGACCTGTCCCATAGATTGGAATACCCTATGTTATGAGATCTTGAATTGAGATTAGAATGACTTTTTGGAGTACTATATTTAGATAATGATTTGTTAGCCAATTTGTTGGCATCATTCAGAATTTCACTAATTACTTGTCATAATATTATCACTAACTAATTCAACCAATTCATGAATACATTATAATATTTTAACATGTTAGACAAGCTGACTTTTCACATATGATAAACATATCAACAATTCAACGAATACTCATAACAATTCACATTCTAAAAACACAATTAGGCATTATAACAATTAACGTTTTGCATAAAGGATTCCATGAGATAAAACCCATACCTTGCTGTAGAATTAAATCTACGAAGATTACAACGAACTTTGTACGAAGGAACCTTGAACGTTCTTGCTAGCCGCCTAGGGTTTGGTCACGGTCTCTTGTTCTTGCTTTGGACGTTAATGGTTAACAACTTTTAGGTCTAGATCTTTTTAAGAACTGATTGTTAACTAAGTTAATTTAGATTATATACTTAACTAAAATAGCTTAGGTAGTCAATTACCCAAAACGCCCTTCCTAGATTGACTAGGTTTAGAGAACTCTAAGGCTTTACCGATTTTTATCTTGTTTTAGTTGTAGCGTCTTCTTGGAGTGAATAACGTGTATAAGCCTTTAAAACTGAATGTTAACTAACTCTACTTGGATTATATAACGTAACTAAGGTAGACCAATAAGCTAATTACAAAAATGCCCCTCCTAGATTGACTAGGATTAAAAGATTCTTGACTTGACCGTTTTTGGTGTCTTTCCTAGTAGTTTCGGTTTTGTCCTATTATTTTAATTAATTAAATTGCTAAATTAATTAATTAAATAGTCTAGGGTAATTACCAAAGTACCCCTAAGTTGTTAGGAGCATAACAAACTCTTTGGACCATCCTAGGTTAGGTACTAGGTTGTCTTTTTCTTGTCTTAACCGAATCTGGAAATTCCCTTTGTATTTGCGGTTTTAGCCTTTTAAATTAATAAATTAAGTTTTCAAATTAGTTAATTAAGTAACTAGGGTAATTACTAAAGTAACCCTAAGTTGTTACGATAATAACCAACTCTTTCGACAATCCTAGGTTAGGTACTAGGTTGTCCCTAAGTTAGTTAGGTTAGTTAGGTGTCACCCGACAAGGTCCTAGGTTGTCGGGTGTCTTGGCTGGTCGGTCTTGGTCGGTCTGGGGGTAGTTAGTCAGTTAGGTTAGTTGATTAGGGCCTAGGGTAGTTTAAGGGGTCTGGTCCCACACGGTTGGACCCGCATGTGCATGTGTCCCCCAACCGCCCTAACCGAATTGGTTAGGGTGGTCCCCTCGGCCTTTCTTGATTATGTGCTAGCCCATGTTCTTCTTGCATTTTCCTAACTAACTATTTGGAAGGCTCATTTGGAATATTTACTTATTGTCCCAAAGGATCCTCACTATGTCCTTGGGAACTGCTTTACTCTACATGATCATTTTAAATGGTCATGTGCTATGGTGCCTAGGCTTGACACTTGGATGCCTCATACCTTAAGTATTGCATTAGCGATCACTATTTTAGCTTAGGGTCTTCTTTGCAGGTACAATTTTTAATAAGATTGGAGCATGTCTCGACTACTTGGATATTATTATAGAAATTGGCTAACACCCCTTATCCAATTTTTATACTATGCCCAATATTTTTCAATATCGGGCATCGGGATGCCTTTGTACCCCCTATTCACATTCTTAAGGACCTACAGGGCTCTTTAATAGATGTGTAATTTTCAGGAATATTACATTATCCCCCGCTTAGGAACATTCGTCCCCGAATAACACTATTTATCATTTAAAAACAAAAGACGGAAATTTTTGGAAATCACCTTAGCATACTAGAACTTTATCTTCGTGAATGTCTGATTCACAACTTACTCTGAGTGATGCACATACTCTAAGCTTATCTGAAGCTTCTTATTTAAGATCGAGGAACTTAGTTCTCAATTCTGCTTTAACTTAATGCACATCACACTCATGCAACACATAATCACGTAATAAGCTATACAAAAACAGTAACATGTAAGCAAGCATGAACTCATATTAACCTATATAGTGCAAGTATAAAACACACAGTTATGGACTTAAAACACCAAGAACCGCCTAATGCACTAAGATTTAGAGTTGAAGTAATCGAAATTGCACTTAGGAAACGTTTGTCCAACTTTAAGAACCGAATATGTGAGGGTCACAGAATTTCTTATTGGCCTCGGTCTCTCAACAAAGTGGTTTCTCCTTAACACTATTACGGTGGCAACCTCCTTGTTCCTCAACCCCTTTAGATAACCTCTTGTTGGCTTAAGATTGGAAGCTATTTGGCTTTCTCTATATACCCTTTCGGTCCTAACACTGTCCCCTATGGAGTATTAACAAAGAAAATGGCTCATACAAAATCTCAGGAAGCAAATCAATTTTACTGGGTACTAGTGGAGTGACAAAAGACAAGGTAGATTCCGGATCCAATAATGTATAATTAGGAAAAGGAAATACAAGAAAGTTTACCAGTAACCACATCCGCGAAATTCTCTTGCTCATCTCTTCCCTTCAACGCGTAGAATCTATTCATCTTAGGGGGTTTGGTTGTTGCATTGGGATTAGGTCGAGGCTGAGTATTTGCCTTGGCCGGATTCCTCACGTTTGGGCAGTCCCTAACGACATGACCACTCTTACCGCACCCATAGCATCCATTAAACCCTACCATGCACTTACCTCCATGCGCACGACCACATTTACCACATGCCCTTCGGTCAGGTTGGTCATTCCTATCACTGCCCCCCTTGTCATTAGTGTTCTTCGAAGGAGTAGGATTACTTGAGTGCTTGTATCCCTTCTTGAACTTGGGCCTATCCCCAACTCCAAATGAACTATTACCATTGCTCGAACCGGACTAATCCGTGGGCCGCGTCTTCTTACTCTCTCAGCTTTTTCACGACCGAAATCTAGACCCCAGATGAGACCTGCGTTATTGACCTCTGAGAGGTCACAGACAATCCTACATACGTCATTCTTACTCCACTCCTCCTCGAGATTCTCAGCAATTTTAGATCCAGTGTAAACGGGATGATTCATCCTCGTGAAGTCGCTTAACCTGCTAGCCATGGTGCTGGCATATGGGGTTCTTCCTGGGAACACCTTGTTGATCCGCCTTCGTTTCTCCTCTTATTCATCTTTCTGAATCTCAAGAGTTGATGTTAGATATGCTCTTAACACCAAGAAACAGACATTAGAGAAGGTAGATCAGAAGAAGGGAATTTTCCTACGCATCATGCAGTCTCTAATTCAGGATAGAGGTGCACTTCACTACCATGACTTAGAAACTACTCAATGTGGTTGATGTGAACTTATTATCCTTGGAATTTAACCTAGTGCTCTGATACCAACTTTGTCACGACCTAATCTAGACCCCAGACGAGTGGTGTCGTTGACCTCTCAGAGGTCGCAGACAAGCCTACATACGTCATTCTTACTTCATCTAGGTTAATTTTAGCGGAAAAATTGAACTTTTTGATCTCTTAGTTCATGCTATAAATTTTAAACTTAACATCATAGGTGTTCACAAATCAACCATCTAATATAGATAATCAAATGAAAGAAATAGTTCATAATTGCATTAAACGTATTTTTGCCAAAACGACACCAATACAAAGTCTGAAAAGAAAGTGGAAAGAAAAACTAGTAGAACATGCTCCACTAGATAAAGCCTACATCTAAGCTAGATAATAACGGTAGACATCCTCGAAAGAATGAGGGATTACCATGTCCGGATGAAAGCTCCATGTCCGGATAGCTGCAACGTCAACCTGTAAGCTCTAGCGTCCACCTATCCCTGCACCTAAAAATATAGAGTTGTATGGGATTAGTACACACTTGTACTTAGTATGGGTATATGCAAGCACACACCAAGGACATGCATGAGTAAGAATAGTTCTTTCCTAACAACATTATTATGAAAAGTCAAGTCAGTGGACTTGCCAAATTGGGAATTGTAAAGTTAGTGAACTTTCCAAATTTGGATTAGGAAAGTCATGCCATGAGAGTAACATGCATCATCATACTTATCATATTGCACACAACACATAACATCTTACACATAGCACATATCATATTGCATATAGCACATAACATCTTTCATATCATTCATTCATATGCCATGAGACCTTAGAATCATGGACTTGACATTAAGAATTTCCAAAATGAGGGCTCAACATATGGGACCTCAACTAGGGAGACTTCTTTAACAAACATAGAGTCTGCTTCATTCATGCATACGTACTTCATTTCATTCATTCATAAGCTAGTGTAAACACCAGCTATACCTAGGATGTAGTTTAAGACTCTCATCGGGTTTGCTGTGCAGTGATCAAGAATAATCTAGTGTCACTACTTGAGTCTAGCTCACCTCTTGATTATCCTATCCTATCACCTTTGGTATCGTACATTTCATTATGTGCATCATTTGAGGCTGGCCTCATTCTTTCATTGGGAACTTTAACTTTAACCGACATAGATCATGTGAGCATCATGAAATCCAGTGTATCCCCCTCACTGAAAAGAGGTGGAATCACCGGCCAAAGTGACCCAAAACATGCTAGCGTATATGGGAATTTAACCCCACCAGATGCCTATATTGGCAGTATAGGTTCGAAGACTAGGAGATATAAGGAGACTCATACCCGGCATGCCGGACAGTCTCATCTCATGAGAGTTACGTGAACCTCCGCCCTTCCTAAAAGAAGGCATCACCGCTCATATCTAGTCTATCAGTGCTCAATATAAAGTTTCATTACATTCAACTCATACGTCATGGAAGCTGTCTTCTAGTATATGGACATCATAGCTCAATAGATGATTTCTCATCTCATCATTAGTATTCAGTGTGTTAATCTCAATACTTTCATTGGAGTGTTCATAGAGACTAGTCTCTTCATTAACTTTACACTCTCATAGGTGAGTACGTTTTGGTAACATTTACTTAGGCTCATTTGAGATTGCTTTCATCTTTTACATTAGCCTCATATCATGTTGTCGCCACATTCATTAACATTAGCACAATTGCTCTTCATAATTACTCACCACTTTTTACGTGAATGTTTATTTCATCATATGCCAATGCACTTGGCCATTTGTGTGTTTCAAACTCTTACTTAACCCTTCTAGGGTTTCATCATTTCATTACATAATATTCATTTCATCGTATGCCAATGCAGTTGGCCATTTAGTGTGTTTCACACTCTTACTTAACCCTTCTAGGGTTTCATCATTTCATTACATAATATTCATTTCATCGTATGCAAATGCACTTGCCCATTTAGTATGTTTTACACTCGTACTTAACCTTTCTAGGGTTACATCATTCCATTACATACAGCTTAGGTTCACTTATTTTTAAACGTATGTTAGACTTATGGGTCTATACATATAAGCAATGAGGCTTCATTCATATTTCGTTTAAGTGATTCATATATTCCTAAGATTATCTGCTACAAGACTTATACATCTTGTAAGTAAGCCAAGATCTCGATTTCGATCTAAGTAGGCAACATTATTTTTGAACATTTATTCATGTATGACTTATGTATCAATACGGAATTTGGGCAAGGAAACCCGATTTCGAATCCCTTGGACAACACTTACATTTTTTTAATTCATTTTGGTTTGATCCATACGCCTTGGGGACCCAAGATCGCGCCCCAACGCCTTCATTTTATTTTTCCCTTAATTTCTCTGTTTATTTTTCGCTCAATGGAACTAAGAGGATGGGGGATCGAACCCCCACAATCTCATTTACTTCTTATTTTCATTACTATTACTTTCTCTCCTTTGGCAGAGGGGTTGTGAGTTCGAACCCCCACATCCCCTCTTTAATTTCTTTTAATTTTCTCCTTGAATCTGCCTAGGAGGTCATGGATTCGATTCCCATGCCTCACAATTCTTTTCTTTTCATTTTTCCTTTCTTCTTTAAACTTGCTACAGCTTACTGAGGGGCGTGAGATCGATTCCCCACGACCCCATAGTTTTTAATAAATTTTTTTAAACCTTCTCCTATGCTCCTATTTCGCTACTGACCAAGAGGTTGTGGGATCGATCCCCCACAGCCCCCTTTTTTTAAAAAAATTTAATTTACTGCAGGGGTTGAGGGGCGTGGGATCGATTCCCCACGACCCCTTTCTTTTTTTCATTATTTTCTGCATTCACTGAGGGGCGTGGGATCGATTTCCCACGACCCCATATATATTTTTTTATTTGCAGGGGTCTTCCGTGTTGTGGGATCGAAACCCCAGAACAACATTTCATTTTTTTTTCTTGCGAATTTCGCTGACCCCAGCCCCCATATCGAGCCCCGCCTACTACATTCCTTTTTGTTTATTAATTAAGGTTGCCTTAGTGAGGTCCTGGGTTCGATCCTTGCAGACCTCACTTATTGTTTTTTAATTTATTTGACGTCCAAAATTTCCTGATTCTTTCTAAAGCCTATTTCTAGGTTCTGGAAATTTATTCCACGATTTTTCTGCACCTTTTTCATCAAATTACACATTAGTTCTTAGGGAAATTTCATGGTTCATTTATAACGTTTTAGGTGCATTTTCATGGACTCGTTTAGCCAAGAGTTTCTCACTCAATCCAGCCACATAACATTTCATATGAACATCACGACTTACCTCAATTTATACACGTAAAAATACAACCATAATACATTAAAATTTTTGGAGCATTAAACAGAGAACATTAGTCACGGTTACATCCTTGCACAGACATGCACATAATTTCGAAACTACATAGGTTGTCATTCATACGATTTCAAACACACAAACATGAACATATTCATCACTAAAACATAACATACGTCTAATATCTACCAGCAAACATATCCAACCTAAGAATCATTGGGAGCTAGTGATAGGGACATGCAACGGGGAACAACCCTAGTTTTCGAACTTAATATTCTGAACCTTAAGGGGTCTCTTGGGAAAGGGACCAATAGAGAAGAGAACCCATACCTTTTTGACGTTCAAACCTCGACTTGCTTCCCAAATAAATCCTCAAAAAACACGTCCAACACCAAACTCGACAGAAAACCTTCTCTTTGACTACGTGATTGATTAGTTGTTTGTTTATAATTTTTGTTGTGAGTTCTTCAAGTGTGAAGAACTTTGGTTTACCTACTGTTCTTGAAGTTATATGGTAGAGAGAATCGTGAAAAATAAGAGAGAATGATCGTGTGTTTTGAGAGATAGACGTGAGAGAGTGATAGTTTTATTAGGCTTAGGAGTCTAGTTTAGGACTTAGTCAAATAAGGTTTTTATTAAATATTAAAAAATCTAATTTCCTTTTATTTTAAATCAGCTAATAAATAATAAATATAAGTTAATTACATTAATTTACCAACTTAAATTAAAAACAATTTAATTCATTGCTTCCACCTAGGTTCGAACCCGGGTGGAGCAAGACTTCACTTCAAGAGCCAATTTTCGGCCCTCTCTCCCCAAATTGCCCCTCCACCTTATTAATTGAATAATTAATTATATATTTAGGGTAATTATGATACTACCCTTAGCCTGGAAAAAGACCATTTTACCCCTATACCCTCCAAAACTATGATTTTCCCTTTTCAAGTCCGGTAAAGACTCATTCGAGTAAATCTTCGTATTCGAGAGCCCTACATGGTTGGACCCAACCTTTCCTAGATCAACTAACTCCCCAAGTTAGTTGGCTTGGCTGTAGCAAGGGTTCAGAGGTCTGGTTCTATGCGCATCAATCCGTGTGAACCCGGTCTAATCGTAACCATTCTAGACACATTAAGCATTACTTAGCATATCCATTTTTAGGGTTGTTACATTATTCCCCCCTTAGGAACATTCGTCCCCGAATGACACTACTCTTTACTAACAATAAGTAAGTCATCTATAGAACGTATGCATAAATAGGTAATTCAATACTCCCCATTGGTGAATATCTCATTCAAATATTAATATGATGGTGCACATCCTTGAAACCTACTAGTAGCTTCACATTAATAGACTAAGGAACTCTTTCCTAAACTAGTCTCATCAAAGAATATAACATAAGTAAACAATTAAGTCATACAAATCAGCAACCAACATGACGACTCAAACATATTAACCTCATACTAGTGCATAAACACCATACACAGTCAAATACATGAAAGACTAATTAAGGTTACGCACCCGAGACTTCACCAGAAGTGCCTTCCCCTGCACACCTAGACTTGAGTGCAAAAAATCGTTGCCTCCTTGGAGCCTGTTCACTTGGACCATTAGGCTGAACTCTCTCCTTCCCTTGTTCTTGACTTCTCCTATTCGGACAATCTTTCACCATGTGACCCAGTTTGCCACAACTGTAACAAGCATTAGAGACCATCATACACTCTCCTCTATGAAGTTTGTCACACTTCCTACAAGGTGGCTTCTCCTGAGGTGTATCTACTTCACTGTTTCTCTTAACTCTGGCATCGGAACCCCTATTACAGCGACCCTTTGATGAACTTGACTCCCCTTGGTGGGAGAGTCCCTTCTTAAACCTGGGCTTATCCCTGATTCAGTACTACTCTTTCCTGAAAAACTCTCATCAGCTTGCCTTGACATGTTCCTGCCCTAGTGTGCTTCCTCTTCTTGCATTCCTCCACTTGTTGGACATGAACCATAAGCATGGAAAGGCCCATGCTAGCATGCAGCATAGCTGCCCTACACTCCTCCTCGAGATTCTCAGTAATTTTAGATCCAGTGTAAACGGGATGATTCATCCTCGTGAAGTCCCTTAACTTGCTAGCCATGGTGCTGGCATATGGGGTTCTTCCTGGGAACACCTTGTTGCTCCGCCTTTGTTTCTCCTCGTATTCATCTTTCTGAATCTCAAGAGTTGATGTTAGAGACGCTTTTAACACCAAGAAACAGACATTAGAGAAGGCACGATAAGATCAGAAGAAGGGAATTTTCCTACGCATCATGCAGTCTCTAATTCAGGATAGAGGTGCACTTCACTACCATGACTTTGAAACTACTCAATGTGGTTGATGTGAACTTATTATCCATGGAATTTAACCTAGTGCTCTGATACAAAGTTTGTCACGATCGAAATCTAGACCCTAGACGAGTGGCATCGTTGACCTCTCAGAGGTCGCAGACAAGCCTACATACGTCATTCTTACTTCATCTAGGTTAATTTTAGCGGAAAATTTGAACTTTTTGATCTCTTATTTCATGCTAAAAATTTTAAACTTAACATCATAGGCGTTGACAAATCAACCATATAATATATAGATAATCAAATGAAAGAAACAGTTCATAATTGCATTAAACGTATTTTTGCGAAAACGGCACCAATACAAGGTCTGAAAAGTAACACTAGTGGAACATGCTCCACTAGCTAATGCCTACATCTAAGCTAGATAATAACGGTAGACATCCACTAAAGCATGAGGGCCTACTATGTCCGGATGAAAGCTCCACGTACGGATAGCTGCAACGTCAACCTGTAAGCTCTAGCGTCCACCTGTCCCTGCACCTAAAAATATAGAGTTGTATGGGATTAGTACACACTTGTACGATGTATGGGTATATGCAATCACACACCAAGGACATGCATGAGTAAGAATAGCTCTTTCCTAACAACATGATTATGAAAAGTCAAGTCAGTGGACTTGCCAAATTGGGATTAGGAAAGTAAGTGAACTTTCCAAATTTGGATTAGTAAAGTCATGCCATGAGAGTAACATGCATCATCATACTTATCATATTGCACACAACACATAACATCTTACACATAGCACATATCATATTGCATATAGCACATAACATCTTCCATATCATTCATTCATATGCCATGAGACCTTGGAATCATGGACTTGACATTAATAATTTCCAAAATGAGGGCTCAACATATGGGACCTCAACTAGGGATCCTTCTTTAACAAACACAGAGTCTGCTTCATTCATGCATACGTACTTCATTTCATTCATTCATAAGCTAGTGTAAACACCAGCTATACCTAGGATGTAGTTTAAGACTCTCATCGGGTTTGCTGTGCAATGATCAAGAATAACCTAGTGTCATTACTTGAGTCTAGCTCACGTCTTGATTATCCTATCTTATCACCTTTGGTATCGTTCATTTCATTATGTGCATCATTTGAGGCTGGCCTCATTCATTCATTGGGAACTTTAACTTTAACCGAAATAAATCATGTGAGCATCATGAAATCCAGTGTCTCCCCTACACTGAAAAGAGGTGGAATCACCGTCCAAAGTGACCCAATACATGCTAGCGTATATGGGAATTTAACCCCGCCAGATCCCTATATTGTCAGTATAGGTTCGAAGACTAGGAGATATAAGGAGACCTATACCCGGCATGCCGGACAGTCTCATATCATGAGAGTTACGTGAACCTTAGCCCTTCCCGAAAGAAGGCATCACCGCTCATAGCTAGTCTATCGGTGCTCAGTATATATTTCCATTACATTCAACTCATACATCATGGAAGCTGGCTTCTAGTATGAGGACATCATAGCTCAATAGATGATTTCTCATCTCATCATTAGTATTCAGTGTGTTAATCTCAATACTTTCATTAGAGTGTTCATAGAGACTAGTCTCTTCATTAACTTTACACTCTCATAGGTGAGTACGTTTCGGTAACTTTTACTTAGGATCATTTGAGACTGCTCTCATCTTTTACATTAGCCTCATATCATGTTGTCACCACATTCATTAACATTAGCACACTTGCTCTTCATAATTACTCACACCTTTTTTACGTGAATGTTCATTTCATGATATGCCAATGCACTTGTCCATTTGTGTGTTTTACACTCTTACTTAATCCTTCTAGGGTTTCATCATTTCATTACATAATATTCATTTCATCGTATGCCAATGCAGTTGGCCATTTAGTGTGTTTCACACTCTTACTTAACCCTTCTAGGTTTTCATCATTTCATTACATAATATTCATTTCATCGTATGCCAATGCACTTGGCTATTTATATATTTTACACTCGTACTTATCCCTTCTAGGGTTACATCATTTCATTACATATATCTTAGGTTCACTTATTTTTAACCGTATGTTAGACTTATGGGTCTATACATACAAGCAATGAGGCTTCATTCATAGTTCATTTAAGTGATTCATATCTTCCTAAGATTATGTGGTACAAGACTTATACATCTTGTAAGTAAGCCAAGATCTCGATTTCGATCTAAGTAGGCAACATTATTTTTGAACATTTATTCACGTATGACTAATGTATCAATACGAAATTTGGGCAAGGAAACCCGATTTCGAATACCTTGGAAAACACTTAAATTTTTTTTAATTCATTTTGGTTTGATCCATACGGCTTGGGGACCCAAGATCGAGCCCCAACGCCTTCATTTTATTTTTCCCTTAATTTCTCTCTTCATTTTTCGCTCAATGGAACTAAGAGGATGTGGGATCGAACCCCCACAACCTCATTTACTTTTTATTTTCATTACTATTACTTTCTCTCCTTTGGCCGAGGGGTTGTGGTTTCGAACCCCTACAGCCCCTCTTTAATTTCTTTTAATTTTCTCCTTGAATCTGCCTAGGAGGTCATGGGTTCGATTCCCACGCCTCACAATTCTTTTCTTTTCATTTTTCCTTTCTCCTTTAAACTTGCTACAGCTTACTGAGGGGCGTGGGATCGATTCCCCACGACCCCATAATTTTTAATGAATTTTTTTAAACCTTCTTCTATGCTTCTATTTCGCTACTGACCAAGGGGTTGTGGGATCGATCCCCCACAACCCCTTTTTTTATAAATTTAATTTACTGTAGGCGTTGAGGGGCGTGGGATCGATTCCCCACGACCCCTTTCTTTCTTTTATTAATTTTTGCATTCTCTGAGGGGCGTGGGATCGATTCCCAACGACCCCATATTTTTTTTTATTTGCAGGGGTCTTCTGTGTTGTGGGTTCGAAACCCCACAACAACATTTCATTTTATTCCTTTTTTTTTCTTGCGAATTTCGCGGACCCCAGCCCCCAGATCGATCCCCGCCTACTACATTCCTTTTTGTTTATTAATTAAGGTTGCCTTAGTGAGGTCTTGGGTTCGATCCCTGCAGACCTCACTTATTTTTTTTTAATTTTTTTGACGTCCAAAATTTCCAGATTCTTTCTAAAGCCTATTTCCAAGTTTTGGAAATTTATTCCACGATTTTTCTGCACCTTTTTCATCAAATTAAACATTAGTTCTTAGGGAAATTTCATGGTTCATTTATAACGTTTTAGGTGCATTTTTATGAATTCGTTTAGCCAAGAGTTTCTCACTCAATCCAGCCACACAACATTTCATATGAACATCACCGCTTACCTCAGTTTATACACGTAAAAATACAACCATAATACATTAAACTTTTTGGAGCATTAAACAGAGAACATTAGTCACGGTTACATCCTTGCACACACATGCACATAATTTCGAAAACACATAGGTTGTCATTCATACGATTTCAAACACACAAACATGAACATATTCATCACGATAACATAACACACGTCTAATATCTACCAGCAAACATATCCAACCAAAGAATCATTGGGATCTAGTGATAGGGACATGCAACGGGGAACAACCCTAGTTTTCGAACTGAATATTCTGAACCTTAAGGGGTCTCTTGGGAAAGGGACCAAGAGAGAGGAGAACCCATACCTTTTTGACGTTCAAACCTCGACTTGCTGCCCAAAGAACTCCTCAAAACACACGTCCAACACCAAAAGTTCAACACCAAACTCGACAGAAAACCTTCTCTTTGACTACGTGATTGATTAGTTGTTTGTTTATAATTTTTGTTGTGAGTTCTTCAAGTGTGAAGAACTTTGGTTTACCTACTGTTCTTGAAGTTATTTGACAGAGAGAATCATGAAAAAGAAGAGAGAATGATCGTGTGTTTTGAGAGATAGACGTGAGAGAGTGATAGTTTAATTAGGCTTAGGATTCTAATTTAGGACTTAGTCAAGTAAGGTTTTTATTAAATATTAAAAAATCTGATTTCCTTTTATTTTAAATCAGCTAATAAATAATAAATATAAATTAATTACATTAATTTACCAACTTAAACTAAAAACAATTTAATTCCTTGCTTCCACCTACGTTCGAACCCGGGTGGAGCAAGACTTCACTTCAAGAGCCAATTTTCGGACCTCTCTCCCCAAATTGCCCCTCCACCTTATTAATTAAATAATTAATTATATATTTAGGGTAATTACGATACTAACCTTAGACTGGAAAAAGACCATTTTACCCCTAGACCCTCCAAAACTATGATTTTCCCTTTTCAAGTCCGGTAAAGACTCATTCGAGTAAATCTTCGTATTCGAGAGCCCTACATGGTTGGACCCAAACTTTCCTAGCTCAACTAACTCCCCAAGTTAGTTGGCTTTGCGGTAGCAAGGGTTCAGAGGTCTGGTTCTACGCGCATCACTCCATATGAACCCGGTCTAATTGTAGCCATTCTAGACACATTAAGCATTACTTAGCATATCCATTTTTAGGGTTGTTACAGGCTTCTCTTTCTACGATGGCTTTCCTCAACTTGTTGTGCATGGACCATAAATCTACCAATTTCCATGTTATCGTGCAACATCGCTGCCCGACACTCCTCTTCCAAATCCTCCGACACACCAGTCATAAACCGGCTCATCTCATCCCTACTACTCGCCACAAGAGAAGAAGCGTATTTCGAAAGCTTAACAAACTTCAAATAGTATTCCCTAGCCGACATACCTCCTTGTCATAAGTTGATGAATTATTCGACTTTAGCTTCTCTCTGTTCTCTGGGAAAGAATCTCTCTAGGAATACAATTTTGAGAATGTCCCAAGTGACAGGAACATCCCTAGGTGTTCGACCATCTCCCCAAATCTTATGCCACACTTGCGCCACATCTTTGAGTTGATAAGCAGCCAACTCAGCCTTTTCTTCTTCATTAACCCCCATAGAACATAGAATATTATAAACCTCATCCACAAACTCTTGAGGATCCTCATTAGTTTTGGACCAATAGTAGACTGGAGGATTCATCCTAGTAAAATCCCTCAACCTACTAGCCATAGTGCTAACCTGCGGAGTTTCTGTGGGAGCAACTTCTCTATTGGCTTGAGTCGTGATGGCTTTTGCTTGCACAGTGATGGGTTGGACCATCTGAAGTAGTGCCGCCCTAACCTCTTCATCTGTCTTTCCAACTACGTTGGCGGGCACTTGAGCTTCAACGGCTGGGGCTTGAGGAGGAGCTTGATTACCTCCAACAGCTACTTCTTCAACCCTTCTGTTGGCGTTTCTTCTTGTGTTCATTGTCTACACGTATACACAAGAAGGGAGTTAGATACTGAGAATGACACAAAATGTCAAAGATCTAGATGGAACCATAAAGAGTAGAAGAAGGGAAGATTCCTAACATCACATAGTCTCTAAATCATGATTGTGGCGCGCTTCACAACCATAAGTTTGAAACTATGCAACGTGGTTGTGTTGAGCTATATATCCTAGGTAATTTAACCTCAGGCTCTGATACCAATTATGTCACGACCCGGATTCTGGAATCCGAACCGCGACCGGCATCGTTAACCTCTCAGAGGTCGCAGACAAGCCTCTTCTTAGCTTTCATCACAATCATACAGTTAAATTTGCGGAAAATTTAAAAAGTTTTAATACTTAGCAAAGTATACATAGAATTCATATAGTTTTGTATAAGAGTGATATTCTACTATCTCAAACTTTACAACCAACGATCAATAGATTAAACAATGAAATCAATGATCGTAATAATAATAATAGTTCGCCAATTGGCCTTATTACAACGCTTTTGAAATAAATACTTGGAATGAAACACTAGGGACAGTAGTCACTAGCTAAATCTAATGAACTAAGCTAGTATAATAAAACATAGCATCCTCGAACTCAAGAGGACCTACCAAAGTCTGGAAAATGCTATTCAAAACTGCTTCGACGGACTTCAACCTTCTTGAGAACCTGCGTCTATAAAAATAGTAAAAATATATGGGGTTAGTACACACTTGTACTAAGTATGGGTGTATGCACATAACACATAAGGAACGATGCATGAACAAGGAAAGCTCTTTCCTAAACAACATGTCAAGTTACGGTAATCACGTCACTTCTTGCTTAAAACGTTAATCTTGATTAATGATGTAAATATGACACTTTCTCATTCAATTAAGGCATACAACTAGTTTTATATATGGACATAAGACCTTGGAATCATAAACAAAATTTTAAAACAACTTAAACGATGTTTCTTATTTTTGATACTTAGGCCGACAGTGCCCTAATCTATACTTTGATTATTTACAATCTTTCTAGTTTCTTGTTGTGTAGTTCAATGATCTCCTTTGATCTTATGTTTCACTTACAAGTGCAATGATTCATTGTAGTCCCAAACCTACAATGAATTGAGTAAGCAATTCACAAGACTAAGGACAGGATTGGCTACATACCTAGGAGTTAGATTTTTCATTTTCTTCTTGTTGGGTAACTTACAAATAAGCCAATCTTTATTGGCTAAGCCCCTGATTTGATTATTTCATAATATATAGTTCTTGGGACATAATTCACGCTCCATTATTGGCTACCCCCAGCTTGCTATTTCGATAATACACTAATGATTAATATTTATTCAGCTCTTACTTTACTTGGTTCACTATGAACTTATGATTCTACTCCCTTGCTCGATCGTTCACTTTGAACTTGCTAATTATTCTTTCTTACTCTCTTAAAGAATTCTTTTAGCCTTGACGGAAGTAGACCATGCGAGCTGCATGAAATCCAGTGTCTTCCCCACACCGAAAAGGGGTGATTCACCAATTAAAGTGAACCAAGCTCTGTGTCTTCCCCACACCAACAAGGGGGATTCACCAGCTAAGGTGAATCGGTCGATATTTTCCCCACATCGTAAAGGGGGGTTCACAGCAGTAATGAACAGAATGTTTGTACTGAGCTATAACCGACATAGATCAAGTTAGCTATACATGAAATTCGGTGTCTCCCCCACATCGAAAAGAGGTAGAATCACCGGCCAAGGTGAATCCTAACATGCTAGCGTGTTTAGTGGGTGGCCGCCACTAGCTAGGTGCCCCTATGTTGGCAACATAGCTCTAAGACTAGGAGATGTACTGGGACCCTGGCGATATCATCTCATGAGACTTACGTGTGCTCGCACTCGCTCATATCTAGTTTATCGGTGCTAAGCTCGGATTTTATCTTCTTATCTTTTAAAGTTAACTCATTATATTATGGAAGCTTACTTATAGTTATGAGGTTTACTTACTCTATGAATGACTGGTCATCCCTATCTTTACTTGATGATTATGATCTTGAAACTTTACTTTATCATCATGGTGCGAGTTAGACTTGTCTCACGGATTCTAGCACCCTCGTTGTGAGTAACTTTGATGTAATGAGTAAGTGTTCTTGAGACTCGTCTCACTTCTTTCTAAAAATCTATATTAGGTCAATCTTACAACTTAACTCTTAGTTATATCTTTACTCACCTTAACTTGTTCACATCACTTACTTACCTTAAATCATTCATTATGATTGTTATTGATTCTTTGTAAGATTTTTCTGGCGTTCACAAATTGTGTGGATAGGGTATGTTGGGACTTGTCTGATTGATTGGCATACCCTATCATATGAGATTTTGAATTGAGATTAGAATGTCTTTTTGGAGTACTATATTTAGATATTGATTTGTTAGCCAATTTGTTGGCATCATTCAGAATTTCACCAATTACTTGTCATAATATTATCACTAACTAATTCACCCAATTCATGAATACATTATAATATTTTAACATGTTAGACAAGCTGACTTTTCACATATGATAAACATATCAACAATTAAACGAATACACATAACAATTCACTATCTCGAATCACAACTAGGCATTATAACAATTAACGTTTATGTAATTAACACCCTAGCATGCGGATCTAATCAAGTGTATTTCCCTCGACATTTAAATCAGTTAAACACACATATAGGATCAGTTAACACCACATACAACCAGCAAAGCATCAAGAATAATACTACTATACTACAAGAATCATAAATCGGAAGAACTAGGGAGATGAACATGCGATTCGATGGGAACAACCCTAGTTTCGATTTTCTTGAAGTAAAAACGTTTGAAAAGCCTCTTGGAAAAAGGATTACATGATAGAAAACCCATAACTTGCTGTAGAATTAAATCTACGAAGATTACTACGAACTTTGTACGAAGGAACCTTGAACGTTCTTGCTAGCCGCCTAAGGTTTGGTCACGGTCTCTTGTTCTTGCTTTGGACATTAATGGTGAACAAGTTTTGGGTATACATCTTTTTAAGAACTTATTGTTAACTAAGTTAATTTAGATTATATACTTAACTAAAATAGTTTTGGTAGTCAATTACCCAAAACGGTCTTCCTAGATTGACTAGGTTTAGAGAACTCTTAGGATTTACCAATTTTTATCTTGTTTTAGTTGTAGCGTCTTCTTGGAGTGAATAACGTGTCTAAGCCTTTAAAACTGAATGCTAACTAACTCTACTTGGATTATATAACCTAACTAAGGTAGACCAATTAGCTAATTACAAATACGCCCCTCCTAGATTGACTAGGATTAGAAGATTCTTCACTTGACCGTTTTTGGTGTCTTTCCTAGTAGTTTGGGTTTTGTCCTATTATTTTAATTAATTAAGTTGCTAAATTAATTAAATAGTCTAGGGTAATTACGAAAGTACCCCTAAGTGGTTAGGACCATAACAAACTATTTAGACCATCCTAGGTTAGGTACTAGGTTGTCTTTTTCTTGTCTTAACCGAATCTGGAAATTCCCTTTGTATTAGCGGTTTTAGCCTTTTAAATTAATTCATTAAGTAACCTAGGGTAATTAATCAATTAACCCTAAGTTGTTACGAAAATAACCAACTCTTTGGACAATCATAGGTTAGGTACTAGGTTATCCCTAAGTTAGTTAGGTTAGTTAGGTGTCACCAGACAAGGTCCTAGGTTGTCGTGTGTCTTGGCTGGTCAGTCATGGTCGTTCTTGGGGTAGTTAGTTAGTTAGGTTAGTTGGTTAGGGCCTACGGTAGGTTAATGGGCCTGGTCCCACACGATTGGACCCGCATGTTCATGTGTCCCCCAACCGCCCTAACCGAATTGGTTAGGGTGGTCCCCTCGGCCGTTCTTGACCATGTGCTTCTTGCATTTTCCTAACTAACTATTTGGAAGGCTCATTTGGAATATTTATTTATTGTCCCAAAGTATCCTCACTATGTCCTTGGGCACTCCTTTACTCTGCATGATCATTTTAAATGGTTATGTGCTATGGTGTCTAGGCTTGACACTTGGATGCCTCATACCTTGAGTATTGCATTAGCGATCACTATTTTAGCTTAGGGTCTTCTTTGCAGGTACAATTTCTAATAAGCTTGGAGCATATTTCGACTACTTGGATATTATTATAGAAATTGGCTAACACCCCTTAGCCAATTTTCTATACTATGCCCAATATTTTTCAATATTGGGCATCGGGATGCCTAAATACCCCCTATTCGCATTGTTAAGGACCTACAGGGCTCTTTAATAGACGTGTAATTTTCTGTAATGTTACATTATCCCCCCTTAGGAACATTCTTCCCCAAATGACACTACTTATCATTCCAAAACAAAAGACGGAAATTTTTGGAAATCACCTTAGCATACTAGAACTTTATCTCCGTGAATGTCTGATTCACAACGTACTCTGAGTGATGCACATACTCTAAGCTTATCTGAAGATTCTTATTTAAGATCGAGGAACTTACTTCTCAATTCTACTTTAACTTAATGCACATCACACTTATGCAACAAATAATCACGCAATAAGCTATACAAAAACAGCAACATATAAGCAAGCATGAACTCATATTAACTTATATAGTGCAAGTATAAAACACACAGTTATGGACTTAAAACACCAAGAACCTCCAATGCACTAAGATTTAGAGTTGAACTAATAGAAATTGGACTTTGGAAACGTTTGTCCAACTTTAAGAACCGAATATGTGAAGGTCACGAAATTTATTATTAGCCTCGGTCTCTCAACAAGGTGGTTTCTCCTTAATACTATTACGGTGGCGACCTCCTTGTTCCTCAACCCCTTTAGATAACCTCTTGTTGGCTTAAGATTGGAAACTATTTGGCTTTCTCTATATAACCTTTTGGTCCTAACACTGTCCCCTATGGGAGTATTAATAAAGAAAATGGCTCATACAAAATCTCATGAAGCAAATCAATTTTACTGGCTACTAGTGGAGTGACAAAATAAAAGGTAGATTCCGGATCCAATAATGTATAATTAGGAAAAGGAAAGATAAGAAAGTTTACCAGTAACCACATTCGCGGAATTCTCTTGCTCCTCTCTTCCCTTCAACGCGTAGAATCTGTTCCTCTTAGGGGGTTCGGTTATTGCATTGGGATTAGGCCGAGGCTGAGTATTTGCCTTGGACTGATTCCTCACGTTTGGGCAGTCCCTAACCACGTGCCCACTCTTACCGTACCCATAGCATCCATTAAACCCTACCATGCACTCACCATCATGCGCACGACCACACTTAACACATGCCCTTCGGTCAGGTTGGTCATTCCTATCATTAGTGTTCTTCAAGGTAGTAGGATTACTTGAGTGCTTGTGCCCTTTCTTGAACTTGGGCCTATCCCAAACTCCAAACGAACTATTACCATTGCTCGAACTGGACTGATCCTAGGGTCGCGTCTTCTTACTCTCTCGGCTTCTCTTTCTACGACGGCTTTCCTCGACTTGTTCTGCATGGAACATCAACCTACCAAGGTCCGTGTTATCGTGCAACATCATAGCCCAACACTCCTCTTCCAAATCCTCCGACAAACCAGTCACAAACCGGTTAATCTCATCCCTACTATTCGCCACAAGAGAAGAAACATATTTTGAAAGCTTAACAAACTTCAAAGAGTATGCCCTAACCAACATACCTCCTTGTCGTAAGTTGATAAATTCTTTGACTTTAGCTTCTCTCTGTTCTCAAGGAAAGAATCTCTCTAGGAATGCAGTTTTGAGAATTTCCCAAGTGACAGGAACATCGCTAGGTGTTCGACCATCTCCCAACATCCTGTGCCAGACTTGAGCCATATCTTTGAGTTGATAAGCAGCCAACTAAGCCTTTTCTTCTTCATTAACCCCCATAGCACATAGAATCTTATAAACCTCATCCACAAACTCTTGAGGATCCTCATTAGTTTTGGACCCATAGTAGACTGGAGGATTAATCCTAGTAAAATCCCTCAACCTACTAGCAATAGTGCTAACCTGTGGATTTTCTCTAGGAGGAACTTCTCTATTGGCTTGAGTCGTGATGGCTTGTGCTTGCACAGTGATGGAAACGGCCATCTGAAGCAGTGCGACCTAACTTCTTCATCTGTCATTCCAACTACATTGGCGGGCACTTGAGCTTCAATGGCTGGGGCTTGAGGAGGAGCTTGATTACCTCCATCAGCTACTTCTTCAACCCTTCTGTTGGCGTTTCTTCTTGTGTTCATTGTCTACACGTTTACACAAGAAGGGATTTAGATACTAAGAATGACACAAAATGTCAAAGCTCTATATGGAACGATAAAGATTATAAGAAGGGAAGCTTCCTAACATCACACAGTCTCTAAATCATGATTGTTGCGCGCTTCACAACCATAAGTTTGAAACTATGCAACGTGGTTGTGTTGAGCTTTAGATCCTAGGTAATTTAACCTCAGGATCTGATACCAAGTTTTTCACGACTCGGATTCTGGAATCCAAACCACGACAAGCGTCGTTAACCTCTCAGAGGTCACAGACAAGCCTCTTCTTAGCTTTCATCACAATCATACAGTGAAATTTGCGGAAAATTTAAAACTTTTTAATAGTTAGCGAAGTATACATCGACTTCATATAGTTTTGTATAAGAGTGATATTCTACTAGATCAAACATTACAACCATCTATCAATAGATTAAACAATGAAATAAATGATCGTAATAATAATAATAATAGTTCGCCAATTGGCCTTATTACAACAATTTTGAAATAAATACTTGGAATGAAACACTAGGGAAAGTAGTCACTAGATAAATCTAATGAACTAAGCTAGAATAATAAAACGTAGCATCCTCGAACTCAAGCGGACCTACCAAAGTCTGGAGAACGCTATTCAAAACCGCTTCAACGGACTTCAACCTTCTTGAGAACCTGGGTCTATAAAAATAGTAAAAATATAAGGGGTTAGTACACACTTGTACTAAGTATGGGTGTATGCACATAACACATAAGGGATGATGCATGAACAAGGAAAGCTCTTTCCTAAACAACATGTCAAGTTACGTTAATCACGTCACTTCTTGCTTAAAATGTTAATTTTTATTAATGATGTAAATATGAAACGTTCTCATGCAATTAAGGCATATAACTCATTTTCTATATGAACATAAGACCTTGGAATCAAGAACATAATTTTAGAACAACTTAAACGATGTTTCTTATTTTTGATACTTAGGCCGAGAGTGCCCTAATATATACTTGATTATTTACAATCTTTTCTAGCTTCTTGTTGTGTAGTTCAATGATCTCCTTTGATCTTATGTTTCACTTACAAGTGCAATTATTCATTGTAGTCCCATACCCAATGAATCGAGTAAGCAATTCACAAGACTAAGGACACGATTGGCTACATACCTATGTGTTAGATTTTTCATTCTTCTTCTTGTTGGGTAACTTACATTAATAAGCCAATCTTTATTGGCTAAGCCCCTGATTTGATTATTTCATAATATATAGTTCTTGGGACATAATTCACGCTCCATTATTTGCTACCCCTAACTTGCTATTTCTATAATACACTAATGATTAATGTTTATTAAGCTCTTACTTTACTGGGTTCACTATGAACTTCTGATTCTACTCCCTTGCTAGATCGTTCACTTTGAACTTGCTAATTATTCTTTCTTACTATCTTAAAGAATTCTTTTAGCCTTGACGGAAGTAGATCATGCGAGCTGCATGAAATCTAGTGTCTTCCCCACACAGAAAAGGGGTGATTCACCAATTAAAGTGAACCAAGCTCTGTGTCTTCCCCACACCAAAAAGTGGGATTCACCGGCTAAGGTGAATCGGTCGATGTTTTCCCCACATCGTAAAGGGGGGTTCACAGCATTAATGAACTGAATTCTTGTACTGATCTATAACCGACATAGATCATGTTAGATAGACATGATATCCGGTGTCTCCCCCACACATAAAAGAGGTGGAATCACCGGCCAAGGTGAACCCTAACTGGCTAGCGTGTTTAGTGGGTGGCCTTCACTACCTAGGTGCCCCTATGTTGGAAACATAGTTCTAAGACTAGGAGACGTACTGAGACCATGGCGATATCATCTCATGAGACTTACGTGTGCTCGCACTTGCTCATAGCTAGTCTATCGGTGCTAAGCTTAGATTTTATCTTCTTATCATTTAGAGTTGACTCATTACATTATGGAAGCTTGCTTCTAGTTATGAGGTTTACTTACTCTATGGATGACTGGTCATCCCTATCTTTACTTTGATGATTATTATCTTTAAACTTTACTTTATCATCATAGTGCGAGTGAGACTTGTCTCACGGACTCTAGTACCCTCGTATGTGAGTAACTTTGACGTAATGATTAAGTGTTCTTGAGACTCGTCTCACTTCTTTCTAAAACTCTATATTAGGTCAATCTTATAACTTAACTCTAAGTTATCTCTTTACTCACCTTAAGTTGTCCACGTCACTTAGTAACCTTAAATCATTCATTATGATTGTTATTGAATCTTTGTAAGATTTTTATGGCATTCACAAGTTGTGTGGATAGGGTATGTTGGGACTTGTCCCATTGATTTGCATACCCTATGTTATGAGAACTTGAAGTGAGATTAGAATGAGTTTTTGGAGTACTATATTTAGATATTGATTTGTTAGCCAATTTGTTGGCATCATTCAGAATTTCACCAATTACTTGTCATAATATTATCACTAACTAATTCAACCAATTCATGAATACATTATAATATTTTAACATGTTAGACAAGATGACTTTTCACATATGATAAACATATCAACAATTCAACGAATACTCATAACAATTCATATTCTCGAAACACAATTAGGCATTATAACAATTAACGTTTATGTAATTAACACCCTATCATGCAGATCTAATCACGTGTATTTCCCTGGACATTTAAATCACTTAAACACACATATAAGATCAGTTAACACCACATAAAACCATCAATGCATTGAGAATAACACTACTATACTATAAGAATCGGAAATCAGAAGAACTAGGGAGATGAACATGCGATTCGATGGGAACAACCCTAGTTTCAATTTTCTTAAAGTAAAAACGTTTTAAAATCCTCTTGGAGAAAGGATTACTTGATAGAAAACACATACCTTGCTGTATAATTAAATCTACGAAGATTACTACGAACTTTGTACGAAGGAACCTTGAACGTTCTTGCTAGACGCCTAGGGTTTGGTCACAGTCTCTTGTTCTTGCTTTGGACGTTAATGGTGAAAAACTTTTAGGTGTAGATATTTTTAAGAACTGATTGTTAACTAAGTTAATTTAGATTATATACTTAACTAAAATAGCTTAGGTAGTCAATTACCCAAAACGCCCTTCCTAGATTGACTAGGTTTAGAGAACTCTTAGGCTTTACCGATTTTTATCTTATTTTAGTTGTAGCGTATTCTTGGAGTGATCAACGTGTCTAAGCCTTTAAAACTGAATGTTAACTAACTCTACTTGTATTATATAACCTAACTAAGGTAGACCAATTATGTAATTACAAAAATGCCCCTCCTAGATTGACTAGGATTAGAAGATTCTTGACTTGACCGTTTTTTCTGTCTTTCCTAGTAGTTTCGGTTTTGTCCTATTATTTTAATTAATTAAGTTACTAAATTAATTAATTAAATAGTCTAGGGTACTTACGAAAGTACCCCTAAGTTGTTAGGACCATAACAAACTCTTTGGACTATCCTATGTTAGGTACTAGGTTGTCTTTTTCTTGTCTTAACCGAATCTATAAATTCCCTTTGTATTTGCGGTTTTAGACTTTTAAATTAATTAATTAAGTTTCTAAATTAATTAATAAGTAACCTAGGGTAATTACTAAAGTAACCCTAAGTTGTTACGACAATAACCAACTCTTTGGACAACCATAGGTTAGGTACTAGGTTGTCCCTAAGTTAGTTAGGTGTCACCCGACAAGTTCCTAGGTTGTCGGGCGTCTTGGCTGGTCGGTCTTGGGGTAGTTAGTCAGTTAGGTTAGTTCGTTAGGGCCTAGGGTAGGTTAAGGGGTCTGGTCCCACGCGGTTGGACCCGCATGTGCGTGTGTCCCCTAACCGCCCTAACCGAATTAGTTAGGGTGGCCCCCTCGGCCATTCTTGACCATGTTCTAGCCCATGTGCTTCTTGAATTTTTCTAACTAACTATTTGGAAGGCTCATTTGGAATATTTACTTATTGTCCCAAAGGATCCTCACTATGTCCTTGGGCACTACTTTACTCTACATGATCATTTTAAATGGTTATGTGCTATGGTGTCTAGGCTTGACACTTGGATGCCTCATACCTTAAGTATTGCATTAGCATCACTATTTTAGCTTAAGGTCTTCTTTGCAGGTACAATTTCTAATAAGCTTGGAGCATGTTTCGACTACTTGGATATTATTATAGAAATTGGCTAACACCCCTTGGGCATCGGGATGCCTATGTACCCCCTATTCGCATTCTGAAGAACCTACAGGGCTTTTTAATAGACGTTTAATTTTCCGTAATGTTACATTATCCCCCCATTAGGAAAATTCATCCCCGAATGACACTACTTATCGTTTTAAAACAAAAGACAGAATTTTTCGGAAATCACCTTAGCATACTATTACTTTATCTTCCTGAATGTCTGATTCACAACTTACTCTGAGTGATGCACATACTCTAAGATTATCTAAATCTTTTTATTTAATATCGAGGAACTTACTTCTCAAATCTACTTTAATTTAATGCACATCACACTCGTGCAACACATAATCACGTAATAAGCTACACAAAAACAACAACATGCAAACAAGCATGAACTCATATTAACTTATATAGTGCAAGTATAAAACACACAGTTATGGACTTAAAACACCAAGAACCGCCTAATGCACTAAGATTTAGAGTTGAGGTAATCGAAATTGGACTTAGAAAACGTTTGTCCAACTTTAAGAACCGAATATGTGAGGGTCACGGAATTTCTTATTGGCTCGGTCTCTCAACAAGGTGGTTTCTCCTTAATACTATTACGGTGGCAACCTCCTTGTTCTTCAACCCCTTTAGATAACCTCTTGTTCGCTTAAGATTGGAAACTATTTGGCTTTCTCTATATACACTTTCGGTCCTAACACTGTCCCCTATGGAAGTATTAATAAAGAAAATGGCTCATACAAAATCTCAAGAAGCAAATCAATTTTACTGGCTACTAGTGGAGTGACAAAAGACAAGGCATATTCCGGATCCAATAATGTATAATTAGGAAAAGGAAAGATAAGAAAGTTTACCAGTAACCACTTCCGCAGAATTCTCTTGCTCCTCCCTTCCCTTCAACGCGTAGAATCTGTTCCTCTTAGGGGGTTCGGTTGTTGCATTGGGATTAGGCCAAGGCTTAGTATTTGCCTTGGCCTGATTCCTCACATTTGGGTAGTCCCTAACCACGTGCCCACTCTTACCGCACCCATAGTATCCATTAAGCCCTACCATGCACTCACCTCCATGCGCACGACCACACTTACCACATGCCCTTTGGTCAGGTTGGTCATTCCTATCACTGCCCCCCTTGTCATTAGTGTTCTTCGAAGGAGTAGGATTACTTGAGTGCTTGTGCCCTTTCTTGAACTTGGGCCTATCCCGAACTCCAAATGAACTATTACCATTGCTCGAACTGGACTGATCCAAGGGCCGCGTATTCTTACTCTCTCGGCTTCTCTTTCTACGACGGCTTTCCTCAACTTGTTGTGCATGGATCTTCAACCTACCAAGGTCCATGTTATCGTGCAACATCGTTGCCCGACACTCCTTTCCCAAATGCCCCGACACACCAGTCACAAACCGGCTCATCTAATCCTTACTATTTGCCACAAGAGAAGACGCATATTTCAGAATCTTAACAAACTTCAAAAAGTATTCCCTAACCGACATACCTCCTTGTCATAAGTTGATGAATTCTTTGACTTTAGATTCTCTCTGTTCTCAAGGAAAGAATCTCTCTAGGAATGTAGTTTTGAGAACGTCCCAAGTGAAAGGAACATCCCTAGGTGTTCGACCATCTCCCAACATCCTGTGCCACACTTGAACCACATCTTTGAGTTGATAAGAAGCCAACTAAGCCTTTTCTTCTTCATTAACCCCCATAGCACATAGAATATTATAATATTCATCCACAAACTCTTGAGGATCCTCATTAGTTTTGGACCCATAGTAGACTGGACGATTCATCCTAGTAAAATCCCTCAACCTACTAGCAATAGTGCTAACCTGCGGATTTTCTGTAGGAGCAACTTCTCTATAAGCTTGAGTCGTGATGGCTTGTGCTTGCACAGTGATGGATGGGGCCATCTGAAGTAGTGCCGCCTTAAACTCTTCATCTGTCATTCCAACTACATTGGCGGGCACTTGAGCTTCAATGGCTGGGGCTTGAGGAGGAGCTTGATTACCTCCAGCATCTACTTCTTCAATCCTTTTGTTGGCGTTTCTTCTTGTGTTCATTGTCTACACGTATACACAATAAGGGAGTTAGATACTTATACTGACACAAAGTGTCAAAGCTCTAGATGGCACGATAAAGAGTAGAAGAAGGGAAGATTCCTAACATCACACAATCTCTAAATCATGATTGTGGCGTGCTTCACAACCATAAGTTAGAAACTACGCAACATTGTTGTGTTCAGCTTTAGATACTAGGTAATTTAACCTCAGGCTATGATACCAAGTTTGTCGCGACCCGGATTCTGGAATCCGAACCGCGACCGGCGTCGTTAACCTCTCAGAGGTCGCAGAAAAGCCTCTTCTTAGCTTTCATCACAACCATACAGTTAAATTTGCGGAAAATGTAAAACTTTTTAATACTTAGCGAAGTTTACGTAGACTTCATATAGTTTTGTATAAGAGTGATATTCTACTAGCTAAACTTTACAACCATCTATCAATAGATTAAACAATGAAATAAATGATCGTAATAATAATTATAATAGTTCACCTATTGGCCTTATTACAATGCTTTTGAAATAAATAATTGGAATGAAACACTAGGGATAGTAGTCACTCGCTAAATCCAATGAACTATTCTATAATAATAAAACTTAGCATCCTCGAACTCAAGAGGACCGACAAAAGTCTGGAGAACGCTATTCCAAATCGCTTCGACGGACTTCAAACTTCTTGAGAACCTGCGTCTATAAAAATAGTAAAAATATATGGGGTTAGTACACACTTGTACTAAGTATGGGTGTATGCACATAACACATAAGGGATGATGCATGAACAAGGAAAGCTCTTTCCTAAACAACATGTCAAGTTACGGTAATCACGTTTCTTCTTGGTTAAAATGTTAATCTTAATTAATGATGTAAATATGACACATTCTCATTCAATTAAGGCATACAACTCATTTTATATATGAACATAAAACCTCGGAATGATGAACATAATTTTAGAACAACTTAAACGATGTTTCTTATTTTTGATACTTAGGCCGAGAGTGCCCTAATCTATACTTAGATTATTTTCAATCTTTTCTAGCTTCTTGTTGTGTATCTCAATGATCTCCTTTGATCTTATGTTTAACTTACAAGTGCAATAATTCATTGTAGTCCCATACCTACAATGAATCGAGTAAGCAATTCACAAGACTAAGGACACGATTGGCTACATACCTATGAGTTAGATTTTTCATTCTTTTTCTTGTTGGGTAACTTACATTAATAAGCCAATATTTATTGGCTAAGCCCCTTATTTGATTATTTCATAATATATAGTTCCTAGGACATAATTCACGGTCCATTATTGGCTACCCCCAACTTGCTATTTCTATCAAACACTAATGATTAATGTTTATTAAACTCTTACTTTACTTGGTTCACTATGAACTTATGATTCTACTCCCTTGCTCGATCGTTCACTTTGAACTTGCCAATTATTCTTTCTTACTCTCTTAAAGAATTCTATTAGCCTTGACGGAAGTAGATCATGCGAGCTACATGAAATCCAGTGTCTTCCCCACACCGTAAATGGGTGATTCACCGATTAAAGTGAACATTGCTCTGTGTCTTCCCAACACCAAAAAGGGGGATTCACCGGCTAAGGTGAATCGGTCGATGTTTTCCCCACATTGTAAAGGGGAGTTCACGACAGTAATGAACCGAATGCTTGTACTAAGCTATAACCGACATATATCATGTTAGCTATACATGAAATCCGGTGTCTCCCCCACACCTAAAAGAGGTGGAATCACCGGCCAAGGTGAACCCTAACTTGCTAGCGTTTTTAGTGGGTGGCCTTCACTAGCTAGGTACCCCTATGTTGGAAACATAGTTCTAAGACTTGGAGACATACTTAGACCTTGGCGATCTCATCTCATGAGACTTACGTGTAATCGCACTCGCTCATAGCGAGTCTATCGGTGCTAAGCTCAGATTTTATCTTCTTATCTTTTAGAGTTGATTCATTACATTATGGAAGCTTGCTTCTAGTTATGAGGTTTACTTACTCTATGGATGACTGGTCATCCCTATCTTTACTTGATGATTATGATCTTGAAACTTTACTTTATCATCATGGTGCGAGTGAGACTTGTCTCACGAACTCTAGCACCCTCGTATGTGAGTAACTTTGACGTAATGATTAAGTGTTCTTGAGACTCGTCTCACTTTTTTCTAACACTCTATAATAGGTCAATCTTATAACTTAACTCTTAGTTCTCTCTTTACTCACCTTAACTTGTTCACGTCACTTAGTAACCTTAAATCATTCCTTACGATTGTTATTGATTCCTTGTAAGTTTGTTATGGCGTTCACAAGTTGTGTGGATAGGGTATGTTGGGACTTGTCCCATTGATTGGCATACCCTATGTTATGATATCTTGAATTGAGATTAGAATGTCTTTTTGGAGTACTATATTTAGATATTGATTTGTTAGCCAATTTGTTGGCATCATTCAGAATTTCACCAATTACTTGTCATAATATTATCACTAACTAATTCAACCAATTCATGAATACATTATAATATTTTAACATGTTAGACAAGATGACTTTTAACATATGATAAACATATCAACAATTTAATGAATACTCAGAACAATTCGCATTCTCGAAACACAATTAGGCATTATAACAATTAACGTTTATGTAATTAACACCCTAGCATGCGGATCTTATCACGTGTATTTCACTCGACACTTAAATCACTTAAACACACATATAAGATCAACCTTAGTTTCGATTTTCTTGAAGTAAAAACGTTTGAAAAGCCTCTTGGAGAAAGGATTCCATGATAGAAAATCCATACCTTGCTATAGAATTAAATCTATGAAGATTACTACAAACTTTGTACGAAGGAACCTTGAACGTTCTTGCTAGGCGCCTAGGGTTTGGTCACAGTCTCTTGTTCTTGCTTTGGACGTTAATGGTGAACCGCTTTTAGGTATAGATCTTTTTAAGAACTGATTGTTAACTAAGTTAACTTAGATTATATACTCAACTAAAATATCTTAGGTAGTCAATTACCCAAAACGCCCTTCCTAGATTGACTAGGTTTAGAGAACTCTTAGGCTTTACCGATTTTTATCTTGTTTTAGTTGTAGCATCTTCTTGTAGTGAATAACGTGTCTAAGCCTTTAAAACTGAATGTTAACTAACTCTACTTGGATTATATAACCTAACTAATGTAGATCAATTATCTAATTACAAAAACACCCCTCCTAGATTGACTAGGATTAAAAGATTCTTGACTTGACCATTATTGGTGTCTTTCCTAGTAGTTTCGGTTTTATCCTATTATTTTAATTAATTAATATGCTAAATTAAATAATTAAATAGTCTAGGGTAATTACTAAAGTACCCCTAGGTGGTTATGACCATAAGAGACTTTTGGACCATCCTAGGTTTGGTACTAGGTTTTCTTTTTTTTGTCTTAACCGAATCTGGAAATTCCCTTAGTATTTTCGGTTTTAGCCTTTTAAATTAATTAATTAAGTTTCTAAATTAATTAATTAAGTAACCTAGGGTAATTACTAAAGTAACCCTAAGTTTTTAGGACAATAACCAACTCTTTGGACAATCCTAGGTTAGGTACTAGGTTGTCCCTAAATTAGTTAGGTTCATTAGGTGTCACCAGAAAAGGTCCTTGGTTGTCGGGTGTATTGGCTGGTCGTTCTTGGGGTAATTAGTCAGTTAGGTTAGTTTGTTAGGGCCTAGGGTAGGTTAGGGGGTCTTGTCCCACGCGGTTGGACCCGCATGTGCATGTGTCCCCCAACCACCCTAACCGACTTGGTTAGGATGGTCCCCTCGGCCTTTCTTGACCATGTGCTAGCCCATGTGCTTCTTGATTTTTCCTAACTAGCTATTTGGAAGGCTCATTTGGAATATTTACTTATTGTCCCAAAGGATCCTCACTATGTCCTTGGGCACTACTTTACTCTACATGATCATTTTAAATGGTTATGTGCTATGGTGTCTAGGCTTGACACTTGGATACCTCATACCTTAAGTATTGCATTAGCGATCACTATTTTAGCTTAGGGTCTTCTTTGCAGGTACAATTTCTAATAAGCTTGGAGCATGTTTCGACTACTTGGATATTATTATAGAAATTGGCTAACACCCCTTAGCCAATTTTCTATACTATGCCCAATATTTTTCAATATTGGGCATCGGGATGCCTATGTACCCCCTATTCACATTCTTAAGGACCTACAGGGCTCTTTAATCACTACACCATTTTAGGCTTTAAACCACACTTGTAAAGTGTGGCATAAACTTGCAAAAAGTGTGGCCTTTAATGAAAGACAACAATTTTTTACTTTAGGCAACACTTTTTTGGGCGTGGCCAAAAGAGGGGTAACCTTTGACCTTAGGCTACACTTTTCAAGTGTTACCATAGCAGCTACGCTTAAAAAGCGTGGCCTATGAGGTACAAAGGCCACGCTTTGTAGCATCTCATTGGCAACACTTTTATTTGATTAAACTACACTTTCTAATGTGGCCTTTGCTTTGTTATTGGCCACACTTTAAAAGTGTAGCTTTTTATACCACTTCAACAACAACACTTACAAAGTGTAGCCTTTTCAAATTTACATTTTTATAATAAATAATCCACACAATTGGCATCCCTCTAGCCACACTTTCAAAGTGTGGCAACATTCTCTAGAATTTTCATAGCCACAATTTCTAATTGAAAAATAATAATTTTGTCTTGGATGGATTCCATAATCACATAATTGTATAATATAAATGATATAAATCATGAAATTATCTATTAAATAGTTCAATATATTTATTTACAATAAACTTCAAAAAAATATGTCTTCTACTACATACTTAGAAAGGAATATTGTAAAGAGGTGTACAAACAATAAATTTCACATTGTATTCAACTTAGCTGGCATTCATAAGGTTCCAACCTTGGCTCCACCTTTTCTGATGATCTTGTTTTGTTCCCATCAACCAACAAGTTCATAGCACCATTTTAACCTTTTTGCAGCTTCTCACCATCGTTTAATTCTAAGTGAAGTAGCAGGTCCTGGCTGTGAAGTTTTGGTGGCTCCCCCGGGTTTCATGGTCAAATTTTTGTGAAGCAAGGTAAGTTGAAGTCGTTACAACATCTTCTATGACTGGATGCATGTTAGGTTGCTCCTGAACACACATTGCTGCGATTGCTAGAGCTTGGGACAGGCCCCTTACCGGATAATGGCCTTGTAGCATTGGATCAGCCATCTGTGAGAACTATCTCCAATCATTGAATAATGTTCTTGCCCATATAACCAGATTTAAATCTCTCCAGTTTTTGAACTTTCAATTGCTTTCCTGCCTCTAATAATCTCAAAGAGGACTACCCTAAAGTTGTAAACATATGATTTCAAAGTCATTGTATCTTCATGGAATACTCTGGTGCACAGTACCCACAAGTACCCATAACTCTTGTAGATATATGGTTGTTTTGCACAGCTGATTAGCTTTTTGTGATGAACTAATCTACACGAATAACCATGAACAAGTGAAAATCAAGAACATGGAAGTATGCTTGAAGCTGCAATATACGTTGCTCTAGTTACACACATGAAAAGAAGAAACGCAGAACTAAAGTTAAATTTATTGGGGTCACCAAGGAATTCAGCTTGAGGCACAGGTTGAAAAAGTTAATATTTTACATACCCATTCAATGCACCAGCCAAGAGAAGATGCTTTAAAGATTTCATCAGCGGCTAGTTCTTATCCATCATTAAACAAACTAAGGCTGTCAATAATAGATTGTTCTCGATACAACTTGCGTGCATAGAGAATACACCATTATAAAGTTGCTGGAAGATATTCTCGAGTAACCAAAGATTGTAAAAGTAGTGCAAAATTTTAGAATGTTTCATAAGTAGAAATTATTTCCTACCTCGAGGTACATTTTAGTCCAGCATCTGAAGCAAATCATAAAAAATATCAGTTACATATAGACTGTTCAAAAAATTGAAAAAGTCCGAAAGACTAAAAGTGAAAAGAAAATGAGAGTCGAATGTATCCACAAATTACCACATCAATAGTGCTGAACTAACAACAAGTTCTATACACCAACTAGTTTATATTACAAGGTACAGTAGAAGATAATCCATGTTGAACGCACACCAAAGGTTGTTATAGAGACTCACCTTTCTCAAATCACATAATATTGATTTTCATTGTAAAGGAAACTATTCAGCTAAAGTTCTTCCTCATTCTGCGGAGAACAAAAAAGAATCACGGCACCAACAATCTCTGCAGCTGAAAGAACTATCAAAGTAGCGAGAGCAATTTTTGCCGCTTGTGACCTTCATGCTTTAAGATCAATTGAAATTCATGTACTTTCTGCAACACCGAAAGAATAAGGTATATGGTAGTGCACAATAGTGATTGTAAAGAATACGCACAGAACGGATGTTTACAGTATCGATTTGGAAACAGACCAGAGAGAAGAATGATTAGATCAAATGCCCACCAATCCAAGCAAACTATTACAGCAAGTGGGATGGCAAAGCGGAAGAAGTCCCCCATAGTTAAGAAAACATCCGTAGAGAATAAAGCTCGAGTCTTTTCACAAAACGATGAGTACTTGACATAAAGTATAAGTAAGATCACATTCAACCAAGAGGATAAACTGATTCACAACGCTTCTCAAATGATCCCTAACTTCAAGTTGAATATAAAAGCCCAACAAATCGTAACTTGGAAGCATAAAGATACAATTGCACATAAAATCATTGGTAGTATTAAACTATGTGCCAGAAACAGTCAGATAATAGCACTATAAGTAAAGTTATAAAAGCCGACATAGAGTCTCTAGCGCACTACACATTCTGAAAAGAACATTGTAACCAATAACACTGGAAAGTGAAGTAGCAATAGAAGCACTAGAGAGTGAAAGTTGACAAAGGTTACCTAACATAATCATTGGTGAAACATGCACATGGTACTGTGATACCGTCACTACTATCATAGGCAAAGTAATGCGACTCGTCTCTTCACCTCTTCGATAAACACTTCCCCGCTTACCGCCACATATTCTTTCTCCAAATTAACCAGCGGCTCTTCCTCCGCCATAATACTTGTCTTTACTACTCTCTCTTTCTTCATAAAATAGTCAGGCACATGTGAAATTTACACCATTATAATGTCATTGAATGGAAGATGGAAAAATATCTAAGATACTGCTCAATATAAAAATAGCTTCTTCATACACACCTTGCAAGAGATGTCAAAACTCTACAACAGAGACAAGCAACAACTTCACATGCAGTAATCAAAATTAACATAATACATCCAAGAAAGAACAAAGGGCTCTGCATAAATTTCCAACAGAATTCACATTAAAGGGCAAAATACCAAAGAGAAAATTCTGAACTTTCTACAAATTCAAAATTATTAAATATCTATCAAAGTTAGCTGCAAAAACATTGACCAGCCTGTATTAATCTTACATCTTTTTTATAATTTCCTATGATCAATTAATATAACATCTTTTCCCCAAAAAATTGAATATTTTTACTTATTATTCTCTCCCAGCAACCAAAACAACAACTACAATCAAGAACCAAAAATAACGACTGCAAATATTCATCATAGCATTTTTGAGCAGTAAACTCATCATAATGTGATAAGCATACAATGAATATCTGTAACAATGGAGTTAACTACTTCAATAAGTGATTCTACAACAATTTAGTGCCCTTACAAATAATTAGTCAAGATACAAATCGAGATGTACGAAAAAAAGTGTGTAAATTATCTCAATGATACGAGAAAAAAGTCAATATATAATTATAAAAAACATGAGATGAAAGGCTGAAATACGTTTAACATGCACCTACCCTTACCAACATTAGTGAGCGTACAACATTTTTTAGGAATGAGCTGGAGTGAGTAAACTAACCTGGTGATTCACCATAGCACCATCTTTTATGTTAGAACAGAACTTGAGCAACAAGTGAATTTGCAAGTACTGCCTGCTGAGTATCCTTCCTAAAATGGTATGTATTCTCACCCCAAATTCCTTCAATCGGTTTAGTAACTCATAAAGAAATTCGAAGGTGAATTTGTATTATTTGTTCAAATTCTCTCGCACACTTGGCTGGATCCTAAACCACTCTCCCAACAACTTGTGTACATGAGAACTGATGATTCTCTAAGCCACTGGATATCGCTCACAAAACCTCAAATATTCTATCAGTAACTCAGCCTGATCTAGTTTATCGTCTTCCTTCATTACTACAACACGCAATCCCCAATTAGCAGTTCAATATCCAGCAAAGACGGTTGGATTCTCAAGAAGAGGATCTGTTGAAAGTACCCAATTAACACGAGTTTCTTCCAAGTAACTGTTTACATCATCGATGTGTTGACAAAGAAGACGGAAAGAACGCTCTGAGTCATAAACCAACGGTGCCACTATAAGTTTGGGCTCGCCTAGCTTCTTCTAATGAGACGACGCTCTCTCTATCCGCAATTCCCCTTTCAAGTAACCATTTGAACGATTCAGATCCAAAACCCATCAAAGGGAAATAGGGTTTAGGGTATGAGATTTTATTTGGGCAAAAAATGATTTGATTTGGGCAAAAAATATAGCTCCTGTTTTGATTTTGATAAAGAGCAGCTCCTATGTTAATTTGGGACAAAATTTTTTTTAAAGAATGTTTCTTTGTATAGAATTTCTCTTGTATGAGTTTCTTTTTTGAAAAATTAGAAATTGGGGGGAAAGTTGAATATATTGGAGGGAATATAATGTTTTAGTGAAAATTTTGGGAAAATTATAATGCTACATTTGTAAAGTGTTGTTTTTAAAATTATAAAAATAGTATAGTTTAAAAGTGTAGTCATATGTGTAAATAGGTGTTTTCAATTATATCATAATTTGACAACGTTTATTATGTGTAGCCTATACTACTAAAGAGCCCGTTTTATAAGTGTTGCTAATATTATCGTTGCCAAAAGCTAAAAACTAAAGCTACACTTTAAAAGTGTACCCAAAAATATTTTTGGCAGCACTTTATAAGTGTTGTATAGATTTAGTGTGGCCTTAGGACTAAAATGGTGTAGTAAATAGACGTGTAATTTTCCGGAATGTTACATTATGCCCAATTATTATACTATTGTTTAGATGGTTATGAGATGAGAGATCCGTTTTAAGACTATGTTATATCTTATATATATATATATATATATATATATATATATATATATATATATGTATATATATATATATATATATAAGTAACCTGCATCGTCATCCCTCAGAGAGGACTAAGACATTCATAGGTTAAAAATGCGGAAAATTTAAAACTTTTCTTCTATATCTATCATGAGAATTACATAGAGCTCTCACATACACATAATATATTCATATCGAGTATACATAGACCCTTCGTATAAGAAGATTACATAGTCTTCTACTTATATGTGTGTGTGTGTGTGCCATAAAAGTAGAAGACTGTGTAATTTTCTTATACGAATGGTCAATGTATACTCGATATGAATATATTATGTGTATGTGAGAGCTTTATGTAATTCTCATGATAGATATAGAAGAAAAGTTTTAAATTTTCTGCATTTTTAACCTATGAATGTCTTAGTCCTCTCTGAGGGATGACGATGCAGGTTACGTCTAGGGGTACTTCTCTGATGTGACAAACTTGGTATCATAGCATGAGGTTGAATATCCCTAGAAACGATGTCTCATTAAACCACGTCTACGTAGATTTTTATTTATAAATGTGAAGCGCGCCGCCACACTTATGAATGAGAGACTATGTGATGCTTAGAATTCTCATCTTTTTGTACTCTTATGTCGTGCCTCTAGAGTACTATTATGTTCTTTAACCTAAAACTTGTATGGTGGTTTTAGGTATGAATACTCGAAGAGCAGCTGCTAGAAGGGCCGAATAAGAAATGGCTAATGTGGGAGCCAATGACAATCAAGTACCTCCAAAAGACAACCAAGTGCCTCCACTTAAAGAAATTGCTATGGGTGATCAAGATCTGGTTGCTCCTCCCCCGATGACCGATGGAGATATAAGGGCGGCTTTTCTCACTTTGACTCAATCTATGACATCTTAAGCTTATGCCATCACTTCTAAAGTTCAAGCTATAATGGCCCAAATGAATAGGGAGTTTTGACTTTGAGTGCCTCAACATGCTAACACTACTGCCTCGCGTTTGAGAGAATTTACTAGAATGAATCCACCTATGTTCTTTGGGTCGATGTCGGATAAGGACCCTCAAGATTTCCTCTATGAGGTCTATAATATTTTCTATTCTATGGGTGTGACCTACATTGAGAAAGCCGAGTTAGCGGCTTGTAAACTCAAAGATGTGGCCTAAACATGGTATGTGCAATGGAAGGATAATAGGGCACTAAGAGGTGGTCCGATGACTGGAGATCTTCAAGAAGGCTTTCTATGATAGGTTCTTTCCTATAGAGATGAGGGAAGCTAAAGTTGAAGAACTCATCAACCTTCTTCAAGGAGGTATGAGTGTACTTGACTATTTCTTGAAATTCACTAAATTGTCCAAGTATTCTCCATCTTTCGTCTCAAACCCAAGGGATGAGATGAATCATTTTGTTACTGGGGTTTTCGATAACTTGGTGGAAGAATGTTGTTCGGTTATGCTTCATGATAATATGAATATTTCTCGTCTCATGGTTCATGCTCAACAAGTTGAAGAATGTAGGTAAAGTAGAAAGAGTAGGGAGGCCAAGAAGGCTAAGTCTTATGAAGTTGGTTCTTCAAAGGGTAGGCTTGACATCCAAGACAAGCCTAGGGTCAAGAAGAGGTTTTCTAATCAAGTTCCTACAAATTTCCCTAGGCTCTTGATGATAGGGTGTCTAACCCTAAGCCTCAAAATAGAAGAGGTACTAGCTCACCAAGCAAGAAGCCAACTTGTGGAAAGTGTGGAAAGAAGCATTATGATGATTGCTTTTTTGGGACGAAAAATTGCTTTGGGTGTGTCAAGAGTGGCCACAAGGTTAGGTATTACCCGAATTTGAAGGTGAAAGAAAAAGGTAGCGGGCAAGCTCAAGCTAGTGTTATGTGGATCATCCAAAGAAAAATCTCTTTTATGCACTTCGATCTAGGGGCAAACAAGAGAGTTCTCCCGATGTGGCGACCGGTATGCCACAAGTCTTCTCTATTGATGTAGATGCTTTACTTGATCCGGGTGCTACATTATCTTTTGTTACTCCCTTTATGGCTACAAAGTTAGATATTTTGCCCGATATTCTATATGAGCCTTTCATGGTAACTACCCCGGTAGGTGAGTCGGTGGTTGCAAAAACGGCATATAGAAATTGTCCTATAATGTTGCACAATAGAGTTATTCATGTTGAACTAGTCGAACTTCATATGGTCGATTTTGATGTCATTTCGAGAGTGGATTGGTTGGATGATTGTTTTGCTTCAATTGATTGTAGAACAAGAATTGTTATGTTCAATTTCCCAAATGAACTTGTTTTAGAGTTGAAGGGGGGATATTCTATTCCTATAGGTCGCATTATCTCTTGTCTTAAATCTTGTAAAATGATCTCAAAAGGGTTTCTATACCACATTGTAAGAGTCAAAGATCTAGACTCCAAAAATCCTCCCATTGAGTTAGTACCTGTAGTAAGGGAATTTCCGGAGGTCTTTCCTAATGATAATCCCGGAATCCCTCCCTAACGGGAAATTGATTTTGGTATTGACTTCCTACCGGATACAAATCACATTTCAATTCCTCCTTATTGGATGGCTCTGGAAGAATTGAAATAGTTGAAAGCTCAACTCAAGGACTTACGGGACAAAGGCTTCATCAGACTTAGTATTTCGCCATAGGGTGCTCCGGTTTTGTTTGTGAAAAAAAAGGATAGGTCCTTAGAATGTGCATTGATTATCACCAACTGAATAAAGTCACTATTAAGAACAAGTATCCTCTCCCTCTGATTGACACATTTTTTTTATCAACTCCAAGGGGAAAGCTACTTTTGTAAGATTGATATGACATTGGGGTATCACCAACTTAGGTTGAGAGATGAAGATATACAAAAAATTAAATACCGAAATAGAAATGGTCATTATGAGTTCTTAGTAATGTCCTTTGGTCTCACTAATGCCCCAATTACATTTATGGATCTCATCAATAGGGTGTTTCGATGTTACCAAGATTCATTTGCCATTGTCTTCATTGACAACATCTTGGTAGATTCGAAAAATGAGGGTGAACACATGGACCATTTCAGGGTGGTGTTACAAGTGCTTAAGGAGAACCAACTATTTTGCAAGTATAGCAAATGGGAGTTTTGATTGAGGTCGGTGGCGTTTCTTGGTCATTTCATCTCTAGTGAGGGAGTTGATGTTGATCCAAGAAAACCGAGGTGGTGAAAAATTGGCCTAGGCCATTGACTCCAACCGACATTATGAGTTTCTTGGGTCTAGCGGGCAATTATAAAAGGTCTGTTGATTGTTTTGCGTCCATTGAATCTCCCTTGAATACTTTTACCCAAAAGATTATGAAATTTGAGTGGTCGGAGGCATGTGAAAGAAGATTCCAAATCTTGAAAGATAAGCTTACTTCTGCCCCAGTGTTGACCTTACCGGAGGGTACCAAGGGCTTCATTGTATATTGTGATGCATCTCCAGTGGGTTTAGCGTGTGTGCTTCTTCAATATGCGAAAGTAGTAGCCTATGCCTCTAGACAACTTAAGGTGCATGAGAAGAATTACCCAACTCATAATCTTGAGGTAGTAGCTGTGGTATTTGCCTTGAAAATATGGAGGCATTATTCGTATGGTGTCCATGTTGATGTGTATACCAACCACAAGAGACTTCAATATGTATTAACTCAAAATGAGTTGAATCTCTCACAAAAAAGGAGGTTGGAATTGTTGAAAGATTACGACATGAGTGTTCTCTGCCATCTTGATAAGGCCAATGTGGTTGCGGATTCTCTAAGTCCTATGACTATGGGTTGTGTGTCTCATGTTGAAGAAGCCAAGAGAGACCTAGTTAAAGATGTTCATAGGTTGGCGTGTTTGGGTGTTAGATTTTAAGATTCTAGAAATGGTTGTTTTATGGTCCATCATAACTCTGAATCGTCTTTGGTGGTGGAGGTGAAGTCTAACCAATACCTTGATCAGCCATTGATGGAGTTGAAGGAGTCAGTTATTGGTAAGCTTACTGAGTCATTCTCCCTAGGGAGTGATGGGGTCTTGAGGTATCAAGGAAGGTTGTGTGTTCCCAATGTAGATGGCTTGAGGAACTGGATTCTTGAGGAAGCATGGGTCCCGTTATTCCATTCATCCAGGTTCTATAAAGATGTACCATGACCTTAGAGAGGTGTTTTGTTGGGAAGGCTTAAGAAGAACATAGTGGATTTGTTGCAAAGTGTCCAAATTTCCATCAAGTGGAAGCCGAACACCAAAACCCGGGTGGTTTACTTCAATAAATCCAAGTTCCTACTTGGAAGTTCGAAGACATTAATATGGATTTTATGGTAGGTTTGCCTCGGACACAAAAGCAATATGACTCTATATGGGTGGTTGTGTATAGGTTGACCAAATCTGCTCGTTTTATTCCCGTCAAGTCCACTTTCTCGGCGGAGGATTATGCAAGGATCTTTATAGATAAGATTGTGTTCCACCATGGTATTCTTTTATCCATCATATCGTAAGGGGTGCACAATTCACTTTTAGGTTTTGGAGGTCATTCCAAAAATGGTTAGGTACCAAGGTGAAGTAAAACACCGCTTTTCATCCCCAAACAAATGGTCAAGTGGAGCGTGCTATTTAAACCCTTGAAGATATTATTAGAGCTTGTATAATTTACATAAAGGGAAGTTGGGATAAACACTTGCCTTTGGTTGAGTTTTCTTATAACAATAGTTACCATTCATCTATATATATGTCTCCTTATGAAGCCTAGTATGGTAGGAGATGAAGATATCCAATTGGATGGTTTCAATTGGGCGACTCATCAATTTTGGGTCCCAAATTGATTTATAAGATTTTGGAGAAAGTTCATATTAGATGGAATCTCTTGAAAATAGCCTATAGCCGGCAAAAGTCTTATGCCAACCATAGGGGAAGAGACTTAGAATTTGAAGAAGGTGATAAGTTGTATCTAAAAATTTCACCTATGAAATTTTGCAAACGGTTGGCAAGGTTGCATATGAGTTGAAGTTGCCTAGTGAATTAACTTCGGTTCATCTGGTGTTCCATGTTTCCTTGCTTGAGAAGTGTATCGGTGATCCCGAGTCCATTCTTCATATTTAGTGTCTAGGTGTTCAAGAGAACCTCTCCTATGAGGAGGTTCTGGATGAAATCCTTGATAGACAAGTAAAGTAGTTAAGGAACAAAGAGGTGGCTTCCGTAAAGGTGTTATGAAAGAATCACCTAGCTGAGGGTGCAACATGGGAGGCTGAGGCCGACATGAAGTCCCGTTACCCTCCTCTATTTGATAACTAAGGTTAGTTGTTCCTATTTATGGTGAAAATAATGAGTTTATTTGAAATTGACTTGATTTTGGTAAAATGTTGAAGTATGTGCCTTGTTACAGTAAGTTATAGTGAATTATGCCTATTTAAATGAATATTTTCAAGAAAATGCTCTTTGGCTTGAATTGAACTTATGTGGTGTATTTTGGTATATTGCGCCTTCATGAAATGTATTAAGAAAATTTATATGTGTTGAATAAAGCTTTGGCATAATGAATAAGCATGAAATGAATGTTGAACTCTTATGATTTGAAAATGATGTCTTGAGTTGCATTGTGTAAAAGGTGAGGTGGTTATGTTGTATTTGATTTTAAATCCTGTATTGATATGTTGTTGTTGGTTAGGCTTCTAGTCTTGAGTCTATTTCTTCCTTTTAATGAATTTTAGTGTCATTCGGGGACGAATATTCCTAAGAGGGGGATAATGTAATACTCAGAAAGTCTAAACCCTAATATAGAACCTAACATGAGAGTCTAAGAGTTAACACTGTTTTTAAGTCAATAATAATGTATATAAGTCATTTAAGAAGTTTTAGAATCAAAACGTCAAGGAACGTCCATGATGTCCGGAAACTAGTCCAAAAGGTGCTAGTGTGCCTTAGTCTATTTGACAAGGTTTTAAGAGTCGGAAAATGATGAAATTTGGTGTTAAGGTGTCTAACACGTATTAGAGATGGTTTATAGTCAAAACGTCTGGTTACGAATCCCCAAGGACCAACCAAACGGTCCTTGAGGAGGGCCCTTTTCGATTTGGTAAAAAGCTGCCAAGTAAGGCAGTGTAGACAGTGTCTATAGACGGACTGCAGGTAACGGAGCGTAGGCTGATCGACGGGGCATTGATGCCTCCATCGACCAAAACTTAGAAATTTTGGCTAAAGGTCCATTTTGACAAATCTTTGTCGCAAACCACGAATCTGTATCACGGAGGCCACACTGGAAGTCGACTGACCTACTACCCCTTAGTCGGGGTCTCGTAGGTCAGGTCCTTGTGTTCGCTACCACGTATTAATTAATCCATTTATTTAATTAGGTGGTTAGTTAATTAGTGATGTGTTAAGGCAGGTCTAATTAAGTTAGTTAATAACTTCTATAAAGACCCCAAGCCTAATTAGACTAAACCAAACTCTCATAATTCCCGAAACTCAATTGCTCCTCCTTCTCTTTTCTTTCTCTTTGCCAAATAGAAGAACTCCATTGAAGGCTAGGTCAAGGTCTAAGGGCTGAAAAGAGGGGGATTTTTTCCATCAAACTTCATCAATTAGTAAGGTATGGGATTCCTCTCACCTTTGGGATCTCTTTCCCCAAAGGGTTCCTCAAATTGATTTCAAAAAGAAGAATTTCAAGTGGGTTTTCTTCTATTACAAATTCGAATTTCTACATTACTTTGCTTATGATTTCTTTATATAACTATGAGTAGATTGTGATGTATTGTAATCCTATTATGCTAGTTTTTCATTAATTATCCTAGTTTGTGATGTAGGTCATGAATTTGACCTATGTCCCTAACACTAGGCTATGAACTAGTGATGAATTATTGTGTAGTGATTTAATTGACTTCATTATTGTATTAATTACCATTGTGTGATGATACTACTCTAATTTCTAGGTTGAATTGGATGTTTGATGGTAAAACCGTGATGATGACTTGTGAAGGAGATAGGGGTAAGTCTTGTGATCTCAATTCTTTACTTCAATTATGATTACTTTCGTTTATTTATGAAGTTGTATTAAAGCATACATTATGTTAAGATTGGTAGGATTGGTATGATGTTGAATTGGAATGACTTACATTATGGTTTGTGAGATGTTGGCTAAGATATAAATGTTATAAGGATGGTAATAACTTACCAATGAGCCTTATTATGATGTGACTATGCAAATGACCTAACCTCACATTTATGAATTGTAATGAAATGAAAATACTCATGGAAGTCTTATTGAGCTATGATGATAATTATATAAGGGATAGAACCTATGACCTAAATTAAGCTATGATCATTAATAAAGGCTTAAAGACATTTAAAAAAACACTCTAGCTTAGTACCGAGTGAAATAGAGCGAGGAGTGTCCCTTCCCACGTAGGGAAGGTAGGATCATTAATGAACTCATGAGATTGGAGACTATAATGCATTTAGCATAAAGAGGGTCCCAACTACATCTCCTAGTTCTAGAACTATGTTTCCCCTATAGAAATACTAGCTAGCGGATCCACATAGATGCTATGTTCATGTTACCTTGGCAAGTAGTCCGCCTTCTTTCGGTGTAGGGTTCCATGACACCGGATTCCAAATTAGCTCATGTGGTTTATGTCGGTTAACACATGATTATCCCAGAAGTTAAAATAAATTAATCAATTGAACTCTAACTAGGGTGACCTAAGGGGTTTAGCTTAGTCTAGGTAGGGGTATGGGACTCTACATATACATTGCACTAGTTAGCCTTGAGGGAAGTCTTAGAAGGATGTTCTTATTTATGTATATGCTTATAATTGTAAATGATATGTATATGATGATCTTACATGTTGCTGACATTATGTGATGTTGGTTTCACTTATGAACATGTGGTTGGTCTCTATTACTAAAGTATGATGATCTTTATTATAAATGATATAGTATGTGAAGTTGGACATTGGTTATGGTTCTTGTTAGGTTTACTTAATTGAATAAGGTTATTGGGCTTTGCTTAGTCATTGCACTAGTGGACTTAATAAGGGTTCGTGACTAATGGTCTTTCTTTGGTTATGATGTGAACTCTTATACATACTTGTTGATATTATAACTTGATGATAGAGTTGTCTTAATTTTGTGCTCAATTATGTTGATATCCATGTTGACTTGACTAGACTTAGTATTGTTGGTCTTGTGATGTACCTCATAAATGAATATGTAGTATTGACTTGTATTGGTTCTTGAATGTGAATAAGGCTTTTCGAAGTAAATTAGCATTCTTTAATGAAATGTCCCTTTTTAGCATTATTTTTATGTTGTATGTGCATATGGTCCTATACTTAGTACAAGTGATGTGCTAACCCCAATTCTCCCTTTTTCCCCAACATTTTAGGTTCCGCTCGTTGAAGGGTTCGTGACGACTTTGAAGGAAGAATTGGATTCTCATTCTCCAAGTAGGGTAGGTCCTCACCACTTCGAGGACAATGCCACTTTCTAGCGTTCAATGTTTATTAGTATGAAAGACAATATGTTCATTTCCTTTAATTTGAGTACTAAGATTGTATAGACTATATGTGGCTCTTATTGTAGTGATGTATGGTCTATGACAAATTGTTCTACTCTTGTTTAGATGGTTATAAGATGATACATCCATTTTAAGACTTGTTATATCTTATATATATATGTGTGTGTGTGTGTGTGTGTGTGTGTGTGCGCGCGCGGCATAAAAGTAGAAGACTATGTATCTTCTTATACGAAGGGTCTATCTATACTCGATATTAATATATTATGTGTATACGAGAGGTTTATGTAAACCTCATGATATATATTGAAGAAAAGTTTGAAATTTTCTGCATTTTTAACCTAATAATGATATGATGAATGCTAAGAGGCTAGTCTTATTCCTCTCCGTGGACGACGATGCCAGTTACATCTAAGGGGTACTTCCCGGATGTGACAAACTTGGTAACAGAGCATGAGGTTGAATATTCCTAGAAACGATGTCTCATTAAACCACATCTACGTAGATTCTTATTCATAATTTTGAAGCTCGCCATACTTATGAATGAGAGACTATGTGATGCTTATAAGCTCTCGTTTTCTTGTATTCCTATGTCATGGCTCTAGAGTACTATTATGTGCTTTCACCTTAACCTTGTATGGTGGCTTTAGGTATGAATACTCGAAAGAGAGGCTGATTGAAGGGCCGAAGAAGAATGGCTAATTGGGAGCTAATGTCAATCAAGTGCCTCCACAAGGCAACGAAGAGCCTCCACTTGAAGAAGTTGCTATGGGTGATCAAGTTTTGGTTTCTACTCCACCGATGACCGATGGAGATATAATGGCGGGTTTTCTCACTTGGACTCAAGCTATGACCCCTCAATCTAATTTCATCACTTCTCAAGTTTAAGCTATGACGGCCCAAATGTATAGGGAGGTTGGACCTCGAGTGACACAACATGCTAGCACTATGGCCTCGCGTTTGAAAGACTTTTCTAGAATGAATCCACCTATGTTCTTTGGGTCAAGGTTGGATGAGGACCCTAAAGATTTCCTCGATGAGGTTTATAAGATTCTATATGCATGGGTGTGACCACAATTAAGAAGGCCAAGTTAGCGGCTTATCAACTCAAAGATGTGTCCCAAACTTGGTATGTTCAATGGAGGGATAATAAGACACTAAGAGGTGATCTGGTGACTAGGGAGATCTTCAAAAAGGCTTTCCTTGATAGGTTCTTTCCTAGAGAGATAAGGGAAGCTAAGGTAAAAGAATTCATCAACCTTCGGCAAGTAGGTATGAATGTACTTTACTACTAATTTAAATTCACTAATTTATCCAAATATGCTCCATCCTTGGTTTCAAACCCAAGGGTTGAGATGAGTTATTTTTTTATGGGGTTGTCTGATGACTTTGTGGAAGAACGTCGTTCGGCTATGCTTCATGATTGTATGAATATCTCTCGTCTCATGGTTCATGCTCAACAAGTGGAAAAAACTAGGTTTATAAGAAAGAATAGGGAGGCCAAGAAGGTCAAGTCATATGAAAGTGGTTCTTCAAAGGGTAGGCTTGACATTCAAAACAAACCTAGGTTCAAGAAGAGGTTTTCTAATCAAGTTCCTACCAAATTACCCAAAGCTCGTGATGATAGGGTGTCTAACCCTATGACTCAAAAGTGAAGAGGTACTAGATCACCAAGCAAGAATCCAACTTGTGGAAAGTCTGGAAAGAAGCATTATGGTGATTGCCTTGTTTGGAGGGACAATTGCTTTGGATGTGGCAAGAGTGGCCCCCAGGTTAGGGATTGCCCAAATTTGAAGTGGCATGACAAAAGTAGCGGGCAAGCTCAAGCTAGTAGTTCTAATGTGGATCCTCCAAAGAAGAATCGATTCTATGCACTTCACTCTAGGGGTGAATAATAGAGTTCTTCTGATGTGTTGAACGGTATGTTGCAAGTCTTCTCTATTGATGTATATGCTTTAATTGATCTGGGTGCTACAATATCTTGTGTTACACCCTTAATAGCAAGAAAGTTTGATAGTTTGCCTGATATTGTAAATGAACTTTTCATGGTAACTACCCTGGTAGGTGAGTCGGTGGTTGCAAATGGTTATTTAGATATTATCCTATAATGTTGCCCAATAGAGTTACTCATGTTGAATTAGCAGAACATGATATGGTTGACTTTGATGTCATTTTTGTGATGAATAGGTTATATGATTGTTTTGCTTCCATTTATTATAGAACAAGAATTGTCAATTTCAAGTTTCCAAATTAACCCATTTTAGAGTGGAAGGGGGAAAATTTTATTCCTAGAGGTCGTATGATCTCTTGTCTTAAGGCTTGTAAAATGATATCAAAAGAGTTTCTATATATCATTGTGAGAGTCAAAGATTTAGAATCCGAAAATCCTCCCATTGAGTTAGTCCACATATTCAGGGAATTTTCGGAGGTCTTTCCTAATGATCTTCCCGGAATCCCTCCTGAACGAGAAATTAATTTTGGTATTGACTTGGTACCGCATACCAATCCATTTCCATTGCTCCTTATTGTATGGCTCCGACCGAAATGAAAGAGTTAAAGGCTCAACTCAAGGACTTACTAGACAAAGGCTTCATTAGAACTAGTATCTCTAAATGGGGTGCTTCTGTTTTGTCTGTGAAGAAGAAGGATGGGTCTCATAGAATGTGTATTGATTATCGGCAACTAGATAAAGTCACTGTTAAGAAAAAGTATCCTCTCCCTCGGATTGACGACTTGTTAGATCAACTCGAAGGGTCAAGCTACTTTTGTAAGATTGACTTGAGATCAGGGTATCACCAACTTAGGGTGAGAGTTGAGGATATACCAAAAATGGCATTTCAAACAAGATATGGTCAGTATGAATTCTATGTAATGTCCTTTGGTATCACTAATGCCCTGAGGACGTTTATGTATCGCATGAATAGAGTATTTCAAAGTTTCATAGATTTATATGTCATTGTCTTCATTGATGGCATTTTTGTATATTCGAAAAATGAGGATGAATATGTGGACCATTTGAGGGTGGTGTTACATGTTCTTAATGAAAACAAACTATTTGCCATGTATAGCAAAAGTGAGTTTTTGTTGAGGTCGGTGGCGTTTTTTTGTCATATCATCTCTAGTGAGGGAGTTGAGGTTGATCCAAGGAAAATCGAGGCAGTGAAAAATTGGCCTAGGCCATTGACTTCAACCGACATTAGGAGTTTCTTGGGTCTAGCGGGTTATTATAGGAGGTTTGTGGATGGTTTTTCGTCCATTGCATCTCACTTGACTACTTTGACACAAAAGAGTATGAAATTTGAGTGGTCGGATGCATGTGAAAGAAGCTTCCAAATTTTCAAAAAGAGACTTACGTCCTCTCTGGTGTTGACTTTACCGGAGGGTACTAAGGGCTTCATTGTATATTGTGATGCATCCCTAGTGGGCTTGGGGTTTGTGATTATGCAAAATGTGATAGTAGTAGCCTATTATTCTAGACAACTTAAGGTGCATGAGAAGAACTATCCAACTTATGATCTTGACTTAGCGGTCGTGGTATTTGCCTTGAAAATATTGAGACATTATTTGTATGGCGTCCATGTTTAGGTGTATACCGACCACAAGATTCTCCAATATGTGTTTACTCAAAAGGAGTTGAATCTCCGACGAAGAAGGTGGTTAGAATTGTTGAAAGATTATGACATGAGTGTTTCTCTACCACCCCGGCAAGGCCAATGTAGGTGCGAATGCTCTAATTCGTATGACCATGGGTAGTGTGTCTCATGTAGAAGAAGCCAAGAATGACCTATTAAAAGATGTTCATAGGTTGGCTCGTTAGGGTGTTAAATTCAATGATTCTCCGAATGGTGGTTTTATGGTCCATCATAACTCCGAATCATCTTTGGTAGTTGAGGTGATGTCCAAACAACACCTTGATCAACCATTGATGGAGTTGAAGGAGTCGGTTATTTGTAAGCTTAATGAGTCATTCTCCTTAGGGGTGGATGGTGTCTTGAGGTATGAAAGAAGGTGTGTGTTCCCAATGACTCCTTATAGGTGGTTGTGGATAGATTGACCAAATCCGCTCATTTTATTCCCGTCAAGTCCATTTACTCGGCGGACGATTATACAAGGATCTTCATAGATGAGATTTTGTGTCGCCATGGTACTTTGTTATCTATCATATCGGATAGGTGTGCACAATTCACATCTACATTTTGGAGGTCGTTCCGAAAAGGGTTGGAGAAGTTCTATGAAGTTTAGGTGGTAGTATGGGACGCTATCTAGACATTGCACAATAGGCTTTGAAAATATTAGTGAGTGAGTCCCTAGGTCTTCTCCAAGACCATTACTTGAATTTCCTTGTGTGATGATTGTCTCTTTAATAAAATAATGAAGATAATTATTTAACTAGAAAGCATGTAAATAAATAAGTACCTAGTCTAGAGTAACTTTAAAGATTGCCTAGCTAAAGTGTGAAGGGGGCATAAAGTATGATCTCTTCATGTCTTACCTAGGGAAGGCTTAATAATGACTCTAGATAGGAAGGTTGAATAATGAATGTGAATGATCTTATCTTAGGTAGTCTAATGGATCTCATAGGTGTGTGTGAAGAGATTGTATGGGCGGTTTCTTCAAAACTCACTCAAGTGAGCTTTAGAATCACCTTTGGTAGGAGAATCTCATTTTATGTGTTTTGGTGTATTGTAAGTGTATTGTCTCATTATAGGTAGTCCCAATGACCATTTAGGTGTGCTAGAGAGGGTTTATGGGCGGTCTCTCTTTGTCTTATTTATGTGAGTCTTAGGATAACTTTTAGTGAGAGCGTTGTATGCTAAAAATGGTTCACTGTAACATTAAAGGAATTCACTGTAACAGTGACATAGTTCACTGTAATATTCCTTAAAAGTTATAAAATGCTTATTTAATATCTTATGTGTTCTAAGGTGTTGAATATTGTTCTTATTCTTATACTATGATGTTTTAGTCAGAAAGAGCATATTTCCATTAAATGTCTGTTATCATGATTTTATGCATTATGTTATACTTAGTACATGTGTTTGTACTAATTTCATATTTCTATCTATCTCTAAAGTGATTCATAGGTGAAGGTGCTTTTGGGAGCGAAACTTGGATTATACGATCTTTCAAGCAAGGGTGAAGTATGTCCTCATTTGACTCGAGGGCTTCACTATCTTAGAGTAGTATTTTGAGTTTAAGATTTGATGACATGAGAATTAGTGTTTCCTATCGATTTTATATGAATGAGATTTTGAAAGACTATTCAAATGTTGTGAAAAGTTTTAATTCCGCACTACTTTGTATATATGTATATGCAATAAATGATACGAAATGGCTTGTACAAGATCTCCGACAGGTCGAGTACATCATGCCACGACCTAAGAATTCCCTAACTTCTAAGGTATAGGTGGAGGTTATGACAAACGTGGTATCAGAGCATATGTTATGAAAGTGGTCCTAGGAATCAAAAAGTGTCATCAAGTCACGTCTAGTAGAGTATTGAATATCGATGTGAGTTGCAACACATCTATGGGAGAGAGTCTATAGGACGATAGAGTTCCCCTTCTTTTCTACTCCTATGTCATGTCGTAGAGATTTAGAAGTTATGAGTGTTCTGTAACACTCCGAAAGTACAAGACCTTGGCTAGAGCCTTACATGTTGATCTAAGATTAGTAACATTTTCATAAGGCCCAAAATAATGTTTATAAACCATTTAGGAACTTTTGGAGTCAAGACATCAAGAAACGTCCGAGACGTTCGGAAGCTAAACGTCCTTATGTTTCGAGTACGTTTAGTGGTGTTGTATGAAGTCTAAAACTTGTAAAATGACTTTAAATAGGTAAAACCATGTATATAAGGTGGAAACGTCTAGGTACAAGTGCCCAAGGGTCGCCCTAGGGGTCCACAAAAGGACCCCAAACTGGGCTTGGCAAGCTGCCAAAGCAGTAGCCAAAATTCTCATAGCAGAAACAAGTCCGCGTCGCGGACTTGGGTAGTCTTTTGTTAAATCCAAGTCTGCGTCACGGGCATATAGAGGACTCCTCTGTCTCTGAAATTAGTTTAGAAAAAGATGATGGAGCAGCTATGCTTCACAGACTTGTTCCCCAACAAAAATCTGAAAATTAGAATTAAAGTTAGACTTCATTAAAGAGTCAACTTAAGTGAGGGGTATTACGCGCTAAAAATGAAATTGGTCAAACTAGAGCTTCACATGTGTTTCATGAGTTAATAATGTATTAAATAGTATATTTTAGCATTAGAAGTCAGTTCATAAAGTTTTGGCAGAGTTTGGAATTCAAATGCCCAAGACGTTCGAAAACTAGTCGAAGTTGAACTACTGTGTCGTAGTGTTTGAAGTGAAGTTTTGGGGGATGGTTTGAGAGTGAAATTGAGTGTAAATGGTGTCAAAACGTCCGAGTATGACTCCTTGGGGACCACCCGAAGGGCCCCCAAGTAGGACCAAAACAAGGGTCGAGATGCTGGCCAAGGCAGCGTGCAGGGGCAGGATCTGGAGCCCTACCTCACGACGCGCCCTTGACACGAGGTGCACTACCTCAGAATTTTAGAGGCAACAATCTGGAGCTTGCCTCGGGACGCGCAGCCAAGTCCCAGATTATGCCGCGACGTTTTTAAGTCATATTTCAAGGTGGTTGTGTTTACTTGAATAATATGAAGTTATATGACTATTGTGAGAATGGACTTGAAGGAATGATATGTGAAGTGAAGTGATAATTTTGATATGTATAGGTATGGTATGTGTTGGAATGTTGATATGAGCATCTTGAAGGTTTATGTCTAAATGAAGTATGCATTTCATATGTGAAGTATGATAATGTGTGAATTGTGATAAATGTGAGTTCAGCATGTCTAGAAGTAAATTTTATGAATAGTGGTCATTATGTGAAAGGTGTGCTCACACACACACTTGAATGTATGAATGAAGTCGATGAATGAAAATGGGGGATTATAGGGTAGAGACTCTTCGTGAGTAGAGATGAAGTTTCTAGACCATCCCTATTATTCCTAAGTATGAAAAAGGGGGATTTTGGGGTGAACACTCTTCGTGAGTAGAGATGAAGCGTTTAGTAGCAACCTCACTATTCCCAATGAGCTTTCCAAGATAGGTTGGCGGTTGGATACCCTTCGTGAGTTGAGATGGGTTGTTCAATAGTTTTCTCCTAACCTATAGGCAATGAATGTTTAAGACTCCATGGGGGAGTTATGCTTAGCACCGAGAGCATTTGAAGAAGCGGTGGGTACACTTGTTGAGTAGAGATGTTGTATCCAATGTACCTCTTGAGATGGGTGCTCCTCGTTAGTAGAGAGTGAGTTACTTAGTAGCAATCTCCTTATCCCTTAACTATGCGCCCGCATATGTGTAGGTATTGGAGAACCCATGTAAAGGCTAAAGAATATGACCCTAACTTAGGAAAGTAGGCATCCCTCATCCGGTAAGGGTAGTACCGTGATTCCATGTCAAGCTATCATGGCTTATGTCAGTAAAAGCTATCCCCCAAAGAATAATGTAAAGAACTATGTCTTCTTAGGGGTGTACTACTTAAGGTAGGTGGTGGAATGGGACATTACCTATCCATTGCACAAGTAGACATTTGGAGGGAGTCTTGGTGTGTCCTTATATGAAATGTATGAATGGGTCATGAGATGATGTAAAAGAAAGTAATGTGACTTTATGTCTAATGTTAAGAAAGCATGTTAAAGTTATGTCTTGTATGATTAAACTTATGAATGATGAATGTAGTGTAACTAATCTGATGGAATCATCAAGGAGCACATAGTGGGGGTAGTAGTATGGGATGCTACTTCCCCATTGCACTTTGTGTGACTTGTAATTCCACTTGGGTGGAGCACTTATGTGAAGTTCTCAAATGCAAGTACGTTTCTCTAGTTTCTTTAGTATGGAGTGTTGATTTGTACATGAAATGAATTAAGCCTATCCCTAGTAGTCTTAAGGATCTCTTGAGTAGGTATTGAGGAGGTTGTATGGACGACCTCCTTATGTCTTACTTAGGGGAGCCTTTGGACAACTTAGGATAGGAGTAGTTCATGTGTAATTTTTGGATTCACTGTAAGTATGCTCTTATGTTGAGAAAAAATGGAAGTTTCACCTTATGTGTTAAATGATGACTTTATGACGTTTTGTAACTTAATTCATGAAGGTTTTCTTTATCAAAATAGCATGACTTGTACGTTTCAACTAAATTGTCCCTTTTTGCATGTTTTTGCATATGCCATACTTAGTAGAATGTTTGTACTAACCCCATACTTTTCTATACTCTATAAGTATAGGTTGGAAGCAGGTGGATGTTTTGAAGTCAAGCTTGGGAATCGACTCTCTCAAGACTAAGTATGTCCTCATATATTTGAGGGCATAGTCTTTATTTCTTTAGTTCTTCTTTAAGACTTATTATGTATTTTCTTTCAATGTAAAGGGCCATGTCCCTAAGATATTTATGTCGTGTATTGAGTTGTATTGTGACGATGAGATTATCCTTAGTATTTATAAAGAAGTTTCTTTATTATTATGTATCATGAAAAGTTTAAATTTCTACACTACTTTTCATGTCTTATGTAATGAATGATAGTTAAGACACTTGTGTAAGACCTTTGTAAGGTCGAGCACGCATTGTTCCGATCAAAGGGTGCTCCCTAACTTATAGGGGGTACTTGCAGGTCGTAACAAACTTGGTATCAAAGCATAAGGTTTTGGGAAATATTTTAGGATCCAAAGTCTAACAAGCCACGTCTAGTAGAGTCTTGTTCATCGGTGTGAGTCGCGAAACATCTATGAGCGAGAGGATATAGGACGATAGAAGTTTCACTTTTCTTCCTTATTCTAGTGTCGTGCGTTAGAGTTGAGTTCTATAAGTTCCTTTTTGTCAACCTCTTCTCTTATGTTTATAGGACATGAATACTAGAAGGACACCCGCTACAAAGGATGAGGGAGAAGTACCTAATGAGAGAGTTCCTCTCCACAATGAGAAAGTTCCTATAGTTGACCAAGAAGAGGTGAATGAAGAGGTTCCCCCTCCGGGACCTGAAGGACCTCAAGTGCCCCAAATGCCTCCAATGCCACAAGGTCCTGAAGCTCCCTATGTTGAAGGGGATATGACTAATGCGGAGATAAGGTCTGATCTTAGGGTCTTGACCCAACACATGACGACTCAAGCTCATGTCGTCACTAATCATGTGGTTGCCAAAGCCAACCTAAGAGTTTGAACTCAACTCAATGTTAGTACTCCAGCTTCTAGAATCCGAGATTTCATGAGTATGAATCCTCCTACTTTGCATGGAACTAAGGTGGATGAAGATCCACAAGGCTTCATAGATGAGGTATTAATGGTGGTGGATGCTATGGGTGTGACGAAAGAGGAATTAGCCGCTTACCAACTAAAAGATGTGGCACAAGTGTGGTCTGAACAATGGAGAGATAAGAGGCCCTTAAGCAAAGTCCGGTAGATTGGGAAGTGTTGAAAATGGCTTTTCTTGATTGGTTCTTTCCAATAGAGTTGAGGGAGAGGAAGTTAGTAGAATTCATGAACCTTCGTCAAGGGGGAATGAGTGTTAAGGAGTATTCTCTCAAGTTCACCCAACTCTCTAAATATGCCCCAACCTTGGTAGCCAACTCTAGGGATAGGATGAATAAGTTCGTGATGGGGGTATCTAGTATGGTTGAGAAAGAATGTCGTACGTCTATGCTCCATAATGATATGGATATCTCTAGACTCATGGTGTATGCCCAACAAATTGAAGAGTCCAAGCTTAGGGAGATGAATAGGGATGGAAAGAGGCCTAGATAGGAGTAGTCAAGTCAACCTAAGTCTAAGAAGAGGTTCTATAATCAAGGCTATTCCATGGGAAACAAATATAGAAGTTCCAACCGAAATTCTCAAGGAGGCGGTTATGTTTTTGAGAGGCCTAGGTGTACTAGTTGTGGGAAGCAACACTTGGGTAGGTGTCTTTCCAGCATGGATAGTTGCTTTGGATATGGTAATAGGGGTAATAAGATGAGAGATTTCCCTAACCTCAAGCGAAAAGGGAAATATGTCACAACCCAAAAGCATACCCTAGAAGATAGGGTACAATCTTGGATTGTAACCGGCGTCGTCGACCTCTTGGAGGTCTAAGACAAGCCTCTCATATCATTCATTGCATTGGCATAGTAAATTTAGCGGAAAATTTAAAACTTTTCATCTCACATCATATGCTAGAAACATCTCATCATATATATGTAAAACATAAGTCATAATACATATTTAGACTCTAAGTCCCTTTGCCATCTTAGACTCAATAACTTTAGAGTACATTAAGGACAAGGCCCTTAAGACATAAGACAAATCTATACATTACTAAATAGACTTTACAATAAGTACAAATTAGGATATCCTTGAACTTAAGGATTCCTTTCCTTGAGCTTGGGAAATCACCTATCAAGCTCCTCAATCATAGATCTCCTTTAAGCATTCCAATACCTACACTTTGTGTAAAAAGTAGAGAAGAATGAGATTAGCACAAGAATGTACTAAGTATGGCAACCATGCAAAAACATGCATTTAAAAGGGACATTTCCTTTGAAATCATACTTCATGCCATTTTGAGTAAATCATCATAAAACCTTTATCAATAGAATTTATATCATCCACATACTTCATAGCAACACAATCAAAGGCCAAACATCATAGAAAAGCACTTATAGAATTTAAGTACAAATAGAGGTCACTTTACAGTGAACTCATCCCTCTTAACATCTAACTCTTTTCTCAATTCATCTACCTACTAAGTAAACCTTTAGGGATACTTGGTGCAATACATCACCTTAGGAACACAAGAGAATACCATACATAGCATCTACATAAGACAACACATGCCATCATAGAAATATAGTACAATATAAACATAGTCAAACCAAGACTACAATATCATACATAAAGGACACATACATAATCCTATGCATTAAGGTACCTTCCTAAGACTTCCTAAGGAGTCACTTGTGAAATGTCTAGATGGGTTCATTACTTCCACCTATCCTAAGTAACTTACCTTAAGTCCTCCTAGTTAGGATCCTATTCAATTACTTCCATTGTCCATTTTACCTTTAGGTAAACCATAACCTCAACCGACATAGACCATGGGATGCTAAACATCGAATCCGGTGTCATCAAACCTTACACCGATGGAAGGTGGTCTACCGGCCAAAGTAGAACCAATATAAACATAGCTATCGAGGTAGAATCCTCTAGCTAGTATCCTATGGTGGCAACATAGTTCAAGAACTAAGAGGTAGATATCCATATTTATACCATTTGGTAAAGTGGGCCGCTCCTTATGGGAATCCCTTAAAGTGACATATCCCATAAAGAAGGGAGTTAACATCACATGGGAACCTTTAGGATGAGTCTTTCCTTCTATGGATAAGTCATCACCTCCCATTGTCAAGTTCGCTTAGTGCTAAGTTAAGTTCCCTTTATTGAAAAGCCTTTATTATGTTTGTTTATAAAACATAAGCTTATAATATTCATCATTCATATGCTTATAGCATATTCAAGCATCTATCTAGTTTTATAGCATTCTTGGGCACCCCTATCAAGGCCCCTCTAAATTACTAGATCATCCATGTGTGTGAGTGTATAATTAGATGTGAGCAAACCATTCACATAACACATAAGGTCACATATGTTCATATATCAATGCATAAGTCTATAGGCATAACCATATGAGCAATTCTTTCATATAAACCTACTAAGACACTATACACATTCATACTTCTTCATATCATATTCATAACATGTTCATATAATCATCCTTCATAAGCATAACAACCAAACCTAGGAACTATCCTATCAAGATACACATGTGCAATACATAGACAAGGTCCCATACCCTTGCCCATACTAGTACACCTATCAAGTCATCCTAGTAAGGGAATACAAATCATACATTCATAAACCTCACCTTAATATGCATAGTAGTAGACACTAGTGAATATGAGAACTACCTTTCATTTAGACACAATATCTTATACTACTTATAATATGCATATAAGTGAGAGTGTGTGTACATTGACCAACATGATCACATAATAACTATGAATAACTTCTAAAGTCAGCCACCCTATTAGACCACATTACACTTCCAAGCACATGACCAACAACACATAATAGCATAGGAGACAAGACAATATCTACCTTATAACCAAGACTCCTAACCTTAGCTATTTATACTTCATATAAAGGATACATGGGTAGAGGCTATTAACCACTTTAACACATCAATGGCAGCACCTATACAATACCTTAACATAATTATACACATGCTCATACAATACCCACACAACCTAATTCACAACTAGAATAGGAAAGTAGGCATAAGCTTCTCATAGTATTATTTTAAGCACATGTTCGTAAGTTCATCAATATGCCTTCAAGGCCATAGTCAACACATATATAATGACAATAAATTAAACACCTCCACCATAAGTGGACCATACCACACAAATCCATTCAAGGCTTCATCAACATGACTATAAAGGAATAGAGAAGTAGAAAAGTAAAGAGAATAAACATTCTTACCAATTTCTCACCCTTTGATCATCATTGATCAATATACCTTATTCATCAATAAAACACATATATGGCAGTAGCTAAATGTACATTAAACATATCAGAAACCATGTACAAGTCGCTACAAGATTATACCATAACATAATACAACATATCAACATACTAGGAAAGTAGAGAAACATAGATCATTAGCTAACTTCCCTCACATTGATTTTAGATCATAGTTCATACATATATAAGTCTAAGGCAGTAGCTAAACCTACATTTAACCATATTGAAATCATGATCACATACTCTCAAGTTTAGCGTTACAACATAGGCATTTAGGCTTATTGATTTGCTAGAATATAGAAGACTTCACCAATACTATAAACTATCTAAGGCTTTGATCATCATTCATATTTTATCAACAATACACTCATTAGGCAGTAGCTAATTAGATAAGAAATCAAAACTAAATCATGCTTCATCTAATCACAATTCAAGATACATCACACACTTAGCCTCTTGACTTCATAGCCTAAAGGAATCTATATCAATTCATGCAATCCCTTCTTAATTTGAACATTAAGGATTTACACCTATAAAATTCATCCATTACATCACCCTAAGACAGTAGCTACTGCAGTTCATACATAATCAAGAGTATACACAACCGATATCACAATCGACTTCAAGACAACATGTAGAACCATAGGCTATTCATGCTCAAAACTTCATATATTTATCATCATGGACTGATCATCATCAATTAAACATCAATTAATGTAAATAACATTAACCACAAGCAATTCAACGTAAGAGAATCACCAATTCATCAAGAATAAGCCATAATCACAAAGCCCATGCAAAGGCTAAACCAATTTTGGAAGGAACATGGGTTCATCATGCAATTGGAGTGAAAAAATATTAAAACCATTGAATTAACTTCAATTAATCATGATTCAATCATTAAAAAGCTTTTGAGAAGGAACCCATGGCTAGATTGGAAGATTGGAAACTTGATCATAAGATTTCTTTGAAAAACATTGAGAATAGCTCTCTAGATGAAAAGATAACTAGAGATGAAGATCACCATATCTTTATCTACAAGAAAACCTCTAAAACTTCATGATTCATCCATAGAAAATCCATATCCAAGCAGCTCTTGGGCTTCACCAACAATGGTGGTTTTAGAGAGAACATTTTTGGAGGGAAAGGCTTAAAACATGTGAGAGGATTTGGGAATGGGTTGATCACGTTTTTAAAGACTTATATACACCTAAAATTAATTAAATAAACCTATTATAGTCAATTTAAGATGTGGGGTGAATTTACCATTCACCCCTTTAAGTGGCAGCACGCAGGCAGCAAAACCTGCAGGCACTCGCGACGTGGGCCTCGACGGGGCGTCATGGGTATGACCGGGCGTCATGCCCTCCGTCGCCCATGACTTAGCCAAATTCTTGGCTCAAGACCTGCCCAAGTCAAGTACCCTTCGACGATACCTGCTCGACGGGCCGTTGGGGGACCAACGATCCGTCGTTGGGTCCGTCAAGGGACACTGCCCAGGCAGTGTCTAGGCAGCTTTGGGGTCCTTCTTTTGGGGCCTCTTGCGGGGCCCTTTAAAAGTCGTACCCGGACGTTTCCAACACGATTACAAACCTTAACATGTTATAGACCTTTCATATAGGTTTCATCCAAAACAAACACCTACAAGACGTCCAAACAGCCTTGACCCCAACATGACATATGATGAACGTCTTAGGGGCTATCTTTCGAACGCCTTGGACGTTCTTGGGCGTTTGACCTCCAAACTTCACGAAACTTCATACAATAACATTAAACATCATTTAAGACCATTTCAAGACTTATTAGACTCAGTTCATACAATTTAGGCATGCATACACACATGAGGCACATAAGCGACTATTCATCGAACGTCTCGGACGTCCCTTGACGTTCGACTTCCAAATCATTTCAAACTTTTCACAGACTCTATATTACATAATAAGGCATTTTAGGACCTTATAACATTAATACGAACATGTTAGGCTCTAGACACCTTATCTCATTATCGAGATCTTACAATATCCCCCACTTGGGAACATTCGTCCTCGAATGACACTTGGGACTCTTTAATCACTACAAGGACTTCAATGCACATAAGAGCAGCTCATAACATTTAAAATATCATCAAATCATTTTAGCACTCAATGCACACAAGCAAGCAAAACCATTACTCACTCATTCTTTAATGCATCAAACACAAAGGTCCTTTTCATGTTCATAGGGAAACATCCTTCTCCTAATCATAACATGATCATTACGACTTAATTCATTACAAGAAAATCTTGAGAAAGCTACTCATAGGCAGATCATAACTTATGCTCAAAGTTAATTAGGCACTCATACTTCAATGCATATAAGCTTGAGTTAGTTAAATCACAAAGATCTTCATTAGTTAGACCTAGTACCATGAAGGTCATACTCGATAATACCATACTCAGTGGTGTTCATGGAGGAATATCTTACTCCCCAACACATTTACATGTATCATGAGTTCACACCTTAGCAAAGTACAAGATCAATTTCTTTAAAAATGAGAAATATCAACTTTCAATCAAAGATATGCATATATTTTCCTCCCTAGTGGAATCTAAATGGCAAATCACACCAAGTACATCACAACAAAATAGGAAGTCATTCCACAATTTATTTTCTTAACATAATACCCACCCTTATAGTAAGCTGATTTTGGAAAAAATAACACAAATTATAGGCACATACAGGGACACTTAGTTAAGCATGTTTTGACCTTTCAAGAATGAGCCTACAATTTTGCATTACAAATCATCAAATCACTAAATTTTCAAGAGAGTCGACATATTTCATTGTAAAAGAGACCCAACTCCCATTACAAGGCTAAACAATTTAACCTACAAATGACTATTACCAAGTTACTTGTCTTACCTCATGAAGTCAACTTCACAATTAGCACATTAAAATGCAAGTCAACAATAGAAAACATGGATTTTATCAAAATTTTCTTTTCATGCTCCTTGGAAAATTCACCATGTCTCTAAGATGATGTCAATCAATTCATACCTATCATATAAAGATCATGAAATTCCACACTTTATGCAAGACCATTTTTGTGAACTAAGAATTAATATTTTCCAATTCAAGTAAGAATAGAAGAACAATGTAGACAATTTCTACAATCTCACTACTCAAACACCATCCCCCACTTAGGGTAAACCCAAATTAAGAGCAACTTAACCCAACATATAGAGGATTTCAAATACACAATCCTCATATTCATCACTTAAAGTGATTACTACTTTAGAGGGAATTTCATTAATTCAATTTAGCAACACTAAGACATTCTAAACCTTATCATTTTAGGCAAAACATCCTCAACCATCATTTTTGATCATACCATTCAATTCACATACGGTCTTCCTACAATGCAATCGACACTAAGGCCATACTTCATTAGCAGAAAACAACAAGGAAGTTCATAACACAACAAGAAGTTTATAAATAACTCTACGACTCATCATGTCATAAGATTTTCATCCTTCAATTTAAATAGCAAAAATCCTTTTCCATATTCCTTATCATGTTCATATTCATAAATTCTACACACATTTCAACAACATCCAATCAAGTGACAATTTAGTAGGTTCTCCAAACATGATACAATAAGTTGCCTAGTCTTTATAGCGAGCATGCTTCCAAATACCCAAAAATGCAATATTTAGACATTTAATGGAACAATTATGGAATTATAAGATACAAAGCTCTACCAACTCATTCTTCATATAAGCATGCATACTATATTTACAACTCAAGTCTCTACCAAAAGAATCCAATTTATACTAGCAACTCATCAAGTACCACTTGTCTACAATGGAAAACAATGCACACTTTTAATCACACACATTTATAGAATAGCATACCTCCATAGGTAGTTGTTAAAGAACCCAAGTTCAAATTCTAATATTTGGCTCCTATCATACAAAACCATATAGGAATACACAATTTAAGAGAATTCACTTTAACCACCATAACTTCTAGCATGCTTCAACTATATCATGATATACATCATTCGACATAACATCCTATTTCACATAGATTTCATATATTGCCATATTTGGCATCACATCATCAAATAGGAGATATTTCATACAAAGCAAGGTAAGATGACCAATCATAATCCTCATAGAGTTAACATGTGCAATGATCAAGTAAAGCTCCTCAACTTCACTAAACCAAGTAACCCAACAAGAACTACAATTAGCACAATACTCCTCTCATCTATAACCTTCATGCATGGATAACTCCAATTTCGTTAGCACACTAGGCTACTTACGTATTTACAAGCATATAGATCATCTCATAAGGACATTCACATTTATCATCATACACATACATAGTATTAACCTCCTAAGGTCACCATCAAGGCAAACTAGTGCAAGACATAGGTAGAGTCCCATACCCCTACCTAAGTCTAGTTAACCCTTCAAGGCGCCTTAGTTAGTATATACATCATCAAATAAGGACAAGTGTCACCTTCACCCATACTCATTCAAACCATAAAAGAAGATAAGCATTTTAAACTCACCTTCTTCTCCCTCAAGCATAGAGCAACCTCATCCAAGCAATCCTATCTAAAAGACCACCGGACAAGAAAACATAAGAGAGAGATCTTATAGAATTAAGTTATATGGCACGATATGAGATTGATGAAGAAGGGAAACTCTATCGTCCTATAGCCTCTCGTACCATTTTATGTGTCGCGACTCACCACCAATGATACAAGACTTTACTAGACGTGGCAATATGAGACTTTTTAGAACCTAAAACCGCTTCATAAACCTCATGCACTGATACCAAGTTTGTCACAACCCAAAAGCATACCCTAGAAGATAGGGAACAATCTTGGATTGTAACCGGCGGCGTCGACCTCTCGGAGGTCTAAGACAAGCCTCTCATATCATTCATTGCATTGGCATAGTAAATTTAGCGGAAAATTAAAAACTTTTCATAGCACATCATATGCTAGAAACATCACATCATATATATGTAAAACATAAGTCATAATACATATTTAGACTCTAAGTCCCTTTGCCATCTTATACTCAATAACTTTAGAGTACATTAAGGACAAGGCCCTTAAGACATAATACAAAGCTATACATTACTAAATAGACTTTACAATAAGTACACATTAGGACATCCTTGAACTTAAGGATTCCTTTCCTTGAGCTTGAGAAATCACCTATCAAGCTCCTCAATCATAGATCTCCTTTAAGCATTCCAATACCTACACTTTGTGTAAAAAGTAGAGAAGAATGAGATTAGCACAAGAATGTACTAAGTATGGCAACCATGCAAAAACATGCATTTAAAAGGGACATTTCCTTTGAAATCATACTTCATGCCATTTTGAGTAAATCATCATAAAACCTTTATCAATAGAATTTATATCATCTACATACTTCATAGCAACACAATCAAAGGCCAAACATCATAAAAAAGCACTTATAGAATTTAAGTACAAATAGAGGTCACTTTACAGTGAACTCATCCCTCTTAACATCTAACTCTTTTCTCAATTCATCTACCTACTAAGTAAACCTTTAGGGATACTTGGTGCAATACATCACCTTAGGAACACAAGAGAATACCATACATAGCATCTACATAAGACAACACATGCCATCATTGAAATATAGTACAATATAAACATAGTCAAACCAAGACTACAATATCATACATAAAGGACACATACATAATCCTATGCATTAAGGTACCTTCCTAAGACTTCCTAAGGAGTCACTTGTGAAATGTCTAGATGGGTTCATTACTTCCACCTATCCTAAGTAACTTACCTTAAGTCCTCCTAGTTAGGATCCTATTCAATTACTTCCATTGTCCATTTTACCTTTAGGGAAACCATAACCTCAACCGACATAGACCATGTGATGCTAAACATGGAATCCGATGTCATCAAACCTTACACCGATGGAAGGTGGTCTACCGGCCAAAGTAGAACCAATATAAACATAGCTATCGAGGTGGAATCCTCTAGCTAGTAACCTATGGTGGCAACATAGTTCAAGAACTAAGAGGTAGATATCCCTATTCATACCATTTGGTAAAGTGGGCCGCTCCTCATGGGAATCCCTTAAAGTGTCATATCCCATAAAGAAGGGAGTTAACATCAGATGGGAACCTTTAGGATGAGTCTTTCCTTCTATGGATAAGTCATCACCTCCCATTGTCAAGTTCGCTCGGTGCTAAGTTAAGTTCCCTTTATTGAAAAGCCTTTATTACGTTTGTTTATAAAACATAAGCTTAGTATATTCATAATTCATATGCTTATAGCATATTCAAGCAATGTATCTAGTCTTATAGCATTCTTGGGCACCCCTATCAAGGCCCCTCTAAATTACTAGATCATCCATGTGTGTGAATGTATACTTACATGTGGGCAAACCTTTCACATAACACATAAGGTCACACATGTTCATATATCAATGCATAAGTCTATAGGCATAACCATATGAGCAATTCTTTCATATAAACCTACTAAGACACTATACACATTCATACTTCTTCATATCATATTCATAACATGTTCATATAATCATCCTTCATAAGCATAAGAACCAAACCTAGGAACTATCCTATCAAGATACACATGTGCAATGCAAAGACAAGGTCCCATACCCTTGCCCATACTAGTACACCTATCAAGTCATCCTAGTAAGGGAATACAAATCATACATTCATAAACATCACCTTAATATGCATAGTAGTAGACACTAGTGAATATGAGAAGTACCTTTCATTTAGACACAATGACTTATACTACTTATAATATGCATATAAGTGAGAATGTGTGTACATTGACCAACATGATCACATAATGACTATCAATAACTTCTCAAGCCAGCCACCCTATTAGACCACATTACACTTCCAAGCACATGACACACAATACATAATAGCATAGGAGACAAGACAATATCTACCTTATAACCAAGACTCCTAACCTTAGCTATTTATACTTTCATATAAAGGATACATGGGTAGAGGCTATTAACCACTTTAACACATCCATGGCAGCACCTATACAATACCTTAACATAATTATACACATGCTCATACAATAGCCACACAACCTAATTCACAACTAGAATAGGAAAGTAGGCATAAGCTTCTCATAGTATTATTTTAAGCACATGTTCATAAGGTCATCAATATGCCTTCAAGGCCATAGTCAACACATATATAATGACAATAAAGTAAACAACACCACCATAAGTGGACCATACCACACAATGCCATACAAGGCTTCATCAACATGACTATAAAGGAATAGAGAAGTAGAAAAGTAAAGAGAATAAACATTCTTACCAATTTCTCACCCTTTGATCATCATTGATCAATATACCTTATTCATCAATAAAACACATATATGGCAGTAGCTAAATGTACATTAAACATATAAGAAACCATGTACAAGTTGCTACAAGATTATACCATAACATAATACAACATATCAACATACTAGGAAAGTAGAGTAACAAAGATCATTAGCTAACTTCCTTCACATTGATTTTAGATCATAGTTCAAACATATATAAGTCTAAGGCAGTAGCTAAACCTACATTTAACCATATTGAAATCATGATCACATACTCTCAAGATTAGGGTTACAACATAGGCATTTAGGCTTATTGATTTGCTAGAATATAGAAGAGTTCACCAATACTATAAACTATCTAAGGCTTTGATCATCATTAATATTTCATCAAAAATACACTCATTAGACAGTAGATAATTAGATAATAAATCAAGACTAAATCATGCTTCATCTAATCACAATTCAAGATACATCACACACTTAGCCTCTTGACTTCATAGCCTAAAGGAATCTATATCAACTCATGCAATCCCTTCTTAATTTGAACATTAAGGATTTACACCTATAAAATTCATCCATTACATCACCCTACGACAGTAGCTACAGCAGTTCATACATAATCAAGAGTATACACAACCGATATCACAATCGACTTCAAGACAACATGTAGAACCATAGGCTATTCATGCTCAAAACTTCATATATTTATCATCATGGACTGATAATCATCAATTCAACATCAATTAATGTAAATAACAATAACCACAAGCAATTCAACATAAGAGAATCACCAATTCATCAAGAACAAGCAATAATCACAAAGCCCATGCAAAGGCTGAACCAATTTTGGAAGGAACATGGGTTCATCATGCAATAGGAGTGAAAACATATTAAAACCATTGAATTAACTTCAATTAATCATGATTCAATCGTTAAAAAGCTTTTGATAAGGAACCCATGGCTAGATTGGAAGATTGGAAACTTGATCATAAGATTTCTTTGAAAAACATTGAGAATGGCTCTCTAGATGAAAAGATAACTAGAGATGAATATCACCATACCTTTATATACAAGAAAACATATAAAACTTCATGATTCATCCATACAAAATCCATCTCCAAGCAGCTCTTGAGCTTCACCAACAATGGTGGTTTTAGAGAGAACATTTTTGGAGGGAAAGGCTTAAAACATGTGACAGGATTTGGGAATGGGTTGATCACGTTTTTAAAGACTTATATACACCTAAAATTAATTAAATAAACCTATTATAGTCAGTTTAAGACGTGGGGTGAATTTCCCATTCACCCCTTTAAGTGGCAACACGCAGGGAGCAAAACCTGCAGGCACTCGCGACGTGGGCCTCGATGGGGCGTCATGGGCATGACGGGACGTCATGCCCTCCATCGCCCATGACATAGCCAAATTCGTGGATCAAGACCTGCCCAAGTCAAGTAACCTTTGACGATACCTGCTCGACGGGCCGTTGGGGGACCAACGATCTGTCGTTGGGTCCGTCAATGGATATTGCCCAGGCAGTGTCTAGGCAGCTTTGGGGTCCTTCTTTTGGGGCCTCTTACGGGGCCCTTTAGAAGTCGTACCCGGACATTTCTAACACAATTACAAACCTTAACATGTTATAGATCTTCCATATAAGTTTCATCCAAAATAAACACCTACAAGACGTCCAAACAGCCTTGACCCCAACATGACATACGATGAACGTCTTAGGGGCTATCTTTCGAACGCCTTGGACGTTCTTGAGCGTTTGACCTCCAAACTTCACAAAACTTCATTCAATAACATTAAACATCATTTAAAACCATTTCAAGACTTATTAGACTCATGTCATACAATTTAGGCATGCATACACACATGAGGCACATAAGCGACTATTCATCGAACGTCTTGGACGTCCCTTGACGTTCGACTTCCAAATCACTTCAAACTTTGTACATTGACTCTATATGACATAATAAGGCATTTTAGGACCTTATAACATTAATACAAACATGTTAGGCTCTAGACACCTTATCTCATTTTTGAGGTCTTACAAAAGAGGTCAACCAAGCTCCTCATGATGGTCCGGATCCTAATGCTCCAAAGAGGAATCATTTGTATGCTCTCGGAGCTAAAGAAGCGACTAATCATGAGTGAAGGCCCCAGTTAGTCATAATTCCTTTTGGTTGTTATGTTTATGTTATGATATGATTTTATATGGTCTTGTCCCTTATTTTATCATGCTATCATGTTAGAATTGCTTGAAAGTGAATTCTTGAATTTTAGCATGTTTCACTGTAAAGGAGTAGTGTTCAATGTAAAGAATTTCAAAAATTTGATTTAATTGATTTTTCATGAATGACGGTATCAATATGTGTAGAAATTATGTGTAAGAGCATGACAAATGTTGGATAAGGTAGTTCCTCCATAAAAGGTTAAAATGAGTATGTGGTTTGAATTGTGGAACTTGTTCCAACTTGCTTATGTTGCATAATTGCTTAATGATGTGAAGTTGGTTCTCCTTGTGAGTTTGTGACTTGAGTATGAATTTCTTGATATTGATAATTTTTGTGGTATGCTGCTAGTTGTGTCCTTGAAGTCCTCGGAAGTATTTAAGTGTCATTCGAGAACGAATGTTCCCAAGTGGGGGAGTATTGTTACGCCCTAAAAATGAAATAGGTCAAACTAGTTCTTCACATGTGTTTCATGAGGTAATAATGTATTAAAATATTATATACTAGCATTATAAATCAGTTCATAAAGTTTTGGGAGCGTTTGGAAGTCAAATGCCCAAGACGTCCGAAAACTAGTCGAAGTTGAACTAGTGTGTCATAGTGTTTTGTAGTGAAGTTTTGGGGGATTATTTGAGATTAAAATTGAGTGTCAATGGTTCCTATGCGTAGAGGGATGTACGAAGTATCAAAACATCCGAGTACGACTCCTCGGGAACCACCTGAATAGCCCCCAAGGAGGACCCAAACATGGGTCGAGATGCTGGCCAAGGCAGCGTGCAGGGGTAGGATCTGGAGACCGTACCTTGCGACGCGCCCTTGACACGAGGTGCACTGCCTCAGAATTTTTGAGAGTCAAGAATCTGGAGCTTGCCCCGCGACGCGCAGCCAAGTTCCAAGTTTGGCCGCGATCTTTTTTAGTCAAATTTCAAGTTGGAAAAGAGCCCAAATGATATGGGGGTCTTTTGGGAACTTTGGGGATCATTTGTGGACTGATTTAGGGAATGTTAAACCTCATTTCACCCATCATTTCCAACCCTAAAGATCAAATCAAATTCTCTCCAAAAACCTCCATTGAAGAAGCTTCAAGCTCCAATGAATAGGACCAATTCTTCACATTTTCTTCACCAAAGTCTTATGGGTTTCTTCATATTAAGGTATGGTAGTCATCCTTGAACCTTCTTTCATTCAAGGAGCCCTTTCAAAGAGATTTCAGAAAGGATTTCAATCTTCAATCTTCTTTATTCTTTGACTATAAGTATGGGTCTTTACATGAAAATGTTTTAATGGTTAAAATGAGTTGTTCTTAGTTTTTGTTACAACCCAAAAGCGACTATGCTATATAAGGCCTAAACGTACATAGAATGCCTAGGTTAGACCAGGTTCACACGGATTGATGCGCGTGGAACCAGACCTCTGAACCTATGCACCAGCCAAGCCAACCAACTTGGTGAGTTAGTTGAGCTAGACAGGGTTGGTTCCAGCCATGTTGGGTACCCGAATACTAGGATTCGCCCGGATGAGTCTTAACCGGACTTAGAGGGTTAGTCCTAGGTTTTAAGGGTTTTAGGGGTATAAAGGTAATTTCGAGGCTAGGGGTAGTATAGTAATTACCCTAGGCTGAGATTTAATTAATTAAATAAGGTTATTAATTAGTCAAAATGGGTCAAATCTCGGTGGTTAAACCCAAGTTTGACCGGACCTCCACACTCGGGTTCGAGCCGAGTTGGAGGCATTAGGGGGCAAAAATTAAATGATTAAAAATTAGAGAAAATAAGGAGGGGCATTATAATAACTTAATATATAATTATAATCTATTTTTTACTATTTAAATTGTGTTGAATAAGTCAACATAAATTCCCACATAAGGGGCGCACGACTCCCACTAGGAGAGTGCTTCATGCCCCTCTTAATTCTTTACCTCACAATTCAAAAACAGAAAATAAACGTAAACTCACTGTTCTTAAAGTATTCTTGGCTGCATCCATAAAAAAAAAAGGAAGAATTCGTATGCCTAAGTGTTTTAAGTAAAGAGTTTTACTTGGGAACAAGAATCAAAGCTCGGAAGAAAGGTTTGTGGGTGGGTGGGGACGTGTGGTTGTGGCTGGTTGTCAAGGCTGAAAAGGTATGAGTTTTCTTCTCTCTTGATCCCTTTCCCAAGAGTTCCCTAAGGTTCAGTTTAAGTCCAATCGAAAAACTAAGGTTGTCCCCCGTTGCATGCCCCTGTCATTAGATCCTATGAACGAATTGATGCATGATTTGGTATGACTTCTGGTAGATGATTTTACGAATGATTGTGACTGTGTGCAATGTGTATTTTGGGATTTTTATGATTTGTTATGTACGTCCGAATGTTGAATGTCATATGTGCACAAAATATGTTGTTCTTCCGTAATTGTATTGTTACGGTTCACATGAAGAAAATGGTGAATCATGTGTTATGTAATGTTGTGTGTTTAACATGCAAAAAGAAATTGTGATGTTCATGAAAAAGAAAGTGAAAGTAAAGTCCTTAATGAATTGGTTAAAAGTATATGTAAAACTATGAGTTAAACGCCTAGGCTAAATGTAAGAAAGTGAATTAAAATTATATGTTAATTGAACATGGTTTCGGCTAGTCACTAGTAGAAATGAAGAGAAATATATGCTTCCATTTAGGGTTAATCTCGAGACATTAAGGTCCTAACACTAAGAGAAGAATCCTTAAATTAAAAGAAAGGAAGATAGGGTGAGAGAGGGGATTCAAACCCGGCTCATTGAAAGAAGCCTTAAAAAAAAGGAAATAGAAAATAGTGTGAGAGAGGGGGGGTTTGAACTCGGCTCCGTGGCCAAAGGTGTGAGATACGTAAATCTCACACCAAAATAAAATAATAAAAATTGAGGCCACTGGGATTCGATCCGAGATCCTCTTGGCCGAATGAATGAAGTCACCTAGCACTCTAAATAATTAAAAATAAAGTGTTACCCAAGGGATTCGAACATGTGTCCCCTTGATCGAAATTGTGAGACACATAACTCTCACATATAATGAAATAAAATGTAGCAACTAGGGGTAGAACTTGGGTCCCTTGGCTGAATGTGTAAAATGCATAAGTCTTACACAACATATACTTAGATTATCATGAAACACTTAGTCAATTATGAGTAACCCGAAATTGGTAATACCATGAGTTAATGGTAAGATTAATAAATGAACATTCACGTAATGAGGTGAGTAATTATATTATACTATGATGCTAATGAAAATAGTGACAACATGATAATAGGCTAAGATGAATGGTGAGAGAAGTCTCAACCAAGCCTAAGTAAAGGTCACCAAAACTACTCACCTAAGAGGGTGTTGAATATTAAGAGACAAGTCTCAATCACATTCTATATATATAAGTGTAAGGAAAATTCACACTTAATACGTAAAAAAGAAATGAGAAATCATCTAATGAGTTATGAGTACCTCATGCTAGAAGTAAGCTTCGATGATGTATGAGTTAAATGTAAATAGGAACTTTAAACGAAGCACCGATAGACTAGTTATGAGTGGTGATGCCTTCTTTCGGGATGGGTAGAGGTTCACATAATTCTCATGAAGATGAGACTGTCCACCAAGGTGGGTATGGGTCTCCTTAAATCCCCTAGTCTGTGAACTATGTTGCCAACATAGGGAACTAGCTTGGTTCGAACCCATAAAGCTAGCATATTTTGGTTTCACTTTGACCAGTGACTCCACCTCTTTTCGGTGTGGGGAAGACACCGGATTTCATGATGCTCACATGATCTAAGTAGGTTAAGGTTGGAAGTTCCTCAAAGTATTAAGGACAATGAAATGAATTATACCAAAGGTGTTTGTGCAAGACAATCAAGAGGTCAAACCGGATTCAAGTAATGACATTAGGTCATTCTTGGTCATTGCACTCCATGATACTGATGAGAGTCTTAAACTTCATCCTAGGTATAGTTGGTGTTCACATCAGCCTATGAATGAATGAAATGAATAATGTGAAGTACAAATGAACGAATGAAGCAGGCTCTGTGTTTTCTAAAGGAGACCCTCGGGTTGAGATCCCATATGTTGGGCCCTCACTTGAGAAGTCTTAATGCTACGTCCATGATTCCAAGTTCTCATGGATATGAAATGTATACCATATGAAACATGGAATGTATATTATGTGAACCTATGTGTGTATGATGTGTGACATATTCATGGTATGAGCTTCCTATTACGAAATAGTCAAAATCAAGTGACTTGACCTTCTAAGAAAGCATGTTGATTAGAAAGAGCTATTCTTTTTCATGCATTACCGTTATCTGTTGTTGCAGTTACCCATACTTAGTACAAGTGTGTACTAATTCCATACAATATTACTATTTTAGGTGCAGGCTCAGGTGGACGTTGAGGGTATCATTGCAGCTGTTTGGACTCAGAGATTTCATCGGGACTTGGTAGGTCCTCATGTATTTGAGTATGCTTGTCTTTATATTTCTTGATTAGTAGTAGGTTTGAACTAGTGGGGTATGTTCCACTAGTGTTTCTTTCCTATTTTTCTCGGACGCTTGTAATGATGCCGTTTTGGCAAGTATTACTTATGACATGAGATTCAATTTCTGTCAAGTTGCGTAATCTTATAATTAGATGGTTGATGTATGAGCAATGAACTTCCTTAATATGCGTTTAATGAAGTCTATGTATACTTCAACTATAAACAAAAAGTTTTAAATTTTCCGCTATAATTAACCGTATGAATGTGATGAATGCAAGAAGAGGCTTGTCTGCGACCTCTGAGAGGTCAACGACGCCGGTTGCAATTCAGATTCCAGAATCCGAGTCGTGACAGTTTTAAATGATATTTTTCTTGTAAAACCCCCAATGGAATAATGTCTATTATTTTATCAACTTTTGGATTATTAAATGGGTTTTATGAGCATGATTATATAATGTTAAAGTTAGTGTTTCTTGTTGGTTTTATTGGGTTTTAGCTACTGCCCTAAGGGCTATTTTATTATGGATTATTATATAAATTGTGAATAGATGATAATGGCTTGAATGAAGGGTAAGTTATTCTATCTTGGTTAAGTTATGTTGAAATGTTGTTGAGTGGTATGACCCACCTTTGGTGGAGGTGTTTACTTGAATTATATGAAGTTATATGAGTATTGTGAGAATGCCCTTGAAGGCATGATATGTGAAGTGAAGTGATAATGTTGATATGTATAGGTATGGTATGTGTTGGAGTGTTTATATGAGCATCTTGAAGGTTTATGTCTAAATGAAGTATGCATTTGATATGTGAAGTATGATAATGTGTGAATTGTGATAAATGTGAGTTGAGCATGTTTAGAAGTCAATATTATGAATAGTGGTCATTATGTGAAAGGTGTGCTCACACACACACACTTGAATGATTGAATGAAATTAATTAATGAAAATGGGGGATTGTAGGGTAGAGACTCTTCGTGAGTATAGATGAAGTCTCTAGACCATCCTTATTATTCCTAAGTATAAAAAAGGGGTATTTTGAGGTGAACACTTTTTGTGAGTAGAGATGAAGTGTTTAGTAGCAACCTAACCATTCCCAATGAGCTTTCCAAGATAGGTTGGGGGTTGGATACCCTTCGTGAGTTGAGATGGGGTGTTCACTAGTTGTCTCCTAACCTATAGTCAATGAATGTTTATGACCCCATGGGGGATTTATGCTTAGCACCGAGAGGATTTGAAGAAGCTGTGGGTACACTTCGTGAGTAGAGATGTTATATCCAATGTACCTCATCAAATGGGTGCTCCTCATTAGTAGAGAGTGAGTTACTTAGCAGCAATCTCCTTATTCCTTAACTATGCGCCCATGTAGGTCTAGCTATTGGAGAACCCATGTAAAGGCTAATGAATATGACCCTAACTTAGGCAAGTAAGGATCGCTCATCCGGTAAGGGTAGTACCGAGATCCCATGTCAAGCTCTCATGGTCTATGTCGGTTAAAGCTATCCTCCATAAAATAATGTAAAGAACTAAGTCTTCTTAAGGGTGTAATACATAGGGTAGGTGGTGGAATGAGACATTCACTATCCATTTCACAAGTAGACATTTGGAGGGAGTCTTGGAGTGTCCTTATATGAAATGTATGAATGGGTCATGAGATGATGTAAAAGAAAGTAATGTGACTTTATGTATAATGTTTAGAAAGCATGTTAAAGTTATGTCTTGTATGATTAAACTTATGAATGATGAATGTATTGTAACTAATCTAATGGAATCATCAAGGAGCACATAGTGGGGGTAGTAGTATGGGATGCTACTTCCACATTGCACTTTGTGTGACTTGTAAGTCCACTTGAGAGGAGTACTTATGTGAAGTTCTTAAATACAAGTATGTTTCTCTAGTGTCTTTAGTATGGAGTGTTGATTTGTACATGAAATGAATTAAGCCTATCCCTAGTAGTGTTAAGGATATCTTGAGTAGGTATTGAGGAGGTTGTATGGGCAACCTCATTATGTATTACTTAGGGGAGCCTTTGGACAACTTAGGATAGGAGTAGTTCATGTGTAATTTTTGGATTCACTGTAAGTATGCTCTTATGTTGAGAAAAAATGGAAGTTTCACCTTATGTGTTAAATGATGACATTATGACGTATTGTAACTTAATTCATGAAGTTTTTCTTTATCAAAATAGCATGAATTGTATGTTTCAACTAAATTTTCCCTTTTTGCATATTTTTGCATATGCCATACTTAGTACAATGTTTGTACTAACCCTATACTTATCTATACTCTATAAGTATAGGTTGGAAGCAAGTGGGTGTGTTGAAGTCAAGCTTGGGAATCGACTTTCTCAAGACTAAGTATGTCATCATATATTGGAGGGCATATTCTTATTTCTTTAGTTATTCTTTAAGACTTATTATGTACTTTTATTCAATGTAAAGGGCCATATCCCTAAGATATTTATGTCGTGTCTTGATTTGGATTGTGACGATGAGATTATCCTTAGTATTTATAAAGAAGTTTCTTTATTATTATCTATCATGAAAAGTTTAAATTTCCGCACTACTTTTCATGTCTGATGTAATGAATGATAGCTAAGAGGCTTGTGTAAGACCTTTGAAAGGTGGAGCACACCTTGTTCCGATCAAAGGGTGCTCCCTAACTTCTAGGGGGTACTTGCGGGTCGTAAAAAACTTGGTATCAGAGCATAAGGTTTTGCGAAATAGTTTAGGATCCAAAGTCTCACAAGCCACGTCTAGGAGAGTCTTGTTCATCGGTTAGAGTCCCGACACATCTATGGGCGAGAGGCTATAGGACGATAGAAGTTTCACTTTACTTCATTTCTCTAGTGTTGTGCCTTAGAGTTTAGTTCTATAAGTTCTTTTTCCTCAACCTCTTCTCTTGTGTTTATAGGACATGAATACGAGAAGGACACCCGCTAGAAGGGAGGAGGGAGAAGTATCTAACGAGAGAGTTCCTCTTTGGAATGAAAAACTTCCCATAGTTGACCAAGAGGAGGTGAATGAAGAGGTTCCCCCTTCGGAACCTCAAGGACTTCAACTGACCAAAATGCCTCCAATGCCTCAAGGTCCTCAATCTCCCTATGATGAAGTGGATATGACTAATGCGGAGATAAGGTCTTCTCTTATGGTCTTGACCAAACTCATGACGACTCAAGCTCATGTCGTCACTAATCATGTGGTTGCCCAAGCTAACCTAGGAGTTGGACCTCAAACCAATGTTAGTACTCCCGCATCTAGAATCCGAGATTTCATGAGGATGAATCCTCCTACTTTTCATTGAACTAAGGTCGCTGAAGATCCACGAGGCTTCATAGGTGAGGTATTCAAGGTGGTGGATGCTCTGAGTGTGACTCATACAGAAAGAAGAATTAGACATTAACCGACTAAAAGATGTGGCACAAGTGTGGTTTGAACAATGGATAGATGAGAGGCTCTTAAGGGAAGGTCTGGTAGATTAGGAAGTGTTGAAAATGGCTTTTCTTGATAGGTTCTTTTCCATAGAGTTGAGGGAGGGGAAGTTATTAGAATTCATGAACCTTCGTCAAGGGGGAATGAGTGTTAAGGTGTATTCTCTCAAGTTCACCCAACTCTCTAAATATGCCCTAACCTTTGTAGCCAACTCTTTTGGCTAGGATGAATAAGTTCGTTATGGGGTTATCTAGTATGGTTGAGAAAGAATGTCATACGGCTATGCTCCATAATAATATAGATATCTCTAGGCTCATGGTGTATGCCCAACAAATTGAAGAGTCCAAGCTTAGGGGGATGAATAGGGATGGAAAGACGCCTAGATCGGAGGAGTCAAGTCAACGTAAGTCTAAGAAGAGGTTCTATAATCAAGAATCTTCCATGGGAAATAAAGATAGCAGTTCCAACCAAAATTCTCAAGGAGGTGGTTATGTTTTTGAGAGGCCTAGGTGTACTAGTTGTGGGAAGCAACACTTGGGTAGGTGTCTTGCCGACACGGATTGTTGCGTTGGATATGGTAATAGGGGTCATCTGATGAGAGATTTCCCTAACCTCAAGGTAAAATGGAAAGAGGTCAACCAAGCTCCTTATGATGGTACAGATTCCAATGATCCAAAGAGGAATCGTTTCTATGCTCACGGATCTAAAGAAGCGACTAATCCGGAGTGAAGGCCCCGGTTAGCCATAATTACTTTTGGTTGTTATGTTTATGTTATGATATGATTTTATATGGTCTTCTCCCTTATTTTATCATGTTTTCATGTTAGAATTGATTGAAAGTGAATTCTTCAATTTTGAGCATGTTTCACTGTAAATGAGTAGTGTTCACTGTAAAGAATTTCAAATTTTTTATTTAATTGCTTTTTCATGAATGATGGTATCAATATGTGTAGAAATTATGTGTAAGATCATGACAAATGCTAAAGAAGGTATTTCCTCGATAAAAGGTTAAAATGAGTATGTGGTTTGAATTGTGGAACTTGTTCCAACTTGCTTATGTTGCTTAATTGCTTAATGATGTGAAGTTGGTGCTACTTGTAAGTTTGTGCCTTGAGTATGAATTTCTTGACATTGATAATTTGTGTGGTATGCTGCTAGTTGTTTCCTTGAAGTCCTCAGAAGTGTTTAAGTGTCATTCGAGGACGAATGTTCCAATGTGGGGGAGTATTGTTACGCCCTAAAATGAAATAGGTCAAACTAGATCTTCACATGTGTTTAATGTGTTAATAATGTATTAAAATAGTATACTTTAGCATTAGAAGTCAGTTCGTAAAGTTTTGGGAGCGTGTGGAAGTTAAATGCCCAAGACGTCTGAAAACTAGTCGAAGTTGAACTAGTGTGTCGTAGTGTTTTGTAGTGAAGTTTCGGGGGAGTTGTGAGTTAAATTGAGTGTCAATGGTTCCTATGCATATAGGGATGTACCAAGTGTCAAAACGTCCCAGTACAACTCCTCGGGGACCACCCGAAGGGCCCCCAAGGAGGACCCAAACATGGGTCGAGATTCTGGCCAAGGCAGCGTGTAGGGGAAGAATCTGGAGCCCTACCTCGCGACACGCCCTTGACACGAGGTGCACTGCCTCAGAAATTTTTAGAGGAAAGAATATGGATCTTGCCTCGCGACGCTCAGCCAAGACCCAGATTTGGCCGCGACGTCAAATTTAAAGTTGGAAAAGGGTCCAAATGGTATGGGGATATTTTTGGAACTTTGGGGATCATTAGTGTACTGATTAAAGTCATGTTAAACCTCATTTCACTCATCATTTCCAACCCTAAAGATCAAATCAAATTCTCTCCAAAACTCTTCCTCTCCAAACCTCTATTAAAGAACCTTCAAGCTCCAAGGAAGAGGACCAAGTTCTTCATGTTTTATTCACCAAATTCTCGTGGGTTTCTTCATATTAAGGTATGGTAGTCATCCTTGAACCTTCTTTCATTCAAGGAGCCCTTTCAAAGAGATTCCAACAAGGATTTCAAACTTCAATCTTCTTTAATCTTTGACTCTAAGTATGGGTCTTTGCATGAAAATGTTTTAAAGGTTGAAATGAGTTTTTCTTAGTTTTAAATGATGTATTTCATTTCAAAACCCCAATGAAATCATGTCTATTCTTTTATCAACTTTTGTCTTATTAAATGGGTTTTATGAGCATTATTATATAATGTTAAAGTTAGTGTTTCTTGGTGGTTATATTGGGTTTTAGCTAATGCACTAAGGGCTATTCTATTATGGATTATTGTATCAATTGTGAATAGATGATAATGGCTTGGATGAAGGGTAAGTTGTTCTATCTTGGTTAAGTTATGTTGAAATGTTTTTGAGTGGTATAGCCCACCTTTTGTGGCGGTGTTTACTTGAATTATATGAAGTTATATGAGTATTAGGGGAATGGCCTTGAAGGCATGATATGTGAAGTGAAGTGATAATTTTGATATGTATAGGTATGGTATGTGTTGGAATGTTGATATGAGCATCTTGAAGGTTTATGTCTAAATGAAGTATGCATTTTATAGGTGAAGTATGATAATGTATGAATTGTGATAAATGTGAGTTGAGCATGTCTAGAAGTCAATGTTATGAATAGTGATCATTATGTGAAAGGAGTGCTCACACACACACTTGAATGTATGAATGAAGTCAATGAATGAAAATGGGGGATTGTAGGGTAGAGACTCTTCGTGAGTAGAGATGAAGTGTCTAGACCATCCCTATTATTCCTAAGAATGAAAAAGGGGGATTTTGGGGTGAACACTCTTCGTGAGTAGAAATGAAGTGTTTAGTAGCAACCTCATTATTCCCAATGAGCTTTCCAAGATAGGTTGGAGGTTGGATACCCTTCGTGAGTTGTGATGGGGTGTTCAATAGTTTTCTCCTAACCTATAGTCAATGAATGTTTAAGACTCCGTGAGGGAGTTATGCTTAGCACCGAGAGGATTTGAAGAAAGGGTGGGTACACTTCGTGAGTAGAGATATTGTATCCAATGTACCTCTTGATATGGGTGCTCCTCGTTAGTAGAGAGTGAGTTACTTAGTAGCAATCTTCTTATCCCTTAACTATGCGCCCGCGTAGGTGTAGATTTTGGAGAACCCATGTAAAGGATAAAGAATATGACCTTACCTTAGGCAAGTAGGGATCCCTCATCCGGTAAGGGTAGTACCCGAATTCTATGTCAAGCTCTCATGGCTTATGTCGGTTAAAGCTATCCCCCACAAAATAATGTAAAGAACTAAGTCTTTTTAGGGGTGTACTACATAAGGTAGGTGGTGGAATGGGACATTACCTATCCATTGCACAAGTAGAAATTTGGAGGGAGTCTTAGTGTGTCCTTATATGAAATGTATGAATGGTTCATGCGATGATGTAAAAGAAAGTAATGTGACTTTATGTGTAATGTTAAGAAAGAATTTTAAAGTTGTGTCTTGTATGATTAAGCTTATGAATGATGAATGTAGTGTAACTAATCTCATGGTATCATCAAGGAGCACATAGTGGGGGTAGTAGTATGGGATGCTACTTCCAGATTGCACTTTGTGTGTCTTGTAAGTCCACTTGGGAGGAGTACTTATGTGAAGTTCTCAAATGCAAGTATGTTTCTCTAGTATCTCTAGTATGGAGTGTTGATTTGTACATGAAATGAATTAAGCCTATCCCTAGTAGTCTTAAGGATCTCTTGAGTAGGTATTGAGGAGGTTGTATGGGCGACCTCATTATGTATTACTTAGGGGAGCCTTTGGACAACTTAGGATAGAAGTAGTTCATGTGTAATTTTTGGATTCACTGTAAGTATGCTCTTATGTTGAAAAAAAATGGAAGTTTCACCTTATGTGTTAAATGATGACTTTATGACGTTTTGTAACTTAATTCATAAAGGTTTTCTTTATCAAAATAGCATGATTTGTATGTTTCAACTAAATTGTTCCTTTTTGCATGTTTTTGCATATACCATACTTAGTACAATGTTTGTACTAACCCCATAAATTTCTATACTCTATAAGTAATTATTGGAAACAAGTGGATGTTTTGAAGTCAAGCTTGGGAATCGACTCTCTCAAGACTAAGTATGTTCTCATATATTGGAGGGCATAGTCTTTATTTCTTTAGTTCTTCTTTAAGACTTATTACGTATTTTCTTTCAATGAAAAGGACCATGTCACTATGATATTTATGTCGTGTATTGAGTTGGCTTGTGACGATGAGATTATCCATAGTATTTATAAAGAAGTTTCTTTATTATTCTGTATGATGAAAAGTTTAAATTTCCGCACTACTTTTCATGTCTTATGTAATGAATGATAGCTAAGAGGCTTGTGTAAGACCTTTGAAAGGTCGAGCACGCCTTGTTCTAATCAAAGGGTGCTCTCTAGCTTCTAGGGTGTACTTGTTGGTCGTAACAAGGGGTCTTTTGGGTATTTCATGGGAGTTATATATATTGATTTTAGATCAATTTTTCCTCACATTCACTCACTGAAATCAAATTCCCAAATCAAAATCCAAAAGCTCTCACCTCTCTCTTCTTTCTCTCTCGATTGAACCTCCATTGAAGGAAGAACAAAGCTTCAAGAGGAAGACCAATTTTTCTAGGATTTCACTTGAATTTTGTGGATTAATCTTCATTAATGTATGGGTTCTTCACTCTTGGGATTCCTTTCTTCAATAGGTACTTTCAAAGTTGATTTCTAAAACACTTAATTCCAAGGGTTTTTTCTATTCTAATGGGTTTTCTTCTAAACTTGAAATTGATGATTTGATTGTGTTTAATTGTGATTACCCATGACTAATTAAGTGTAAATTGTTGAGTAATTGATGTTAATTTGGGGAATTTTGTGGATCACGTCCCTTTCCCCAAATTCCCCAAATCTTGGATCTTACTTATGAATTAATGGAAATTGATGAATTTATTGATTAATAGTCTTGTTTTATATATTCTATTTCATTCATGGACTTCCTAGGGTAATTTATTATTGGGATTGGATCTATTTCTTGAAGAATGTAAGATGAACCCTTTTCCCGTTAACCCTAGGTTATGAATTGAAGTTAATTGGGATAGTGATGATGTAATTGACTTCATTATAATGTTAATTACTATTGTGTGATGATATTACACTCATTATTGGGTTGAATTGGATATTTGATGGTAAAACCTTGATGATATCTTGTGAAAGGGATTAGGGTAAGTCTTGTGATCTCAATCTTTTACTTCCATTATGATTACTTGTGTTTATTGATGAAGTTGTACTGAAGAATACCTTATTATAAGATTGATTAGGGTTGGTATGATGTAGAATTGAAATGTCTTGATTTATGGCTTGTGAGTTGTTGGCTAAGTTGTAATGATAAGGATGGTGATGACTTACGATGTGCCTTATCATAATGTAATCATGTAAATGTGCTAACCTCACATGTGTGAATTGTAATGAAAGGACAATACTCATGCAATTCCTAATGAGCTATGATGATGATGATATATGGGTAGACCCAATGACCTAATCTAAGCTATGATGATTAATAAAGTCTTAAAGACATTTCAAAAGGGACTCTAGCTTAGCACCGAGTAAACTTGTAGATGAGGGGTGGTGCCTTCCCAAGTAGGGAAGGTAGGGTTCACCATAGTTCTTATGGGGTTGATAGCCTCATAGCCCAAAAAGGACAAAGAGTGATATTTCCATGACAGCTCCCAAGCTCCATAAACTATGTTTCCACCATAGGAATACTTGATAGTGGATCCACCTAGATTCTATGTTCATGTTTGGTACTACTTTGGCCGGTCGACCACCTTCCATTGGTGTAAGGTTTTACAACATCGGATTACACACTTAGCTCTCGTGGTCTATGTTAGTTAAGTTAAATGTTACCAAATGTAAAATAAAGTAATGAAGTAAACACTAACTAGGGTGACTTAAGAGGTTTGACTTAGCCTAGGTAGGGGTATGGGACTCTAACTAAGCCTTGAACTGGTTTTCCTTGAGGGAAGCCTTAGGAGGTGGTTCTTATGTTCTTATGCTTTTAAAAAGTTACTATTATGTATATGTTGACTTTACATGTTATTGATTCTATATGATGTTAGTTTCACTTATGAACATGTTGTTGGTCTATATTGCTAAATATGAGAAGGATTATTCTTGATGCTATGTTTTGTGAAGTTAAGCATTGCTTATGGTCCTTTGTTTGGTTTACTTGATTGAGTAGGATTATGGGGCTTTACTTCGTCATTGCACTTGTAGGCTAAATGATGGGTTATGTGTAAGGGTCTTGATTATATTATGATGTTATGAACTCTTATATAATTTGACTTGACTATACTTGAGGATGTTGGTCTTGTGTTGTATATGTCCTTGACTTAAGATTTACGTGTTCATTGGTTTATATGTGTTCTTGGATATTCATGAGGCTTTTTAAAGTAAATTAGAATGTTTAAAACTAATGTCCTTTTTAGCATGATTTCTATGTTGTGTGTGCATATATGCCCATAGTTAGTACAAGTTATGTACTAACCCCACTTCTTCCTTTTGTACCAAACATTTTAGGTTCCAGTCGTGGAAGGGTTCGTGACGACTTTTGAAGGAAGACCTGGATTCTCATTCTCCAAGTTGGGTAGGTCCTTACAACTTTGAGAACAATGCCACTTTGTAGCATTGAATGTTTATTAGTCTTAAAGACACTTTGTTCATTCTCTTTCATTCTAGTACTAAAATTGTATAACCTATATGTGGCTTTTATTGTATTGATGTATGGGATATGCCCAATTGTTATACTCTTTTTTAGATGTTTTAATATGAGACTTCCGTTTTAAGAGTATATTGTATCATATATATATATATATATATATGTGTGTGTGCCATAAATGTAGACGACTATGTAATCTTCTTATACGAACGGTCTATGTATACTCGATAAAAATATATTATGTGTATGCAAGAGGTCTATGTAAACCACATGATAGATATAGAAGAAAACTTTTAAGTTTTCCACATTTTTAACCTATGAATGTTCTGACGAATACTAAGACGCTCGTCTTAGTTCTCTCCAAGGACGACGACGTTGGTTACGTCTAAGGGGGTACTTCACGGATGTGACAAACTTGATATCATTGCATGAGGTTTAATATACTTAGAAATTATGTCTCATTAAACCACGTCTATGTAGGTTCTTATTCATAATGGTTAGGCGCGCCACACTTATGAGTGAGAAGCTATATGATGCCTCGGAAATTCTCATTTCTTTGAAATCCAATGTCGTGCCTCTAGAGTCTACTTATTGCGTGCTTTCACCTAAACCTCTTATTGTGATTATATGTATGAAATTGTGTGCTTTCACCTAGAACTTGTATTTTGGTTATAAGTATTAATACTAGATGGGAAGTCACACGAAGACTTGATGAAGAGATTGCTAATACGGGAGTTCCTCCCCGTGGCAATCAAGATCCTCCTCTTGAAGAAGTTTCTAAAGATGATCAAGCTCCAGAAAATCCTATGGCCATGACAGACGGGGATATAAGGGCAGTGTTTCTCCAAATGGCCCAAGCCAATACCACTCAAGCACAAGCCATCACTCTCAAGCTCAAGCCCTGATTGCCAAAGCTAACCGGGAAGTGGTACCTTGAGGAAACCAACATGTTAGCACCATCTCCTCCTGTTTGAGGTATTTCACAAGGATGAATCACCCTACTTTCTATGGGTCTAAAGTGGAGGAAGACCCCCAAGAGTTAATTGATGAAGTCTAAAAAATCCTCTATGGTATGGGGTTAACTACTAGGAAAAAGGCCGAGTTAGCCACCTACCAACTCAAGGACGTGGCCAAAACTTAGTACATTCAATGGAGAGACAATATGCCTTTGAGGGATGGTCCGATGACATGGGAGATTTTCAAGAAGGATTTTCTTGATAGGTTCTTTCAAAGGGAGAAGAGGGAAGCTAAAAGGAAGAATTCATCAACCTTCGTCAAGGAGGTGGGAGTGTGCTTGACTACTCTTTTAAATTTACTATGTTTTCCAGATATGCGCCTTCTTTGGTTTCCGACCCGATAGATGATATGAGCCGCTTTGTGACGGGAGTGTGTGATGACTTGAAAGAATAATGTCGTTCGGCTATGCTACATGATAATATGAACATTTCTCGTCTCATGGTTCATGCTTAACAAATGGAGGAGGCAAGGGTCAAGAGGAAGAGTAAATATGCCAATAGGGCAAAGTCATTGGATAGTGGTTCTTCAAAGGGTAGGCTTGATATCCAAGAAATCCCTAACTTCAAAAAGAGGTTTTCCAATCAATTTCCTTCCAAGTTCCCTAAGGATCGTGATGATAGAGTGTCTAACCCTAAGCATCAAAAGTTAATTGATACTAGTTCACAAAACAAGAAGCCAACTTGTGGAAAGTGTGGTAAGAAGAATTATGGTGATTGCCTCATCGGTAAGAACAATGGTCATGACAAGGGTAGTGTCCAAGCTCAAGCAAGTGGTTCGAATATGGATGGTCTAAAAAAGAATCACTTTTATTCTCTCCGCTCTAGGGGTGAGCAAGATACTTCGCCCGATGTGGTGACCGGTATATTGAAAGTCTTTTCTATTGATGTATATGCTTTACTTGATCCAGGTGCTACCTTGTCATTTGTAACTCCGTTAGTAGCTAAAAAGTTTGACATTTTCCCTGATGTCTTGAGTAAGTCGGTTGTTGCGAAGATAGTATATGGAAATTGTCCTATAATTTTCCCCAATAGAGTTACTCATGTGGAATTAGTATAACTTGATATTGTTGATTTTGATGTCATTTTGGGAATGGATTGGTTGCATTCTTGTTTCGATTCAATTGATTGTAGAACAAGGGTGGTGAAGTTTAACATTCCTAATGAACCAGTCTTAGAGTGGAAGGGGGAAAATTATATTCCTCGAGGTTGTACCATTTCGTGTTTAAAATCTTGTAAGCTGATTTCTGAAGGGTGTTTATACCATATTGTGAGAGTCAAATATTTAGACTTCAAATTCCTTCCATTGACTTGGTCCCCGTACTAAGGGAATTCAGAGGTCTTCCCTAATGATCATCCCAGTATTCCTCCCGAATGGGAAATTGATTTTGGTATCAACTTATTATCGGATACAAATCCCATTTAAATTCCTCCTTATCGGATGGCTATAGTCAAATTGAAAAAGTTGAAGGACCAACTCAAAGATTTACTAGACAAGGGTTTTATTTGGCCTAGTATTTCTCGATTGGGTGCTCCGGTATTGTTTGTGAAGAAGAAGGATGTGTCCCTTAAGATGTGTATCGATTACCGTCAACTAAACAAAGTTACAATCAATAACAAGTATCCTCTCCCTCAGATTGATGATTTATTTGATCAACTCCAGGGTGCGAGTTACTTTTCAAAGATCGACTTGACATCGGAATAACACCAACTTAGGGTGAGAGGTAAATATATTCCCAAGACGCCTTTTTGAAGTAGTTATGGCCATTATGAGTTCCTAGTCATGTCTTTTGTACTGAATAATGCCCCGGCAGCGTTTAAGGATCTCATGAGTAGGGTATTCCGAATCTATCTTAATGAATTCGTGTATGTATTGATTAATGATATATTGGTGTATTCGAAGAGAGAGGGTGATCATATGGGGCATTTGAGGGTTGTTTTGCAAGTTCTTAAGTAGCATCAACTCTTTGCAAAATATAGCAAGTGTGAATTTTTGTTGAGGTCGGTAACGTTTCTTGGTCATATTATCTCTAGTGAGGGAGTTGAGGTTTATCCAAGGAACACTGAATAGGTGAAAAGTTTTCCTAGACCTTTGCCTCTTACGGATACTAGGAGTTTCTTAGGCCTAACCAGTTATTATAGAAGGTTTGTGGATGGGTTTGCATCCATTGCTTCCCCTTTGACAACCTTAACTCAAAAAAATGTGAAATTTTATTGGTCGGAAGCATGTAAGAGTAGCTTCCAAGTTTTTAAGGATAGGCTAACCTCTGCTCCAATGCTGAATTTACTGGAGGGTACTAATGGCTTCGTTGTATATTGTGATGCATCTCTAGTTGGGTTGGGATGTGTTCTTATGCAACATGGAAAAGTTATAGACTATGCTTCTAGGCAACTCAAGATTCATGAGAAGAATTATCTGACTCATGACCTTGAGTTAGCGGCCGTGTTATTTTCCTTGAAAATATAGAGGCATTATCTCTATGGGGTTCATATCAATGTGTATACGGACCATGAAAGTCCATAATATGTATTCTCTCAAAAAGAGTTGAATCTCTGGCAATGGAAATTGTTAGAGTTATTGAAAGACTACGACATGATTTTTCTGTGTCACCCCGACAAGGATAATGTGGTAGTAGACGCTCTAAGTCATTTGTCGATGGGAAGTGTGTCCCATATGAAAGAAGCCAAGAGAAACCTAGTGAGGGATGTTCGTAGGTTGGCTCGTTTAGGGGTTCAAATTGAAGATTCTCCAAATGGTGGTGTTGTGGTACATCATAACTCTAAGTCGTCTTTGGTTGTTGAGGTGAAGTATAAGCAAAACTTTGATCCATTATTCATGAAGTTGAAAGAATCGGTTCTTGGAAAGATGAATGAGTCATTCTCCCAAGGGGGGATGGTGTTCTTAGGTACCAAGGCAGATTGTGTGTGCCCAATGTCGATGATTTGAGAAATCGGATTCTTGAGGAATCTCATGGAGCCCATTACTCTATTCATCCGGGTTCTGCTAAGATGTATCATGATCTTTTAGAAGTTTTTTGGTGGAATGGCTTAAAATGGGACATTGTGAAATTGTTGCAAAGTCTCCCAATTGCCAACAAGTTAAAGCCGAGCACCAAAAGTTGGGTGGTCTACTAAAATAAATGCAAGTTCCTACTTGGAAGTGGAAAGATGTTAACCTGGATTTTGTAGTTGGGTTTCCTCGGACAAGAAGGCAATATGATTCTATATGGGTGGTCGTTGGTATATTGACAAAGTACACTCATTTTATTCTTTTTAAGTCAATTTATTTTGCGAAATATTATGCAAGAATCTATATTGACAAGATAGTAAGTCTTACTGGTTCCTTAGTCCATTATATCGGATAAAGGTGCTCAATTCACATCTAGGTTTTTGAGGTCATTTCAAAGAGGTTTGGGTACTCAAGTGAAGTTAAGCACCGCTTTTCATTTCCAAACGGATGGTCAAGCGGAACGTACAATTCAAACTCTTGAAGATATGCTTAGATCTTGTATCATTGACTTCAAGGGAAATTGGGATGAGCACTTGCATTTGGTGGAGTTCTTATATAATAATAGTTTCCATTCATCCATATCTATGGCTCCTTTTGAAGATTTGTATGGTAGGAGGTGTATATCTCCTATTGGATGGTTTGACGCTGGCGAGTCTTCTCTTCTTTGTTCCCAAATTGAACTATAAGACCTTAGAGAAAGTTCATATCATAAGGAACCATTTGCAAAGAACCTATAGTCGGCAAAAGTCATATGCCGATCATTGGAGGAAAGACCTTGAGTTTGAAGAAGGTGATAAGGTGTATTTGAAAATTTCGTCCATGAAATGGGTGGTTAGATTTGGCAAGAAGGGGAAGTTAACCCCTCATTATATGGGTCCTTATAAAATTTTACAATGGGTTGGCAAGGTTGCATATGAGTTGAAACTCCCTAGTGAACTATCTTCGCTTCATCTGGTTTTCCATGTATCCATGCTTAAGAAGTGAATGGGTAACCCTGAGTCCATTGTATGTATCGAAGGTCTTGGTTTGAAAGAGAACATCTCCTATGAGGAGGTTTCGGTGGATCGTTGATTGTCAAGTGAAGAGGTTGAGTAACAAAGAGGTCTCCTCCGTAAAAGTGTTATAGAAAAAACACCTAGTTGAGGGAGCAACATGTGAGGCCGAGGACGACATGAAGTCCCGTTATTCTCATATCTTTGTTAATTAAGGTTAGTCATTCCTATTTATAATGAAAATAATGATTAAATTGAATTTTTGCTGGTTTTTGAGTATGTGCATATTTTGGTAGAGTTAGTGTCAAAATGAGTTACCATAAAAGAGGCTTTCTGTGTTAACTTGCACTTACATGAAATATATGTTTTGTCTTTTGAGATTTTGTTCTATGGATGTTGTCTTGGGAAGAATAACATGGTGACTCTTTAATGTCAATTTGAGCTCATGTTGATTTTGAGAGGGTAGTTCCTCATATTGCATTATGAAATACTGAGCTCTTGTGTGGGGTGACTTAAGTTGCTATGTGTAATGTTATTGATATGTTTTGAAAGGAGTTATGATGTACTCCTATGAGTTTTGACTCATAATATGCATTTTGTTGGTTGGGGTGCTAGTCTTGAGTCTATCCCTTCCTTACAAAAGATTTTAGTATCATTCGGGGATGAGTGTTCCTAAGGGGGGTGGGTGGGAAATGTAACACTCCGAAAATCCAAGACCTTAGTTAGAGACTCACATGTTGATATAATGTTAGTAAAACTTTAATAAGGCCCAAAAAATATTAATAAACCATTTAGGAAGTTCTGGAGTCAAGATGTTAAGAAACGTCCAAGACGTCCGGAAACAAGTCTAATTTAACTAGTGAAATGTCCTTTGGTTTTGAGTAGGTTTAGAGGACTTGTCTGAGGTCTAAAACTTGTAAATTTACTTTAAATAGGTAACAACGTATATATGGGGTGGAAACGTCCAGGTCCGAATCCCCATGGATCGCCCTAGGGGTCCATGAAAGGACCCCAAACATGGCTTGGCAAGCTGCCAAAGCAGCAACCAAAATGCTTATAGTAGAAACAAGTTAGCGTCACGTACTTGGGTGTCCTTCTGTCAAATTCCAAGTCTGCGTCTCGGGCAGGTTGCTGACTCCTCTGTCTCGAAAATTAATTTAGAAAATCATGCGGGACCAGCTTGTGGACTTGTAGCCCGATGAAAATCTGAAAATTAGAATTCAAGTTTGACTTCATTAATGGGTCAACTTAAGTGAGGGGTCTTCTGGGTATTTCATGGGAGGTCTATATATTTATTTTAAGTAAGTTTTTCCTCACATTCACTCACTCAAATCAAATCCCTATATCAAAAGCCAACAACTCTCACCTCTCTCTACTTTCGCTCTCTATTCAACCTCCATTGAAGGAAGAACAAATCTTGAAGAAGAAGACCAATTTCTATAGGATTTCATTCGAATTTCATGTATTAATATTCATTAAGGTATGGTTTATTCACTCTTGGAATTCCTTTCCCTAAGTGTTCCTCTCAAAGTTGATTTCTGAAATGTCCAATTCCAAGTGGTTTTTCTATTCTAATGAGTTTTCTTCTGAACTTGAAATTGATGATTGTTTGTGTTTAATTGTGATTAACCATGACTAATTAAGTGTAAATTGTTGAGTAGTTGATGCTAATTGAGGTAATATTGTGTGGATCATGTCCCTTTCCCTAAATTTCCCAAATCCTGGATCTTACTTACGAATTGATGGAAATTGATAAATGTATTGATTGTTAGTCTTGTTTTATCTATGCTATTTCATTCATGGACTGCCTCGGGTAATGTATTGTTGGGATTGGATCTATTTCTTGAAGAATTCATGATGAACACTTTTCCCTTTAACCCTAGGTTATGAATTGAAGTTAATTGGGATAGTGATGATGCAATTGAATTCATTATTGTGTGACCCATTATTGGTGTTAATTGGATGATTGACGGTAAAACCTTGATGATGGATTGTGAAGGATGTTGGGGTAAGTTTTGTGATATCAATCCTTTACTTCAATTATGATTACCTGTGTTAAGTGATGAAGTTGTATTGAAGTATACCTTATGAAAAGATTGATTAGGGTTTGTATGATGTTGAATTGAAATGTCTTTATGTATGGCTTGTGAGTTGTTGGCTAAGATGTAATGATATAAGGATGTTGATGAATTACCTCTGTGCCTTATCATAATGTGATCATGTAAATGTGCTAACCTCAAATCTGTGAATTGTAATAAATGGACAATACTCATGCAATTCCTATTGAGATATGATGATGATTATATAAGGGGTAGACCCTTTGACCTAAACTAACCTATGATGATTAATAAAGGCTTAAAGACATTTCAAAAGGGACTCTATGTCACATCCCGAAAGCATAACAAAGAAGATATGGCACTCTTGGGGTGAAACTGGCGTACTCGACCTCTCGGAGGTCTTATACAAGCCCTTTCGTATCGTTCATCGCATATACAAAGTGAAAAGTAGTGCGGAATTAAAACTTTTCAAAAACATTTTCATAGTCTTAAAAGTCTCTTTTCATATAAACCTCATAGTAAATACTAAGTCTCAATCTCATCAAAACATAGACACAAGAGTACTTGGGACACGGCGCATACACAATAGAAATATAGTACTACTAAGTCTACTACAATACTTTGATAAGAGAAATAAAAGACATCTATTCCCTCGAATCAAATGAGGATATACATCAACCTCACTTGAATGATGCTATGATCCATGTAACGACCCGAGAGTACCCCCTAGAAGTTAGGGCATTCTCGAAGTGAAACACGGCGTACTAGACCTCTTGGAGGTCTTGTACAATCCCTTTCGTACCATTTATTGCATACATGTATGAAAAGTAGTGCGGAATAAAAACCTTTCACACGAAATAATAATACTTAAGAATATCTCTTTTATAGAAAAACATAATGAAAGGCTAAGTCTCAAAATCGCCATCTTAGACATAAGAAAATATATTGGGAAATGGCCCATACTTCATCATATATAAAATAGCTAATTCTATTACAATACTTTCAATTAGAAAATATAAACATCAAGATGTCCTCAAATCAAGTGAGGACATACTAACTCTTTACTTGAATGAACACTAATCCAAGCTTTAACTTCGAGACTCCTCTCAAACGCTACCTACAACTTTAGAGATAGACAAAATGTATGGAATTAGTACAAAAACTTGTACTATGTATGGCATAAAGCATAAAATCATGATAAATGGACATTTGTATAAAACATACTCTTTCTGAGAAAACCTTTATCGACAATTATAATAGTGACTTACAAGTCAACGTATATGCACATACGTCACATTCAACAATATAGCATCAACATCACTTCAACCCATATGAACGTATATACCTCCCACCAAAGGTTATCGTAAGACTCACTTAAGTAAAACAAGAGGAGACCGCCCATGCACCCTCTTCAAGCCTACCTAAACAATCATTAAGAATACATAAGATAAGATTGTTCACTTTTCCTTTCATTTACTCCCCACCTAACTCCAAGGTTCACCCAAGTAAATCAAGAAGAGACCGCCATACACCCTCTGCAAGCTTACCTAAGCAACACTCAAAGCTACCCTAGATAAAGTACATTCTACTAAACATACATTAGATAAAGCCATAATCATTCATTATGTCAATTAGAAAACATTTTATTCATTATAGATTTCACATAATGGTCTTAGAAAGACCTAGGGACTCACAAACTATCTTCTTCAAAGTCTAGTCGTGCAATGTCTAGATAGCGTCCCATTTCACTACCTAAACTCCCTAGTACTTATCCAACACTAGCATGTATCCCACATGATGAGAATAGGCAATAACCGACATAGACCATACTAGCTAGGCATGGAATCCGGAGTCATAAACCTACTCCGATGGAGGGTGTTCTACTTGCCAAGGGTAGAACTAGGACACATCCCATGTAGGCACATGGTTAAGGAATATCGAGGTGTTTTATGTACTCTAGTCTCATTCTCAAGTAGAGATACATTGTAATGTAGTCTTTTTCTTATGTATAGCTACAAACCATAACATATTCACTCGGTGCTAGCCTTTGTTCTCATAGAGTAAGCTCAATAAGAAGGCGCATATGAAAAGGTACCATCTCTTAGTAATTACGTAGTTATAATGCACCTTTCAAATATGGGTCCACTAGGGCTGCCACTCAATGGTCTATAAGGATAGCTCATTCTTAACCTTCTCTCTATATAGAAGGTTCCATATATTAGTCATGCTTAGAAGGGCACCATCTTATGTTGACCGATCCTAGACATTCATTCAAAATTCATCCATACACATCCAAGACAAAGGTTCCTAAGCCTACTAAGTAAAGATGTTCATATTCATAACGTACATGCAACAACTAAGGGACACAAGTCTACAACACAAGACAAACCATTGACTTCACTTTATCACATATAGCATATCATTCTTGAAGCACATAGGAATAACCATTAACATCTTTAAGTCATCATATACACTACTATACATCATCAATATAACCACCATAGACTCATATAGCGAAGTAGGAATAATCACGCATCAACTCTAAGACTACACACATATATACATAGTCATAGTCTAACATGATCACCTAAAATCATAAATAGAAGAACACATACTATGACCTTAATCACAGTTAGATAGATATGATCATACTTGACATAATCAACTACAAAAATTATCATGGTATATCAAGTAGTTGCCGACAAGGCCATTATCATCATAATATGTAAAGTAACGCCGACGAGGCCACGTAATTCACAAGTAATGCACATAACACCGCCACCATAGGTGGACCATACCAATCACAACATAATTCAAGACCTGAATTACATAAAATAAAGAGAATTAGTGCAGAGTATCACCAATCCATTTTCACCACTTCAATCTATAGCTAAATCATCCAATACAATACCAATAGGCCCTTACCCATGGTCAAGATCATCAGTTCAATACAAAAATCACAATACTCAATGATTCTAAGTCAATTCAATATAGATTTGTCAATCTAAGATAGCCTATATAGCAATTCAATACAATTCTTACATCATTCAATAACCCATAGAAAACTACACTATAATTCTTAAACATTGAGACATGATCATCACATCCAAAAATATATCCAATTTGAAAAGATTATGCTTTGCATGGGTTCATGAAAAATTTAGGTTAAAATCATCTAACTAACATCAATTCAATCATAATACAATGTTTCTAAACCTTTCATGCAAGAACCCATGGCTAGATCAGAAAATTGAACAATTCATGTTTTTATCATCTTTTAAAATCGTTGGAATTGACTCTTTGAACAAAGAGATTTAAATAATGAATAACCAGAACTTAATTGTCATGAAAAGCCCACAAGATTGATAGAGAAAAAACTGAGAAACATATCTTCTTCCTTGGAGCTTCAAAGCTTCAACAATGGAGTTTTGGAGAAAAGAATGGAGAGGTTTCGTTTTGAGTTGAGGGTTTTGCTTTCATTGGTGAGGTTAGGGGTTTAAATCGGTCCTATAACTGTCCATAATGCACCCCTAAATTACCCAAAAGACCCCTAAATTAATTGGACAAATTAACAAACTCAAATTTGACTTAAAACGACGCCACGAAATCTGGAACTTTACTTCGCGTCGCGGAGACACTTCCAAATCTTATTTTTCTAAAATTCTTGGACAAAATGGTTTGTGACAGCCCCGCGTTGCAAGTAAAAACTTTTGCCTACTGCGTGACAGCTGCGCATCGTGCAGCAGCATGCCAATTCTTGGCTGCTTGGCATCTTTGCTGGCCCATGTTTTGGTCCTCCTCGCAGACCCTTTTGATGGTCCCCGGGTCGTCGTTCATGGACGTTTTGACCCATTGTATGTCAGGATACTCGTAGGAACTCTGGGTACTGATATTTCACCTTCAAACAATCCCCCAAAACATCACTACAAAACAGTACGACACACTAGTTCAACTTCGACTAGTTTCCGAACGTCGTGAATGTTCTTGGACGTTTGACCTCCAAACACTTCCGAACTTTATATACGGCCTAAGAACACTATTATGAACCATTTTATGACTTAAAACATCATGACACAAGTTTTAGGCTCTACATCAACCTAGCACATTTTTAGGGACGTTACAATCGAAGTCTTGCTTCCCAATGCTTCTCACCTACAAAACACAATAGAGATAGATAAAAGCATGGAATTGGTACAACCAGATGTACTAAGTATGGCATAATGCATAAAAATCATGAAAACGGACATTTATTGGAAATATGCATCTTTTCATTTAAACATCATAATATAATCATAAGAACAACATTTAACACCTTAGAAACTCATAAGAAATCACTTAGTCAATTTCGAACATTTTTAAGGCAACATTATAGTGAACTACTTCACTGTACAGTGAACTTCTTCAGTGTTACAGTGAAGTTGCTTAATTCTACCTTAGGCACTTTATAGCATATAATCCCCTCATTAAAAGCTACCTTAAGACTCACTTAAGCAACAGAAAGAGAGACAACCCATACACCCAATTTAAGCATGCCTAAATGATCCATAAGACTACTTATAATGAGACACATACATTCAAAAGACACCAACATACATAACATGTATAATATGACATTCTCCTTACCAAGGTTATCAAAAGACTTACTCAAGTACTCCTAAAAGAGAACCCCCATACACTCTCTTCAAGGTTACCTAAATAATCCTTAAGACTTCCTAAGTTTAGATCAGTCCTAAAGAATCAACCAACTTCCCTAACTAGAGTCATTCTCAAGACTTTCCTAGATAAGACATAAAAAGATCTTATGCCCCCTTCACACTTTAACTAAGGAATCTTTAAGTCACTATAGATTAGGTACACATTCATTTACATGCTTTCTAATCATAAGTCATTATTTCATTATTTCATTAAGCGACATTCATCACATAAATGACATTCAAGTAACGGTCTTGGAGAAAACCTAGGGACTCTCACTAACATCTTTAAAGCCTATTCTGCAATGTCCAGATAGCGTCCCATCCACCTAAACTTCATAGAACTTCTGTAATGCTAATAAGTATCCCACATGATGAGAATGGGCAATAACCAACATATACCATGATATCAAAACATGGAATCCGGAGTTCTAACCTACTCAGATGAGGGTGTCCCACTTGCCAATGGTAGAACTTGGACACATCCCATGTATGCACATTGTTAAGGAATATGAGGGCTTACTTTGTATTCTAGCCTCATCCTTTAAATAGAACTACTTCCCTTACCATACTCACTCTGTGCTAGAATTTGTTCTCATAGAGTAATTCACATTAAAGGTTCATACAAAGGGTTCCATATCAAGTTCATAACACAATTACATCTACCCTACCAATGAAGACCCCTAGGGCTTCCTTGCAATGGCGACAAGAAGCTCATAATGACTTTACTAAGGATTGATATGATGCAGTTCCATCCAACCAACCTTAAAGTCCATCATTCATTACAAGAAGGAATTGAACACAATTCTTACATCATTAGAAAGCCCATAAGAAACTACACCACAATTCATCAATATAAGCTTAATATCAAGTAACCCAAAAAGTAGTCAAAACTAGGGTTCATCAATTCTTCAAAGTTCATAACCTTACCACTAGGTTCAAGGTTTCACGTAAAGGATCCTCTTAACATCATTCAAGATCTCACATATTATTCATACATTCAAGACTAAGAGGATTTATCATCCTAAGTCAAGACATCTCATATTCACATTAATATATGTATCTAGAAGAGGGACTTAAGTCTACCTAAACAAGAGACATCATTACTTCACTTTAGCACATATAGCATATCATATTCAAGAAGCACATAGGCAAAACCTTCATCATCTTTAGGTCACCCTATACACTACTATAAAATTATCAATATATTCATAATAAGACTCAATAACCAATTAGGAATAATCATGCATTAACTCTAAGACTACACACATAAAGACATAGTCATAGTCTAACATGATCACCTAAATAGCATAAATAGAAGAAACACATACTTTAACATTACTTAACATGTAGGTATATATGATCATACTTCGCATAATAAACTACACAAATCATCATAACCCTTCAAGTAATTGCCGACAAGGCCATGATCATCATAATACTTAAAATAACGCCGATAAGGCCACATCAATCACATACAACCTCCACCATAAGTGAACCATACCAATTACAACATAATTCAAAATATATAATACTTAAAATAAAGAGAGTTAAGGTAGAGTACCACCAATCCATTCTCTCCACTTCAATCCATGTCTAAATCATCCAATTCAATACCTTAAGGCCCTTACCCATGGACATAAACATCAATTCAATGTATAAATCATAATACTCAATGAATCTATGTTAATTCAATATAGATTTATCAATATAATACAACCTATACATCAATTGAATACAATTGTTACATCATTCAATAGTCCATAGAAAACTACATTATAATTCATAAGAATTAAGTCAATATCAAGTAATCCATAAAGTAGTCAAAAACTAGGGTTAATAAATTACATGGGTTCATAGGTAAATTGAGTTAAAATCTTCTAATTAACAACAATTCAATAAATGAACAATGATTAAAAACCCTTAATGCAAGAACCATGGATAGATCATAAAATTGGACAAGTTTATCTTTGAAAACATTAGAAAACATCTTTGAATTGGGGCTCCTTGATGAATAGAGTTTCAAGGATTTTAAACATAACTCAATGATGTTAATCCTCCAATTTGATGAATAATCACCACTCAAATCTCCAATCCAAGCTCTTCCTTGAGTTTTGGCTTCAATGGAGTTCTAGGGAATTTCAAAGGGATTTTGGGTTTTTATTTTGAAGAATGAATTATCATAAGTGTTAAAGACTTATAAACATTTTTAAAATACCCAAAAGACCCTAAAGTAACCGCCCTTTCTCTTATTTGGACGTCGGGTTAATTTACAACTTCACCCCTAGACTTACAGTGAACTGCACAGAAAGACAGGCTCAGAAAAAGTTGGCCACCAACGGACCGTCCCTCAACCAATGGACCGTTCTGGTTGTTCGTGGTTTGGGACTGAGGCTGTTCCTTGGTTTCTCTTCATGCGATGACTAAGGTTTGACCCAGAAAGCTATTCCTTAGCGATTGTTCATCTTCCACTGCCCGAGGCCTCAAGAAAGAAGGCGTTCTTTTGCATTGCACGTTCAGTGTCCATTATTTGGATTGAGCACGACGTTGTCTGCTAGTCGCGTTAAACCATCCAAAGGAGTACCGTCAGCCCCCAAAAGTGCTTTCCTTCTCGCGCGAAAGAAAAAAGATGTTTAGCTTTTTTGTCTGCCTCCTTTACCTATCAAAGATTCTGTTAACATTGTAGATGGAACTCTCTTACCTCTTTCACACTGTGGGTCTATGTCTTCATCCCGGATTCTTCATGATAGATTCCATTTTCCTCCTAAAAAGAAATTTCTGTCAGTCACCACTACGAAAAAGTTCCGGGAGTTACGAAGGAAGCATCGAGCTCATATTGGTCATGGGTTGGGAACGGGAATTGAACTCTATGAGATCGCACCCATTCGCCACTTTGTTCTCAACTCTTTCACCTCCTGGGCGAGACAATCTACCTTTAGCTAGGAGCCTCTTTTCCTTCTGACAAAGCGGCATACCGGAAAAAAAAGCAAGAAATAGGAAGGAAGTAACTCGACCAAGAGGAGAGGAACGAAGTAACTCGACCAAGAGGAGAGGAACGAAGTAACTCGACCAAGAGGAGAGGAACGAAGTAACTCGACCAAGAGGAGAGGAATGTTACAAGAATGGCGGGGAAGTTAACAGTACCCGATGACATTCAGGGATGGATGTAGACCCATCGGACAGGGATAATCATTCCGGTCCTGGTAGAAGTGGCGACCATTCTCAAGAATGAAAAAGACTGCGTTGAGGGAAGCCCTATGAGTCACTGAAATGATGGCAAGAGTGCCCTTTTTCTATCAATAGAGGGAGCAAAAAACGGGCTTTGCTCCCCTTTACAATATGAAGAAAGAAATAAGGGTCAAAGTTTAGACCGCTCACAGTAGTTCTACCTATAGAAAGGATCATGAAAGAGGAGACAACCCATTTATGATTCCAGCCGAGAAGACTAGTAAAAGGAAGGATCAAGAATGTTATATATTTCAGGAGATAGATTAGTTGGCGATGAACAAGAAATCTATGGGCAGGCAAAAGAACTTGTTGTCTGTCAGGCAGGAGCGCAGGGCGAGCTCACGCTCGAGAAATTTGTAGACGCTTCAGGTATCTTGCAGACATGTTGCCATCGCTCAACTATGCCCCCCAACCAGAAGCGATCAAAACTGTCGTAGAAGCTTTCATCCTCGATATCAACTCCGATGACTATGAAGGCCTTCGCCTGGCTTTTATTAACGTAAACTCGCCCCTTTTTCAAGAATTTTAGATTAGTGGGAAGGGGACCACCACGGCTCCTCTCTTCTCGAGAATCCGCCGGAGTCAGATCAGTAGGGGAGTTCACACCGGGACTTTCAACATAGAGAAAGAACCCATACCCTGAACTGGGGAAAGGCGCTAAGGACCTAGGAAATGGTTCTGGAGTAGCCTGACCCTGGGAAAGAGGCTGTAATCGCCGCCGAGAATAAACATGCTGTGCCGGGTGACAGGAAACCTCTGAGGTCAGCTGAACAGGCTGATAGTCGGCAGAAAATGCTGAGCAAAGCTGCTGGCCTAAAGAGTGCGGCTGCCTTCTTCTTCCTTTATGGATGGAGAGAGGCCCCTTTAGCTTCAGGGGGAAATTCCTATGTCTTTCTTTCATCCTCTCTGTCTATGGCCTATGCCAATTGGTCTTATTCGGATGAGTTGAATTTCGTTTTCCTTTTGTTAGTTTATCAGTCAGGCCAGTAGTAATATATATGAATAGAAAGATAGATCCATCCATCTATCCTATCAAATTTCTATTTTGTTATCTAAAAAAGAATCGATTTCATTCAACCTTTGATTCAAAGAACTGCGCTTAGCCCCCCCGCCCATGAAACGGCTCTGCTGCAATGGATGGCAGAGGGTCCGTAGTACCCGAAGCACTTGAGTGATCCAGTAGCCAGGAAGGGCCCTAGAAGTGCCTACTACTACACCACACTACACTTGGCTCTACACATTTACAGAGCTAACCCCTATCCAGTGCCTGGCAGAGCTAAGGGGGCTTCAATCCTTACTTTTTATCCCCATCTTCGCCCAGGCTTAACGGGGCCTTTCGGCGGTCCGGGGGGACCACCACGGCTCCTCTCTTCTCGAGAATCCGCCGGAGTCAGATCAGTAGGGGAGTCTCAATCGACGGGGCATCGACCAGCCTACAGGCGGTCAATTGCCATAGTCGATTGGGCTGGTCTAAGACGGCCTTGGCTCAAGGCAAGGGTCCTTCCTCAAGGACCCTTGCTTGGTTCTTGGGGATTTTTGCCCGGACGTTTCCAGCCCAAACATGCTCGTTACAAGTTTAAGAATTCTCACATGAATTTCATCTATAACAAACACATAAAATTCAACGAAATATACCAAGACACACAAGGTCATTTCAAGGCAAACCTTTCGAACGTCATCGACGCTCTTGGATGTTTGACCTCCAAACTTCACGAGACTTGACACACGGCCTATATACACCAAAATAACCCATTTAAGGACCTCATAACCTCATGAATCACACATAAAGACATATAACCACATATGAGGAACATAGGTGACTTAGTCGTCGAATGTCTTAGTCGTCCCTTGACGTTTGACTTCCAATGCACCTAAACTCTTAGAAACTTCCTCTATACCACATTATGGACCATTTTAGGACCTTATAGAATCATGACAACCAAGTTAGGCTCTAGTTCACCTAAGTCATTTTTGGGATCTTACAATCTCCCCCACTTGGACAACATTCGTCCTCGAATGACACTTGCCACTCTCCGAACACTTCTAAGAATATCGATTAAACTAGAAGCTCAAAATCATACCATATAACACACAATCAAGGAAAAACATCAATTTTACACAATCAAGAGTATCACAACAGAACAAGAAACTAGAATAAATTTTATAACTCATCATGCCATAAAACTCACATTCTTCATTTGAAATAGCAAAAAATCATTTTATATTCATCATCATGCTCATATAAATCAGTTATAACCACATTACAATAATTTTTGATCAAAGAATGAATTAGTCAATTTACGCAAAATCTTACATTAAGCAGGCAGACTTTACAATGAATTATGCAAAAAAAATTAAAAAATGCAACTTTTAGGAAATTCATGATATACACATACTAATATTCAAGGTAAAGTATATAAATACCTTTTACAACATGATTATAGCTTCATAAAATACACAATGCAAATAGTCAATGAAATTCAATTTCAACAAGACTCCTAAACACCATGCACATGCAACAATCTTCTAGGACATTTCTAGCCCATCTACTAACCATACTCCCACACTTAGAAGGAACTCATAACACTAAAAATATAAATACAACGACTTACTCATCATCATCATCATCATCCGGCTTTTTTCCTCTAGTCCGGAGTGCATGGAAACGCCTCTTCGTTGGAGAGTCATCTTTTGGAACATTAGGAGCAACTTGCGTACCATCTCTTGTAGGACAATCCCTCACTTTGTGTCCATCTTTTCAACATCCAAGATACTCCCGGTACCCCTTAGACACTCCCCATAATGCCTCTTTCCCCATGTTACACATGTAGGCTTGCCATTTTGAGAACCACCTCCTTTCTAAAATTTCACCTTAGGAACACCAGGTCGATCTTGAGTTTGAGCCCTCTTTTTGAACCTAGGTTGACCTTAATTACTCGACCCAGTCCTCTTCAAGTTTCTAACAATCCTACCAAGTTTAGACTCCTCAATAGATTAAACATACACCATGAGTCTCTAAGTTCATATCATCATGTAGCATGGCCGTATGGCATTCTTCTCTCACTAGATCGGCGACCCCGGTCACAAATCTACTCATCTCATCCCTAGGATTTGACACTAAGGATGGTCCATATCTATACAACATAGAGAACTTCAAAGAGTACTCCTCAACACTCATATTGCCTTGCTTGTGATTGATAAACTCTTCTACCATCACCTTTGTCACGACCCGAAAGCACCCCTAGAAGTTAGGGAAAACCTTCGAATCGTGACCGGCGTACTTGACCCCTTTGGGGTCTCGTACAATCCATCTAACTCGCATTCATAATATAAAGCATGAAAAGTAGTGCGGAATTAAAACTTTTCACGATAATAATAAATAAAGGAGTCTTTTCATAAATACTAGGAAATCTTATCGTCACAAGCCAACTTAAAGACACAACTTAGAACCTTAGGGACACGCCCCTTTACAATAGAATAAATACATTTTTAAGTCTTAATAAGGAAACTAAGAAACATAAAAACTATGTCCTCGAATATATGAGGACATACCCAAGTCTTGAGAGATAGAATTCCCAAGCTTCAACTTCGATCCTCCAAAGGCTTCCAACCTATACTCATAAGGTATAAAAAGTATGGGGTTAGTACAACAATGTACTAAGTATGGCATATGCAAAAAACATGCAAAAAGGGACATTTTAGTAAAGATAGCTTTTATGCAATTCAAATATAACCTTCATGAATCTAGAAGCAAACCCACATAAGAATCAACAATTAATACTTTATGGCTATCTTACCAAACTTAAAGTAAGCAAAAGGAACATTTCAATTAACTTTGCTAAACTTGCAATAAAATTGAATAAAGCATCATAGTGAACATTTTGAATTCTTACCATGAAGACCTTACAGTGAAAGGCACGGTCCAAGTCATATGAACCCTTTTTCTTTGAAGTTGCCCTAACCCAAGGTTATTCTAAGACTCCCTAAGGTGAGCCAAGAAGGGACTCTCATTACACCTCCCTTCAAAGCACACCAAAGCGACCCTTAAAACTACCTAATCTTAGGCTTACTTCGTTAGAAATCAAATCCACGCCCTTGGCTAACATATGCAAAACACTCATGGAAATATAGGTCATACCAAGTGCAATGTGAGAGTAGCATCCCATACTACCACTCCCACTTAGTACTCCTAATGGATTCCATTTACTCAAGTACTCCACAATAATCCTCCATAACACTACACCATAGTACTCATTCACACAGATTTCATGAAGGTACTCTTCTCCCATAGTAGGTATAGGTCACACCGAGTGCAATGTGAGAATAGCATCCCATACTACTACTCCCACTCAATGCTCCTACATTGGTAACTAATGTGGATCGAGCACTTCACGACATACATACACAATTTCAACAATACACAAGATAATTAGTTTCAAAACAATTCTTTTGTGGGAGCTAGCTTAACCGACAAAGACCATGAGAGCTAGACATGGAATCCCGATATTAACCCCTATCGGATGAGGGATCCTTACTTGCCTAGAGTAAGGTCATGCTTCTTAGCGTTTACATGGCTTTTCCAATAGCTACACCAATGCAGGCACATAGTTAAGGGATAAGGAGATTGCTACTAAGTAACTCACTCTCTACTAACGAGGAGTACTCATCTCACGAGGTACTTTGGATTACAACATCTCAACTAACGAAGTGCAATCCACCTCCCCTTCATATCCTCTCGGTTCTAGGCATAACTCCACACGGATTTCTCAACATAAAAGTCTATCATAGAAAGCTCACTAGGAAATGGAGAGGTTGTTACTAGACACTACATCTCAACTCACGAAGTGTGTCCACCTCAAGATTTCCCCTTTTTGCTCAACTTGACATAATACAAATCTTAGAAGAGTGTGTGTGTACATGTGCACACCTTGCATATAAGCATCATTTTATTTTCATCAAGTTCTACTCATACTTTAATCTTGATTCATCAAGCTACACACTCTACATACTTCTCATGATCATATACTTCATTTAGACATAAACTAGGTCAAACATGCAATTCAAGCTACATCAAACACAACATAAGACCCATTTCCAATATATCTTCATTTCACATATTAGACCTTCAAGGTCACATACTCAAACCATACTAAGTAACATCAAGTTCATAAATTAGCACCGCCACCCATAAGGTGGACCATACTACTCAAATAGCAATTCATAATAAGAACTATACAATAAGAGCAACTCATCAACAAATCAAACCATCATTACCCATAAGCAATTTATCAATATTTCACCATATGAAGGCCCTTAGGGCAGTAGCTACACCAATATGACATACACAAGAAGACCCAAATTCATACCTTACTCAAATCATGCTCACATAACCCATTTTCATGCCAAAAGTTGAAGTATGCATATACAAGAGTTTCATGGAGTTTTAACATCAAAACCATCTATTCAAACCAAGATAAATACATTTAAACCATTAAAACTTAGTTACAAGAAGACCCATAATAGAAATCAAAGTTTAGAAGAAGTTGAGTTTAAAACCCCTTTTGAAACCATTTTGGAAGTTGGCTTCTTGAATGGAAAGGTATTCAAGAATGGATACCATACCTTTAGGAGAAAGAAACCCACGAATTTGATGAAGAAACAAGTTCCAATCCGTCCTCCTATCCTTCCTTGACTTCTAGCTTCCAAGAGAGTTGAGAGAGTTTTCTTGAGAGAAAGAGAGAGTTGGATCTTGAAGAGAAAAGGGGGCTCTTCTCTAGGTTTAGGGTGTAAGAGAGTCTTATAAAGCTTGGGGTGTATTTACATAAAACACCCTAAGCTGGCAGCCTTTAAATCATGCACTGGCAGGCTTCGTCGACGAGTCCTCCTCGACGGACCGTCACGTCCACCACGGACCGTCACGGGGTTCCATCGAGGAACACTTGCCTTCTAAATGGAGCCTGTCCCAATTTCACTCTCTGTCACCCACGACGCCCTGGCTCGACGGACCGTCCTGAGTATGACGGACCGTCCTGAGTACGACGGACCGTCGCCATGGCCATCGTGAGCTACTGATGGGCAGACTTGTCCAAGTCCTGGGGCCCTTCATCTAGAGTCCTTGGGGTCCTAGGTGAGGTCGTGCCCAGACGTCAACTCCCTAAACTAATTCGTCTAGGTCTAAGGAACATCCGACGCATGTTTCAAGTAAAACGAACACATAATACTCATCCAAACTCGCCAAGACATACAAGTACATTCTAAGGCATATCATCCGAACGTCATGGACGTTTTTGGTCGATTGAACTCCAAACTTAACCAAACCTTGCACACTGCCTAAGGACACCAAACTAACTCCTTTTATCTTAAAATTAACTCAAGAAACAACCATGAGGCTCTAGTTCACCTTAGTTCATTTTGGGGCGTTATATTCTCCCCCACTTGGAATAACATTCGTCCTCGAATGACACTTAAATTTTAAGAACAGCAAGGACTTCACTTAGCATGATATAATACATTTAGATCATGATCAAAACATCAACAATCAAAGCATCCATTAGCAAGGAGCATCATTTCACACTTTCAACACTTATCAACACATACTACTTTTGCCAAACTTCAGAAAGTCAAAACTAAACCTTAAACTTCTTTTATGGAGGAACTACCTTCTCCAACATTAAACATGCTCATATACAACAATTTTTGCACATAATTAAACTTAAATTAAGGCAAGGCAAATTTTTCTCAAGTTGCAAATTTTTCACAGTGAATACTCACTGTAACATTGTCAAATATACAAAACTTTCAAAATTCCACTCTTTGAGCAATTTATCAAGATGACATGATCATATGAACTATAAAACCATATATACTCATTTCATAACACAAAAACAACAATAACCAAGAGTTGAGACTTACCAAAACCATCAATCCAGATTAATTATCCTTTCTAGCCCCCATCCCATAGGAAGGGTTCTTCTTGGGAGCATTAGGATCTAGGGAAGCTTGATTGACATCTCTCCCCCTTGATTTAAGGTTTGGGCAGTCCCTCATCTTGTGGCCTCTATTACCACATGCAAAACAACCATCCGTTCCGGCAAGACACTTACCCCCATGTTGCTTGCCACAAGTAGGGCACCTAGCCCTTTCATAGGAATGACCACCACCTTGAGAAGATTGATTTGGAGCCCTATCCTTGTTTCCCATAGAAGAATCTTGGGGATAAAACCTCTTCTTAGGCCTTTGGTGACTAGAATCATCCGACCTAGGTCTCTTACCCTCTTGCCTTATCTCCCTAATTTTGGACTCCTCAATTTGTTGCGCATAAACCATGAGCCTAGAGATATCCATGTCATTAAGAAGCATAGCCGTACGACACTCTTTTTCCACCAAGCTAGACACGCCCATCACAAACTTGTTCATCCTAGCCCTAGGGTTGGCTACCATGTTTGGGGCATACTTAGAGAGTTGGGTGAATTTGAGAGAGTACTCTTGCACACTCATTCCCCCTTGACGGAGGTTCATGAATTCAACCATCTTCTTCTCCCTCCACTCTAAAGGAAAGAATCTATCTAGGAAAGCCTCTTTGAATTCCTCCCAATCAACCGGTCCTCTTTCTAAGGGTCTCTCACCCCTCTATTGCTCATACCACACTTGTGCAACATCCTTAAGTTGGTAAGCGGCCAATTCCGCTTTCTCCCTAGGGGTCACACCCATAGCATCTACCACCGTGAAAACCTCATCTATGAAGCCTTGTGGGTCTTCATCCACCTTAGTGCCATGAAAAGTAGGAGGGTTCATCCTCATAAAATCCCGAATCCTAGAAGTGGGAGTACTAGCATTTGGTTGGGGCCTATCTCCTAGGTTAGCTTGGCCCACAAAGTGATTGTTGACAACTTGAGCTTGAGCCGTCATGAGTTGGGTCAAGTTCATTAGGGCAGCCCTCAACTCCGCATTAGTCATATCACCCTCAACAAAAGGAGCTTGAGGCATAGGAGGCACTTGAGGTCCTTGAGGTTCCGGAGGCACTTGAGGTTCTTGAAGAGGAACCTCCTCATTTTCCTCCCCTAAGACAACAATAGGAACTTGGTCAACATGGGGAAGGACTCTCTCATTTTGTACACCTCCCTCCTCCCTTCTAGCGGTCGATCTCCTCGTATTCATGTCCTAAAAACACAAAAGAAGAGGTTGAGAATAGACACCTTATATACTCAACTCTAAGGCACGATACTAGAATAGAGAAGAAAGTGAAACTTCTAGCATCCTATAGCCTCTTGTCCATGGATGTGTCGCGACTCACACCAATGACCAAGATACTACTAGATGTGGCTTGTGAGACTTTCAGACCTTAAACTATTTCCCAAAACCTTATGCTCTGATACCAAGTCTTGTCACGACCCGAAAGCACCCCCTAGAAGTTAGGGAAAACCTTCGAATCGTGACCGGCGTACTTGACCCCTTTGGGGTCTCGTACAAGCCCTCTAACTCGCATTCATAACATAAAGCATGAAAAGTAGTGCGGAATTAAAACTTTTCACGATAATAATAATAAAAGGAGTCTTTTCATAAATACTAGGAAATCTTATCGTCACAAGCCAACTTAAAGACACAACTTAGAATCTTAGGGACACGGCCCTTTACAATAGAATAAATACATTTTTAAGTCTTAATAAGGAAACTAAGAAACATAAAAACTATGTCCTCGAATATATGAGGACATACCCAAGTCTTGAGAGATAGAATTCCCAAGCTTCAACTTCGATCCTCCAAAGGCTTCCAACCTATACTCATAAGGTATAAAAAGTATGGGGTTAGTACAACAATGTACTAAGTATGGCATATGCAAAAACATGCAAAAAGGGACATTTTAGTAAAGATAGCTTTTTATGCAATTCAAATATAACCTTCATGAATCTAGAAGCAAACCCACATAAGAATCAACAATTAACACTTTATGGCTATCTTACCAAACTTAAAGTAAACAAAAGGAACATTTCAATTAACTTTGCTAAACTTGCAATAAAATTGAATAAAGCATCATAGTGAACATTTTGAATTCTTACCATGAAGACCTTACAGTGAAAGGCACGGTCCAAGTCATATGAACCCTTTTTCTTTGAAGTTGCCCTAACCCAAGGTTATTCTAAGACTCCCTAAGGTGAGCCAAGAAGGGACTCTCATTACACCTCCCTTCAAAACACACCAAAGCGACCCTTAAAACTACCTAATCTTAGGCTTACTTCGTTAGAAATCAAATCCACGCCCTTGGCTAACATATGCAAAACACTCATGGAAATATAGGTCATACCAAGTGCAATGTGAGAGTAGCATCCCATACTACCACTCCCACTTAGTACTCCTAATGGATTCCATTTACTCAAGTACTCCACAATAATCCTCCATAACACTACACCATAGTACTCATTCACACAGATTTCATGAAGGTACTCTTCTCCCATAGTAGGTATAGGTCACACCGAGTGCAATGTGAGAATAGCATCCCATACTACTACTCCCACTCAATGCTCCTACATTGGTAACTAATGTGGATCGAGCACTTCACGACATACATACACAATTTCAACAATACACAAGATAATTAGTTTCAAAACAATTCTTTTGTGGGAGCTAGCTTAACCGACAAAGACCATGAGAGCTAGACATGGAATCTCGATATTAACCCCTATCGGATGAGGGATCCTTACTTGCCTAGAGTAAGGTCATGCTTCTTAGCGTTTACATGGCTTTTCCAATAGCTACACCTATGCGGGCACATAGTTAAGGGATAAGGAGATTGCTACTAAGTAACTCACTCTCTACTAACGAGGAGTACTCATCTCAAGAGGTACTTTGGATTACAACATCTCAACTAACGAAGTGCAATCCACCTCCCCTTCATATCCTCTCGGTGCTAGGCATAACTCCACACGGATTTCTCAACATAAAAGTCTATCATAGAAAGCTCACTAGGAAATGGAGAGGTTGTTACTAGACACTACATCTCAACTCACGAAGTGTGTCCACCTCAAGATTTCCCCTTTTTGCTCAACTTGACATAATACAAATCTTAGAAGAGTGTGTGTGTACATGTTCACACCTTGCATATAAGCATCATTTCATCTTCATCAAGTTCTACTCATACTTTAACCTTGATTCATCAAGCTACACACTCTACATACTTCTCATAATCATATACTTCATTTAGACATAAACTAGGTCAAACATGCAATTCAAGCTACATCAAACACAACATAAGACCCATTTCCAATATATCTTCATTTCACATATTAGACCTTCAAGGTCACATACTCAAACCATACTAAGTAACATCAAGTTCATCAATTAGCACCGCCACCCATAAGGTGGACCATACCACTCAAATAGCAATTCATAATAAGAACTATACAATAAGAGCAACTCATCAACAAATCAAACCATCATTACCCATAAGCAATTTATCAATATTTCACCATATGAAGGCCCTTAGGGCAGTAGCTACACCAACATGACATACACAAGAAGACCCAAGTTCATACCTTACTCAAATCATGCTCACATAACCCATTTTCATGCCAAAAGTTGAAGTATGCATATACAAGAGTTTCATGGAGTTTTAACATCAAAACCATCTATTCAAACCAAGATAAATACATTTAAACCATTAAAACTTAGTTAAAAGAAGACCCATAATAGAAATCAAAGTTTAGAAGAAGTTGAGTTTAAAACCCCTTTTGAAAACCATTTTGGAAGTTGGCTTCTTGAATGGAAAGGTATTCAAGAATGGATACCATACCTTTATGAGAAAGAAACCCACGAATTTGATGAAGAAACAATTCCCAATCCGTCCTCCTATCCTTCATTGACTTCTAGCTTCCAAGAGAGTTGAGAGAGTTTTCTTGAGAGAAAGAGAGAGTTGGATCTTGAAGAGAAAAGGGGGCTCTTCTCTAGGCTTAGGGTGTAAGAGAGTCTTATAAGGCTTGGGGTGTATTTACATAAAACACCCTAAGCTGGTAGCCTTTAAATCATGCACTGGCAGGCTTCGTCGATGAGTCCTCCTCGACGGACCGTCACGTCCACCACGGATCGTCACGGGGTTCCGTCGAGGAACACTTGCCTTCTAAATGGAGCCTGTCCCAATTTCACTCTCTGTCACCCACGACGCCCTTGCTCGACGGACCATCCTGAGTATGACGGACCGTACTGAGTACGACGGACCGTCCTGAGTACGATGGACCGTCGTCATGGCCGTCGTGAGCTACTGATGGGCAGACTTGTCCAAGTCCTGGGGCCCTTCATCTAGAGTCCTTGGGGTCCTAGGTGAGGTCGTGCCCAGACGTCAACCCCCTAAACTAATTCGTCTAGGTCTAAGGAACATCCGACGCATGTTTCAAGTAAAACGAACACATAATACTCATCCAAACTCGCCAAGACATACAAGTAAATTCTAAGGCATATCATCCGAACGTCATGGACGTTTTTGGTCGATTGAACTCCAAACTTAACCAAACCTTGCACACTGCCTAAGGACACCAAACTAACTCCGTTTATCTTAAAATTAACTCAAGAAACAACCATGAGGCCATGCTACATGATGATATGAACTTAGAGACTCATGGTGTATGTTTAATCTTGAGTTTGAGCCCTCTTTTTGAACCTAGGTTGACCTTAATTACTAGACCCAGTCCTCTTCAAGTTTCTAACAATCCTACCAAGTTTAGACTCCTCAATAGATTAAACATACACCATGAGTCTCTAAGTTCATATCATCATGTAGCATGGCCGTATGGCATTCTTCCCTCACTAGATCGGCGACCCCGGTCACAAATCTACTCATCTCATCCCTAGGATTTGACACTAAGGATGGTCCATATCTATATAACATAGAGAACTTCAAAGAGTACTCCTCAACACTCATATTGCCTTGCTTGAGATTGATAAACTCTTCTACCATCACCTCCCACCTCTCACAGGGAAACTACTTTTCGAGAAAAGCTTCCTTAAATTTTTCCCACACAATAGGACCCGAGTCAACCGGTCTATTATCCTTCCATTGGGTATACCACACTTGAGAAACATCCCTCAATTGATATGAAGCTTACTCCGCCTTCTCCCTAGAGGTAATTCCCATAGCACCCAACACCTTGTACATACCATCAAGAAACTCTTGGAGATCCTCTCCCACCTTAGTGCCAAGAAATATAGAAGGATTCATCCTCACAAAGTCTCTAAACCTAGAGGTCATACTTCTCTCCACAAAATTCACCCTAGGATCCATACTCAAATTCACTTGAGTAGTGACAGCGCGGGCTAAAGCAAGCAAAGCCAACTAATCTCTCAATCAGTTAATTACGGATAAACAACCGTAACCTCATTACCTCCTTCCACATTATGGACTTGATCACCTTGGGGAGGCGCTTGAGTATTTTGAGCACCTTGGACTCCTTGATCATCTTGAAGAACTTGCTTAACTTACTCCACTTGAAGAGTAACTTTCTCATTCACCCTTTCCTCTTCAAACCTTCTAGTATTCATAAACACAAGGAAACACATTAAGAAGGATACTCATAACATTTAATCTACGACACGACATAGGAGTAGAAAAGAAGGGAAACTCTATTGTCCTATATCCTCTCGCCCATAGATGTGTCGCGACTCACACCGATGGTCGAGAGTCTACTAGACGTGACTTGATGATACTTTTTGATTCCTAAGACTACTTTCATATCCTATGCACTGATACCAAGCTTGCACATCCCGAGAGCATACCCTAGAAGATATGGCACTCTCAGAGGTCTTATAAAAGCCCTTTCGTATCGTTCATCACACATACATAGTGAAAAGTAGTGTGGAATTAAAACTTTTCACAAACATTTTCATAGTCTTTAAAATCTCTTTTCATATAAAACTCATAGGAAATACTAAGTCTCAATCTCATCAAAACATAGACACAAAAGTACTTGGGACACGACCCATAAACTTAGAAATATAGTACTACTAAGTCTATTACAATACTTCAATAAGAGAAATAAAAGACATCTATACCCTCGAGTAAAATGAGGACATACTTCAACTTCACTTGAATTATGCTACAATCCAAGTCTTGCTTCCCAATGCTCCTCACCTACCAACCACTATAGAGATAGATAAAAGCATGGAATTAGTACAACCAAATGTACTAAGTATGACATAATGCATAAAAATCATGAAAATAGACATTTATTGGAAATATGGATCTTTTCATTTAAACATCATAATTTAATCATAAGAATAATATTTGACACCTTAGAAACACATAAGAAACTTAGTCAATTTAGAACATTTTTAAGGCAACTTCACAGTGAACTACTTCACTGTACAGTGAACTTCTTCATTGTTATAGTGAAGTTGCTTAATTCTACCTTAGGCACTTTATAGCATATAATCCCCTCATTAAAAGCTATCGTTAGACTCACTTAAGAAACACAAAGAGAGACCTCTCATACCCCCTTTGAACATGCCTAAATGATCCTCAATACTACTTATAATGAGACACATACATTCACAAGATACCAACATACATAACATTTATAATATGACATTCTCCTTACCAAGGCTATGCAAAGACTTACTTAAGTACTCTTAGAAGAGAACTCCCATACACTCTCTTAAAGGTTACCTAAATGATCCTTAAGACTTCCTAATTATATATCATGCCTAAAGAATCAACCAACTTCCCTAACTAGAGTCATTCTCAAGTCTTCCCTAGATATGATATGAAGAGATCATCCCTTATGCCCCCTTCACACTTTAAGTAAGGAATCCTTAAGTCACTCTATACTAGGTTCTCCTTCATTTACTTGCTTTCTAATGATAAATCGTTATTTTATTAGTTCATTAGGAGACATTCATCACATAAAGGACATTCAAGTAACGGTCTTGGAGAAGACCTAGGGACTCTCACTAACATCTTCAAAGCCTATTGTGCAATGTCTAGATAGGCTCACATACCACCACCTAAACTTCATATAACTTCTCTAATGCTAATAGGTATCCCAGTGGTTTATTTTGGACACATCCCATGTAGGCACATGGTTAAGAAATATGAAGGGCTTACTTTGTATACTATCCTCATCCTTTAACTAGAACTACTTCCCTTACCATACTCACTCGGTGCTATCCTTTGTTCTCATAGAATAGTTCACATTAAGGTTCATAAAAAGGGGTTCCATATCAAGTTCATAACCCAATACATTTCCCTACCAAAGAGGTCCCCTAGGGCTGCGTTACAATGGCGACAAAAATCTCATCATGAATTTCCAAAGGATTAATATGATGCCGTTCCATCCAATCAACCTTAAGTCCATCATTCATTACATGAAGGATACCCATTATGGCTTTCGACTTCAAGTTTCATAGCCTTACCACTAGGTTCAAGGTTTCACATAAATAACCCTCTTATCATCATTCAAGGTCTGACATATCATTCATACATTCAAGACTAAGATGCTTTAACCTCCTAAGTTAAGACATTACATATTAACATTCATACATGCATCAAGTAAAGGACTTCAGTCTACCTAAACAAGACACATCATTACTTTACTTTAGCACATATTACATGTAATTCTAGAAGCACATAGGAACAACCATTATCATCTTTAATCAATCCTAAACCCTACTATATCATCATCACTATAACCACCATAGAATCATATAGCCAAGTACAAACAATCATGCATCAACTCTAAGACTACACACATAAAGACATAGTCATAGTTTAACATGATGACCTAAATAACATCAATAGAAGAAACACATACTTTCACATTACTGAACATGTAGGTAGATATGATCATACTTCAGATAATGAAATACATAAATCATCATAATCCTTCAAGTAGTTGCCAACAAGGCCATGATCATTATAATACTTTAAATAACGCTGACAAGGACACATCAATCACATACCACCGCCACCATATGTGGACCATGCCAATCATAACATAATTGAAAAATTGTAATACTTAAAATAAAGAAAATTAGGGAAGAATACCACCACTCCATTCTCTCCACTTCAATCTATGTCTAAATCATCCAATTCAATACCATAAGACCCTTACCCATGGCCATGAACATCAATTCAATGCATAAATCATAATACTCAATGAATCAACGTTTATTCAATATAGATTTATCAATCCAATACAACCTATAAATAAATTGAATACAATTCTTACATCACTCAATAGCCCATAGAAAACTACACTAGAATTCATTAACATTAAGTGAATATCAAGTAATCCATAAAGTAGTCAAAAACTAGGGTTCATCAATTACATGGGTTCATAGGTCAATTGAGTTAAAATCTTCTAATTAACAACGATTCAATTAATGTACAATGAGTAAAAACCATTAATGCAAGAACCCGATGGATAGATTATAAAATTGGACAAGTTCATCTTTGAAAAGTTCAGAAAACTTCTTTGAATTAGGGCTCCTTGATGAATAGAGTTTCAAGGATCAAAAACCATACCAAAATGATGTTTATCCTCCAATTTGATTAAGAATCACCACTCAAATCTCCAACCCAAGTTGTTCCTTGAGTTTTGGCTTCAATGGAGTTCTAGGGAATTTAAGGGATTTTGGATTTTTATTTTGAAGAATGAATTCTTCAAAGTGTCAAAGACTTATAAACATTTTTAAAATAAAAAAAAGACCCTTAAGTAACAGCCCTTTCACTTATTTGGACGTGGGGTGAAATTATAACTTCACGCCTAGACTTACAGTGAATTGCACACGAAGACAGGCTCAGAAATAGTTGGCCACCAACGGACCGTCCCTCAACCAATGGACCATTTTGTTGATCCGTGGTTTGGGAATGAGGCTGGTACTTGGATTATCTTCATGACAAGACTATGTTTTGAGCCACGCCTTCAATTTAAGGGGCGTCAACCAGCCTACAGGCCATCGATTGCCTCAATCGATTGGGCTGGTCTAAGACAGCCTTTCCTCAAGGCATGGGTCCTTCCTCAAGGACCCTTGGTTGGTCCTTGAGGATGTTTGCCCGTACTTTTCAAACCTGAACATGCTCTTATACGAATTTAGGACCTCTCACATGAATTTCATCTAAAACGAACACGTAAATCTCGATCAAACATGCCAAGACACACAAGGTCATTTCAAGTCCAACCTTTAGAACGTCATAGACGTTTTTGGATGTTTTACCTCCAAACTTCATGAAAATTGACACATTGCCTATATACACAATAATAAAAAATTTAAGGACCTCATATCATCATGAATCACACATAAACACATATAACCACATATGAGGCACATAGGTGACTTAGTCGTCGAACGTCTTAGTCGTCCCTTGACGTTAGACTTCCAATGAACCAAAACTCTTAGACACTTCCTCTTTACAAAATTATAGAAAATTTTAGGACCTTAGACCATCATTACAACAAAGTTAGGCTCTAGTACACCTAATTCATTTTTGGGATCTTACACTCTAGGTTAGCATCGAGTGAACTTGTAGATGATGGGTGGCGCCTTCCCAAAAAGGGAAGGTAGGGTTCACTATAGTCCTCGCGGTGTGGATAGCCACATATCCCAAAAAGGGAAAAGAGTTATATTTCCATGACAGCCCCCAAGCTCCATAAACTATGTTTCCACCATAGGAATACTAGCTAGTGGATCCACCTAGATGCTATGTTCATGTTTTGTACTACTTTGGCAGGTAGACCACCTTCCATCTGTGTAAGGTTTTACAACAACAGATTCCACACATGGCTCTCCTATTCTATGTCGGTTAAGGTAAGTGTTCCAGAAATTAAAATGAAGAAATGAAGTAAACACTAACTAGGGTGACTTAAGAGGTTTGACTTAGCCTTTGTAGGGGTATGAGACTCTACCTATGCCTTGCACTAGTTTACCTTGAGGGAAGCCTTAAGAGGTGGTTCTTATGTTCTTCTGCTCTTATAAAGTGACTATTATGTATATATTGACTTTACATGTTATTGATTCTATATTATGTTAGTTCAACTTACGAACATGTTGTTGGTTTATATTGCTAAGTATGAGAAGGATTACTCTTGATGCTATGTTATGTCAATTTAGGCATTGCTAATGGTCCTTTGTTTGGTACATTTGATTGAGTTGGGTTATGGGGCTTTACTTGGTCATTGAACTTGTAGGCTAAATGATACATTATGGGTAAGGGTCTTGATTATATTATGATGTTATGAATTCTTATATGTGTTGACTTGACTATACTTGATGATGTTGGTGTTGTGTTGTATATGGACTTGACATAAGAGTTACATGATCATTGCCTTATATAGGTTCTTGGATATGGATGAGGCTTTTCAAAGTAAATTAGCATGTTATGAACTAATGTCTTTTTTAGCATGATTTCTATGTTGTGTGTGCATATGTGCCCATACTTAGTACAAGTGTATGTACTAACCCAATTTCTTCCTTTTGTCCGACATATTTTAGGTTCCGGTCGTTGAAGGGTTCGTGATGACTTTTGAAGGAAGACTTAGATTCTCATTCTCCAAGTTGGGTAGGTCCTCACTACTTCGATGACAATGCCACTTTCTAGCATTCTATGTTGATTAGTCTTAAAAACACTCTGTTCATTCTATTTTATTCCAGTACTAAGATTGTATACCCTATATGTGGCTTTTATTATATTTATGTATGGGTTATGTCCAATTGTTATACTCTGGTTTAGATTGTTTAATATGAGACTTCCGTTTTAAGACTATATTGTATCGTATATATATGTGTGTGCCATAAAAGTAGAAAACTATTTAATCTTCTTACAGAAAGGGTTTATGTACACTCGATATGAATATATTATGTTTATGCGAGAGGTCTATGTAAACCTCATGATAGATAAAGATAAAAGTCTTAAATTTTCCGCATTTTTAACTTATGAATGTTATGACGAATGCTAAGAGGCTAGTCTCAGTCCTCTCTAAGGACGACGACGCCGGTTACTTCTAGGGGGTACTTCCCGTATGTGACATGTTCTTTTCTTATGGTTTTTCCTTGTGTTATATGAGATGAATACGAGTAGGAAACCAACTAGTAGAGTTGAGGAGAATGATATGAATGAGGAGATTGCTCCTCGAGTTGAACAAGTTGAGCAAGTTCTTCAAGGTGCTCAAGGTGATCAACAGGCTCAACGTGTTAGTGATGCTCAAGTCCTTATTGTGGAAGAAGGTAATGATGTTCCGGTAGTTCACCCATAAATGATTACTGGGGAGATTAGCATTTTATATCGAGCCTTGACTATTCATGTTAATAGGGGAGCACTATGACGTCTAGATTGAGAGATTTTTTGAGGATGAACCCTCTTATATTTCTTGTCTCTAATGTGGGAGAGGATCCACAAGAGTTCCTAAATAGGTGTTTATAAGGTATTGAGTGTCATGGGGGTGTCTTCTTGGGAGAAGGCGGATTTAGCTTTGTACCAATCGAGGGAGGTTGCTCAAGTATGGTACACCTAATAGAAGGATAATAGTCCGGTTGAGTCGGGTCCTATTGAGTGGGAGGAATTTAAGTAGGCTTCCTTAGGAAATTACTTTCCCCGTGAGAGGTGGGAGGTGAAGGTAGAAAACTTTATCAATCTCAAGCAAGGCAATATGAGTGTTGAGGAATATTCATTGAAGTTCACTATGTTGTCAAGATATGCCCCATCCTTAGTGCCTAACCTTAGGGATGAGATGAGTAGATTTGTGACCGGGGTCGCCGAGCTAGTGAATGAAGAATGTCGTACGGCCATGCTCCATGATGATATGACCCTATCTAGACTCATGGTTTATGCTCAATCCATTGAGGAGTATAAGCTTGGTAGGATTTCTAGAAACATGAAGAGGAGTGGTTCAAGTGATCAAAGCCAACCTAGGTTCAAAAAGAAGATTTCAAGTCAAGATGGACTAGTTCTCCTAAGATGAAACTCGAGGAAGGTAGTGGTTCTCAAGATGGCAAACCTACTTGTGCTACTTGTGGGAAGAGGCACTATGGACAATGTTTAATTTGTACCAGGAGATGCTTTGGATGTGGTAAGGATTGACACAAAGTGACAGATTGTCCTACTATTTATTCTAGAGGAAGAGAGGGTAGCTAAGTTCGTCCAAGTGTTTCGGGATATGATGCTCCATAGAAGAACTATTTTTGTGCACTCCGGACTAGAGGATCAAAGCCGGATGAGGATGATGACGATGATGGTAAGTCCTTCTATATCTCTCTTAGTGTTATGAGTTCCTTATAAGTGGAGGAGTATGGTTAGTAGATAAGATAGATGATCATTTTAGTATGTTGCATTGTTGTATTGTGTTGAGGAGTCTTATTGGAATTAACTTTCATTGATTCCTTGCATTGTGCATTTCATGAAGTTATGATTATGTCGTAAATTGAATTTTTATGGTTTTAGCTATCATATTGTCAAGTTTTAAGCATGAATTGCCTAGATGTTTCATTTTTGAAATTTTGAAGCATGTTCACTGTAATGCCTGGCAGCTTAGTGTGAAATTTTTGAAAAATTGACTAATCATTCTTTTTTTGAAAATGGTTGTAATGTGTCTAGAATTGATGAATATGATCATGATAATGAATCAAAAAAGAGTTCATTCTATTTGAAATGAAGAATGTGAGTCGTATGGCATAATGAGTTGAAGAATGAATTTTTATCTTCTTGTTGTGTTGTGAGTCTCTTGATTATGTGAAATTGATGTTTCTCCTAGATTGTTTATTGTATAATGTGTTATGTGGTATGGTCATGAGCTGTTAGTTAAATCTTCACTCTTCGAAGTGTTCGGAGAGTGGAAAGTGTCATTCGAGGACGAATGTTGTCCAAGTGGGGGAGAATGTGTGTCACATCCGGAGAACACACCACATATGCGACCGGCGACGTCGTCCTCTCAGTGGACTCCGACCAGCCCTTAACATTCGTCATAACATGTCATCAGTTAAAAATGCGGAAAAATTTAAAAACTTTTAATACAATGTGAAGTATACTTAAACTTCATACTTAATAATCATAAAAGCATACGTACAATATTCTAAAAGTTGTCTCATATAAAACCATCTAAAGAGAATGAATCTAGACTTAGCCAATAAATAGTCAATACACCATATATTGATAACTACTAAGTTCTTCATAAGCTAGAGTACGGAAAGATAGCATCCCAGAACATGAGGACCTACCAACACTTGGAGAAAGAGTCCCAAGCTTCTTCAATCGACCTTCTTAATCTTCAATTGCGGACCCTACATTTGTAGTAATATAAAGTAATGGGGTTAGTGAGCCACATGTACTAAGTATCGGTATATGCACGTAACATTTAAGGACATGCATGAAAAAGGATCATTTCTTAGAAAACTGTTAAGTCATTTGAAAACTTTTAGTGCACATACAATAAAACATATACAAGATAACGATCACAATAAACATAAAGCATGGTCATAATCAAAGATATAATATCATAAAGTCATTTTAATATTTCATGTTCAATAGTGCATATGCACTTAACATACAAATCACTTACCAATGATTTCATCCCAAGCCTACAAGTGCAATGATCATGTCAAGCCCCATAACCCCACATAACCAAGTAAACAAGATAGGAGACCATAAGTAAAGCTTCGCTTTATACAACTTGTAACATAAGTAGTCATAACCTCATATAGCAATATAGACCAATAAGATGTTTATTAACATAACCAGCATCATGTAAGAGTAACATGATGTATCATAGCATTATACTTCCATGCTATCATATCACATAAAGACAATATCCTAGGATTTCCCTTAGAGTCAACTTGTGCAATGTCTAGGTAGAGTCCCACACCCCTACCTATACTAAGTAGACTCCTCAAGTCACTCTAGTCAATGTCCATTTACTTGTCTTTCATTTTACATGAGGTAACATTTCCCTTAACCGACATTAGACCATCTGAGATAAACATGGAATCCGGTGTCATAAAACCCCACACCAAAAGAAGGTGGTCTACGGGCCAAATTAGAACCAAATATGACATAGCTTTCTAGGTGGATGCACTAGCTAGTATCCTATGGTGGCAACATAGTTCAAGAACTAGAAGATATATTGGAGACCCATAGTTCCACATTACATGTCAACTTCTATCTCATCATGAGAGTCATTGTGAACCTACCTTCCAACTAGGGAAGGGACACCTCTCATATCTAGTCCATCGGTACTAAGTTTAAGTCCCCTTTTGATTAATTTTTAAGTCATCATGTATTCATAAATTTTATCATAAGTCATAGGATATTAACTCTTTTTATAACATGATCATAAGATCTTTAGGATTAGATGAGAATTTCCTTTCATCGGAACCCTTCGTTTGTGAGATTAACATATCATAAATCATCTTGTGTAAAGCATACAAGGGAATATCACAAACTTGCATTATCGTATTCTAATCATGATCTCAAAAATTAACATAATCGTAGCCCAACATATATGCATAGCATCATCATACATACTTCATTAGTATTGTAATGTCATTTATAGTCTAACATAAACATCATAGAGTAATCACAACTTTAGAAGACTTGCCTCCTTCTTCCAAGATCCTTATTCAAGAACTTATATTCAATATACAACAACCATCAAGCAACATTTTGAAATAATCAATAGCATAATCAATACTAACTCTTAAACTCAATACAAGACTAATTCGTAAAGTAGAATAAGGGAAAGGGTCATTAAAGAGTTCATTTAAGTCATAGTTCCAATTCCAACAATTACATGCTATCAAGTAGTAAATGTAACCCAATAAAAAACATTAATCTGATAAGGACATGTTTCACACGAAAATCGAACATTCACAAGCCAAACATTCGACAATATATACTTAATCAACCATAGAAAACTATTATTTTTCACCGATAATCGTAAATCTATAGTTAGGAAGAAAACCCGTTTTGTAGTGTTAATCCCTAAAAGTTGAATTTCTTGAAAACTATCTTTTAAAGTACCTCTTGGGTAAAGGAATCCCAAGAGTGAAAAACCCATACCTTATTGACGAATATCCCACAAAAATTGAATGGAAATCCGAAAGTCTTCGTCGTCTTCCTTTAGCTTTTCTTGTTCTTCAACGGAGTTTGGAAAAGAGAGCGTTCTTGAGAGAGACGAGAGAAGTTCGTTTGAATCTGATTTAGTGTGTAAAAAGTGGTCTAAAACTGACCTATAATCTGTATATATTCGTCCTATAAAATACCCAAAATACTTTTCACTTAAATGAGTCTTTTTATGAAGTTAGGGTACCAAATATACGACTTTAACGATTCTAGGAAGTGGGTGCGCGTCGCGGGCCCAATTCCACTTCTTTTTCTGAATTTTTGGGTCTAGGCAGTGAGCCTCGTTTCAGCATCGCGTCGCGAGGCTGCCTCTGAAATTATTTAATAGATTAATCTCTAGTCTAAGTCATGGCATTTTGGAAGTGTTACAATGCGACACCTCTAAAACCACTTAGATGAAACTAGAGCCTATCAGTTTTTTCATGAGGGTTTAAGGTCCTAAAATGGTTTATAATGTTGTAACGAGGTAGTGTCTAAAGATTTAAATGAATTGGAAGCCAAACGTCAACAGACGACCAAGACGTTCGATGACTAGTAACCTATGTGCCTCACGTATTTTTAAGTGCTTATATGTGTGTTTCATGAGCTTATGAGGTCATTATATGAGTAATAATAGTTTTTATAGGCATGTGTCATTTTTAATGAAATTTGGAGGTCAAACATCCAAGAACGTCCATGACATTTGAAAGGTTTGCCTTGAAATGACCTTGTATGTCTTAGAATGTTTGGTCGAGTTTTACATGTTCATTTTGGATGAAATTGATGTGAGAGGTCCTAAAATTGTATACATGCATATTCAGGTTGGAAACGTACGGGAAAACATCCCCAAGGACAAGCAAGGGTCCTTGAGGAAGGACCTATCTTGGTGGCCAAAACTGCCAAAGGCATTACTCCTACGGATGGCAATCGACAACCAGTAGGCTGGTTGAAGACCCGTAGGTGGAGGGAGTTGGTCAAGACTTAGGATGGGAGCCTGAGCTTCCAAGGACCAGCCTCTGACCCAAACCACGGACCAACAAGACGGTCTTTTGGTTGGGTAACGGCCTGTCGTTGGCGAGGCGTCGATGGTGCCTGTAATTCCCGTGCTTCACCGATAAGTGAAGGGGTAAATTGGTATATTCACCCCACGTTTGTTTTCTAAGGGTATTCTAGATATTTTAAGTGGGTTTATAAGTCCTCACTACCTAGATGAATTCATTATTCATAAATCAAATCCCAAATTCTCTAAAAAATTCTCTAAAAATTCATTGAAGTCAAAACTCAAGGAAGAGTTTGAATTGAAGATTGGTTGGTGATTCTTCATCAGTTTCGTGGTATAAGTTCATTGAGGAATGGTTTTTATCCTTCAAACTCTTTTTCTAAAGATGAACTTATCCAATTATATGATCTAGCTATGGGTTTTTGAATAAAAAGTTTTGAATCATTGAATATTGATTTAATTGATGTTCGTTTGATGATTTTAACTTAAAATCTTCATGAACCCATGCAAAACCTAAACTCTTCAATTTGGGTATAATTTGGATTAAGTGAGCATGTCTCAATGCTTATGGATTCTAGTGTAATTTTCTTTGGGCTATTGAATGATGTAGGAATTGCATTGGATTGACGTATCGGATGTATTACATTGATAAATCTGTATTGAATTGATTTTTATTCATTGAGTATTATGATTTTTGTATTTAATTGATAATCATGGCCATGGGCAAGGGCTTTTTGGTATTATGTTGGATGATTTAGCTATTGATTGAAGTGGTGAAAATGGATTGGTTGTACTCTGACGTAATTCTCTTTATTTGATGTAATGTAGGTCTTTATTTTTGTTGTGATTAGTATGGTACACTTATGGTGGCGGTGGAATGTGTTATAATTGTGATTTATGTGGCCTCGTCGGTGTTACTTTATGTATTATGATGATCATGGCCTTGTCGGCAACTACTTGATATATTATGATGGTTTGTGTAGTTGATTTATGATATATATGATCATATATATCTATATGTGGTTAAGGATAATGTATGTGTTCTGCTATTGATGTTTGTAGGTGATCATATTAGACTATGACTATGTACTTATGTGTGTAGTCTTAGAGTGGATGCATGATTCTTCCTACTTGGTTATGTTAGTCTTATGATGGTTATATTAATGATATTATAGTAGTGTATAGGGTGACCTATAGATGAGGTTGGTTATGCCTATGTGCTTCTAGAATGATATGCTATATGTGAAGATGTGTGTTTCTTGTCTTGGTAGACTTGTGTCCCTTACTTTATACATGTATAATGAGAATATGAGATTCTCGACTTAGGATGATAAAGCCTCTTAGTCTTGTATGAATTAATGACTTGTGGCCTTGAATATAATGAGAAGGTCATTATATGGAACCTTCATCCTAGAGGTAAGGTTATGATATCCTTAAAGTCAAAAGATGTAATGGTATCATTCTTATGTGAATGGTGGACTTAAGGTTGGTTGGCTGGAACGACATGAAATCATCCTTAGGACAATCATTAAGCTATCCTCTTAACCATTTAAAGGCAACCCTAGAGGACCTTTTTTTGTAAGGTGAATGTTATTGGGTTATAAACTAGATATGGAACTTCTTCATGTGATCATTTATGTGAATTACTCTATGAGAACAAAGGCTAGCCCCGAGTGAGTATGGTTTGGGATGTAGCTCTAGTTAAGAATGAGGCTAGATTACAAACAAAACCCATCATATTAATTAACCATGTTACTACATGGGATGTGTCCAAGTTCTACCATTGGCAAGTAGAACACCCTCCATTGGAGTAGGTTACAACTCCGGATTCCATGCCTTGCTACCAGGGTCCATGTCGATTATTGACTATTCTCATCATATGGGATACCCACTAGTGTTGGAGAATTTCTATGAAGTTTAGGTGGTGGTATGGGACGCTATCTACACATTGCACAATACGCTTTGAAGATATTAGTCAGTTTGTAACGACCCGAAAGTTCCCCTATCAGAAGGGAGCACCCTTAGGTCGGAACAATTGCGTACTTGACCTTTCACCTGTCTTGTACAAGACATAGCTATCATTTATTACACAAGACATGAAAAGTAGTGCGGAATTTAAAACTTTTCACGAATAAATAAATAAAAGAAACATCTTTCATAAAGCTAAGGAATCATCTAGTCTTCACAAGTCAACTTAAAGACACGACATAAATATCTTAGGGACACTGCCATTTACATTAAATGAAATGCATAAGAAGTGTTAATTCTAGAATCTAAGAAATAGAACGATTCCTCGATTATATGAGGGCATACTTAGTATTGAGAGAGTAGATTCCCAAGCTTTGCCTTCTAGTCTTCAAACATGCATCAAAGCTATACTTATTAAAATAGTACAAACCAATGTTCTAAGTATGTCATATGCAAAAACATGCAAAAGGGGACAGTTTTATATAAATACACTTTCATGCCAATTAAGTAAAACCTTCATGAATTTGGAGTTGAAATATTATAACAATCATCATTTAGCATTTAGAGAAGGATTTCCATAATTTTAACAAAAGGGACCATTTTACAGTAATCTATCCAAAATTTACAGTGAACCCTTTCAACATTACAGTGAACACGTTTAATCCCAAAACAGTGTACAAATCTCCTTAGTGGTTTCCCTAACCAAGTGATCCTTAATACCACCAACCATAGGCTTACCTCGCGTGGGAGACAAGTCCACACATTAACAATTAAACAATAGAGAGGCATTCATACATTAAGAACTTCACCTAGGTGCTCTACTCCAATGGGACTTATAAGTTATACTAAGTGCAATGTGAGAGTAGCATCCCATACTACTAGTCCCACTTAGTTCCCGTTAAGGATTCCTTGGATCAAGCACACCATATTCCTATCAAAATACCGTGAACCCCAAAGGTCAAGCCAAGAGAAAGTGAACTCATTTCCGTAGGAGTTTCCCTAACCAAGATTATCCTAAGACTCTCCAAGGTAAGACATGAAGGAAACGCCCATACACCTCCTTCAATACACACCTAACCGATCCTTAAGACTATCTATTATAGGCTTACACCACTCGGGAGAGCAAGTCCCCACTCAATAACAAGACATTAGAGGAACACTCAACACTTCAAATAAGCACACCAAGACTTCCCTTTCGGAATGCCTACTTAGTGCATTGAATAGATTATGTACCATTCCACCACCTACCCTGAGTAGTACACTCTTTTAGAAGACTTAGCTCATTCAATTCATATTAGACACACCAAGACTCCCCTTTCGGAATGCCTACCTAGTGCAATGGATAGACAGCGTCCCATTCCACCACCTACCCTAAGTAGTACACTCGTTTAGGAGACTTAGTTCTTTCATTCTATTGTGGGGTAATAGCTTTAACCTAAATAGACCATTAAAGCTAGAAATGGAATCCCGATACTAGCCTTATCGGGGGAGGGTTCCCCACTTTCCTAGGGTAGGGTCATTCTTTTAGCTTTTAAATGGCTTTCCCAATACCTACACCTATGCGGGCCCATAGTTAAGGGATAAGGAGATTGCAACTAAGTAAATAATTCTCTACTAACGAGGAGTACTCATCTCAAGAGGTTTATTGGAATACCACATCTCAACTCATGAAGTGTAACCACCCCTTCTTCATATCCTCTCGGTGCTAAGCATAATTCTCCACGGAGTCTCAGCATTATAACTATTTTTTTACGGATAGCTAGTGGACACCACATCTCAAATCACTAAGGGCATCCATCCTCTGACCTATCTTAGAAATCTCTTGGGATGTAGTGAGGTTGCTACTATACACTTCATCTCAACTAACGAAGAGTGTTCACCCCAAAACCCCCTTTTTACTTAACTTAGCTTCATTCATTATATCAAGTATGAATGTGTATACATGTGAGCACACCTTGCACATAAGAATCATTTCATTTACATTGAGTTATATACATGATTCGACCTTTATTCATCACATTTCACACTTTAACATACTTCACTTAGTCATATAATTCATTTAGACATAATCTCTACCATACTTCTCATAATAAGGTTCATGAACCACATTAACAAGAATAACATCATAATCATCTTACTTCACATAATATGACTTCATGGCTTCTTTCACAATACACAAGTACCTTCAAATTAATACAATTCAAGTAAACACTGCCACCAAAGGTAGACCATACCCTTTATTCAAGCTTCCACCACCTATAGTATTTTACTAAAAATTTCATCATAATATAGCCCTTAGGGCAGTCGCTAAACAACAATATCAACACAAAGAAACCAAAGCTCAAGGAGTACAAAATCATGTTCATTTAACCCACGCTTAAGCCAAAAAAATTTAAAAAAACTTTAACATATTTTCGTTGAAGTTTTAGAATTCAATCACCAAATAACACTAGAAAAAACATATTTCAACCATTTAAAAAGTTTTCATACAAGACCCATATTTAGAATCAAAGATAGAAGAAGACAGAGTTTGAAAACCCTTTTTGAAATCATTTAGAAATGACTCCTTGAATGGAAGAGAGTTCAAGGATGACTACCATACCTCAAATATAAGCGAACCACTGATTTTTGATCAAGAAACGACCACCAACAGCCCTCCTAGCTCTTTCTTTAATTTTAGCTTCTATGGAGTCTTGAGAGAGTTTTTCTTGAGGGGAGGGTTTTGGGTTTTAGGAAATGAAATCTAAAATTAGGTCTTAGGATTTGAAACATGTTAATATACCTAAAATACCCTAAAAATATCTTCTAAGGTTCATAAAAGACTTGGGGTGAATTTACCAAACACCCAAAGCCAATAAAGAAAAAATGCCAATTTTTTGGCAGCACCAACGACTCCTCCATCAACGGACCGTTTGTCAAACGACGCCCCTTTGATGGGGGTTCGTTGGTTGGGTCTGCAACCCTCAAAAAATGCAGACCTTAAGTTCAAATCGACAGACCAAGTTGATGAGTTGTCGACTAGTTCGTTGATGGACATTGTCTAGGCAATTTTGGGTGTAAGTCTTGGGCCCTTTTCCAGGGACCCTTGTGGGTCCTAGTTGGGGCCATACCCAGACGTTCAACCCCTAAACATATTATTCTAGGTCTTGGGAACATCCGATACCAATTTAAATTCAAATAAAGACGTAAAACTTGCTAAAACACATAAGGACACTCAAGTACTTATTAAGGCACACATTCCGAACGTCATGGACGTTCTCGGACGTTTGACCTCCAAACTTAAACAAACTTCAAAAAATGCCGAAGGACATCATTATAACTCATTTAACACAAAATTAACTCATGAAACATTCAGTAAGTTATAGTTCACCTTAGTTCATTTTAGGGTGTTACATGAGTGAGTCCCTAGGTCTTCTCCAAGACCATTACTTGAATGTCCTTATGTGATGAATGTCTCTCGAATGAACTAATGGAGATAATGATTTTATCAGAAAGCATGTAAATGAATAAGTACCTAATATTGAGTAAATTAAAGATTGCCTAGCTAATGTGTGACGGGGGCATAAATGATGGTCTCTTCATGTCTTACCTAGGAAGTCTTAAGAATGAGTCTTGATAGGAAGGTTGATTAATGAATGAGAATTATATTATCTTAGGTAGTATAATGTATCTCTTAGGTCTGTCTGAATGAATTGTATGGGTGGTTGCTTCACAACTTACTCAAGTGAGACTTAGACTCACCTTTGGTAGGAGAATCTCATGTTTTGTGTTTTGGTGTATCCTAAGTGTATTTGTCTCATTATAGGTAGTCCCAAGGATCATTTAGGTTTTCTTAGAGAGGGTGTATTGGCGGTCTCTCTTTGTCTTACTTAAGTGAGTCTTAGGATAACTTTTAGTGAAAGGGTTGTATGCTAAAAAAGGTTCAATGTAGCATTGAAGGAATTCACTGTAACAGTGACATAGTTCACTGTAATGTTCCTTAAAAGTGATAAAATGTTTATGTGATATCTTATGTGTTTCTAAGCTGTTACATGTTGTTCCTATGCTTATACTATGATGTTTTAATCAAAAAGAGCATATTTCCATTAAATGTCCCTTATCATGATTTTATGCATTATGTCATACTTAGTACATGTGTTGTACTAATTACATACTTTTATCTATCTCTAAAGTTATTCATAGGTGAAAGTGCTTTTGGGAGCGAAGCTTGGATTATAGGATCTTTCAAGCAAGGGTGAATTATGTTCTCATTTGACTCGAGGGCATCACTATCTTAGAGTTCTTTAATTGACGCATTGCAATAGACATAGTTGTACTATATTGCGATTGTATGGACCGTGTCCCAAGTGTATTTTGAGTCTAAGATTTGATGACATGAGACATATTATTTTCTATGGTTTTTATAGGGAAGTGATTTTGAAAGACTATTCGTATGTTGTGAAAAGTTTTAATTCAGCACTACTTTTCATATTTGTATATGCGATGAATGATACGAAAAGGCTTGTACAAGAACTACGAGAGGTCAAGTACGCCGTGCCACGACCTAAGAATATCCTAACTTCTAGGGTATAGGCGCAGGTCGTGGTAGTAGTCAACAATAACATACTTGGACCTTATTTCATAAAGATATCATAAGAACTTACTCACAATCCCATTCTAAGCATACTACTGCAATGTACATGTGAAGCTCCATAACCTCACACATACTAAGTAAACTCATAAAGAGACCACAAGCATCATTTACTTCATATATTATCAAGGCAGGTATCGACAACTTCATACATGCCAAGTAAGACCTTCATCATATAGTCAATAAGACCAACATCATGCATAGAAGGTAAGACCTCATCATATAGACTCAATAGGATCGATACTATGCATATTATCATAACAAGTAGATAACACTACAATGTCATGCATAAGGAACATAAACATATGCATATACATATTGAACTCCCCTCAAGAGCTACTTGTGCAATGCATAGGTAAGTTCATTACTCTCACTCACCTAAGTAACTTTCCTTAGGTTATCCTAGTTAGGGCTCTTTACTTTACTTCCATTGTCCATTTTACTTTAGGGAAACTATAACCTTAACCAACATTAAGACCACGGGTTCTAAACATGGAATTTGTTGTCATCCTCTCACACCAGAGATGGTATTTTACTTGCCAAGGTAAGACATGAATATCATGCTAGCATCTTAGGTGGATCCACTTGCTATGTCCTATGGGGAAATATGGTTTATTGAACTTGGAGGTATATATGGAAACCCTCTTTACGCCAACTGGGCATTATAGTTATCCACCTCGTGAGGACTATGGGGAACCTAACATTCCATTGTGAAGGAACACCCCTCATCATCAAGTTCACTCGGTGCTAAGCTAACTTCCTTTTATTTAAAAGCCTTTATTAACATTACTTTATAAAAATTAGGCTTTCGGAGATTAAACCCTCATATGCAAAGCACTAGGTTATAGATGAGAATGCCCTTTCAGTAACCTAACTCATGTGAGAAAACATTTCACATGGACATAACATATATAAAGCATAGTCTAGTTTAGAGTTCAATTGAGAAAACCTTTCAGTACAACCCTACTTTACTAGATCATCATAATATGCTTTATTTCATACATTTCATGTATATGTACATATATGTGAGAAGACCTTTCACATAGAAACTATTAGACAATAGACATTCATACTTCACTTAATTCATGCATAAGTGGACAAGTGTACGTATATGAGCAGTCCTTTCATATTACACATTTAGACACTACACGTATTCATACTTCATCATATCATATAATTTCATGTTCATAGCTCAATCATGCATTCATATTCATGTACATAGAGTAATCAACCTAGGAACTATTTTATCAAGGTAGACTTGTGAAATGCATAGACAAGGTCCCATACCCTTGTCCATACTAGTACACCTAACAAGTTATCCTAGTTAAGATACATATCATAATTTTATGACATATACTTTACATGAATAGTAGTAGACATTATTGCATATGAGAATTATTGTCACATCTGGGGATCACCCTGTAGACGTAACCAGCGTTGTCATCCTTGGAGAGGACTAAGACTAGCCTATTAGCTTACATCATTACATTCATAGGTTAAAATGTGGAAAATTTATAACTTTTCTTTTATCTATCATGAGGTTTACATAGAATTCTCGCATACAGATAATATATTCATATCGAGTATACATAGACCTTTCGCAGAAGAATATTACATAGTCTTCTACTTTTATTACACATATATGTATATAAGATATAACATATTCTTAAAACTGGATATCTCATCTCATAACCATCTAAACAAGATTATAATAACAATTGTGCATAGCCCATACATCAATACAATAAAGCAACACATAGGCTATACAATCTTAGTACTCTAATGGAAAGAAAAGAACTATAAGTCTTATAACTAGAACAACATCATTAGATTGATAGTGGAATTGTCCTCGGAAAGTGAGGACTTACCCAACTTGGAGAGTGAGAATTCCAAGTCTTTCTTCAAAGTCGTCTAAAAAGCCGTTCAATGACCGAAACCTAAAATGTTGGGGAAAAGGAAGAATATGGGGTTAGCACATCACATGTACTAAGTATGAGACCACATGCACACACATCATAGAAATCATGCTAAATGGGACATTTCATAAAAGTATGCTATTTTACTTTGAAAAGGCTTATGCATATTCAAGGACCAACAAACTTAAGTCTAATCAAGCCAGACATGCACACCACCATACTTGAGCACATAATCAAGGAAACTCTATCATCAAGTTATAACATCAACAAGCATAGATAATAGTTCATCACATCATAACCAAAGCAAGACCATTTCTCATGAACCGTCATTAAGTCCACTATTACAATGGCTAAGAAAATACCCATAACCTTACTCAGTCATGTAAACCCAACAAGAACCATAAACAATGTCCAACTTCACATATCACATCATTAACATCATACTTTAGCAATAGAGACCAAATACATGTTCATAAGAGTAACCATCATCACTTAGTGTCATTAACATGTAAGATCATCATATACATATCATTTACGTTTATAACAATATACATACATAAGAACATCCTCCTAAGACTCCCCTCAAAGTTAACTAGTGCAATGTATAGGTAGAGTCTCATACCACTACCTAGACTAAGCTAAACACCTTAGGTTATACTAGTTACAGTTCATTCCATCACTTCATTTTATTTTAGGGAACACTTGCCTTAACCGACATAGACCACAAGAGCTAAGTGTGGAATCCGGTGTTGTAAAACCTTACACTGATGGAAGGTGATCTACCGGCCAAAGTAGAACCAATCATAAACGTAGCTTTCTAGGTGGATCCACTAGCTAGTCTTACTACGGGGGCAACATAGTTATGGAACTAGGGGATATGTATGAACTCTCTACATGCCATTTATCATTAGAGCCTCATCTCATGAGAATTTATAGGGTGAGTATCCCTAATTGGGGAGTCAACACCTCATATGGAACTATAGGGTTAATCTTCTTCTATGGAAAGTCAACACCTCCCATTGTCAAGTTATCCTAGTTCTAAGCTAAAGTAAATGTCTTTATGCATTTATTAATGATCATAGCATAGTTTAGGTCATAGGGTCTATCCCTTATATAATTACCATCATAGCTCAATAAGAATTGCATTAGTATTGTCCTTTCATTACAATTCATACATGTGAGGTTAGCACATTTACATATTACATCATGATAAGGCACATTTGTATGTTATCACCATCCTTATAAAATTTACATATTAGCCAACAACTCACAAACCATACTCAATACATTCCAATTCATCATCATACCAATCCAATCAATCATAATATAAGTTATACTTCAATACAACATCATAACTTAATCAGAAGTAACCATAAGTGAAGTAAAGGATTGACATCACAAGACTTACCCCATCTCGTTCATAAGACATCATCCAAGGTTTTATGTTACGACCCAAAGAACCCCCTACGCATAAATGGCGTCGGCATCCTCTAAGAGGATTAAGACAAGCCTCTTAGCATTCGTCATAGCAAATCATAAGTCAGAAACGCAGAAAAATTAAAACTTTTCCTTATATAGTGGGTCTTCATGTCGGCCTAGTCCTCCCATGTTGCCCCCTCAACAAGGAAGTTCTCTATAGAACCTTTACGGAAGCAACCTCTTTATTTATCAATTTCTTAACTTGGCGATCCAAGATCTCAACCGGGACCTTGTCATATGAAAGGTTCTCCTTTACCCCCAAACCTTGTAGAGGAAGAATGGACGTCTGATCCTATAGACTTCTTAAGCATAGATACATGGAATACAGGATGAATCATGGCCAACTCATTCGGCAATTTCAACTCATTGGCGACATTCTCGACCCTCTTCAAAATTTCATATGGCCCCACATAACGGGGACTAAGTTTCCTCTTCTTTTCCTAACCTCCTCACCCTTTTCATGGGTGATATTTTAAAATGAACTCAATCTTTTACTTCGAATTCAAGGTCCTTTTTTCTACTGTCGGCATAAGATTTTTGTCGGCTTTGAGCCGCTTTTAGTCTATCTTTTATAACCCAAACCTTCTCGAGAGCTTCATAAACCAAGTCGAGACCAAGTTGAGCAAACTCACCTACTTCATACCACCCAACCGGGGATCTACACCTCCTCACATAAAGTGCCTCAAATGGTGCCATGGAGATAATAGAGTGGTAGCTATTGTTGTAGGATAATTCTATCAAAGGTAGGTGGTCATCCCAATTACCTTTGAAGTAGATGACGCAAGCCCTCAACAAATCTTTAAGGGTTTGAATAGTGTTTTCCGCTTGACCATCCCTCTTGGGATGAAAAGCGGTACTAAGTTTAACCTTCGTACCAATCCCACTTTGAAGCTTTCCAAAAATGGGAGGTAAATTCAGTAACTCTATCCGAAATGATGGACATAGGGGATCCATGCAATCTCATTATTTCTTTGAGGTACAAATTGGCATAATCTTCCACCGAATATGTGACTTTGACGGGAACAAAATGTGCGGACTTTGTCAACCTATCCACAATGGCCCATATCGAGTCATGTTGCCTTCGGGGATGAGGCATCCCAACTGTGAAATCAATGTTAATATCCTCCCACTTCCATGTGGTAATATCTAAATTTTGAGCCAAGCCACCCGGTCTTTGGTGCTCCACTTTTATTTGTTGGTAATTCGGACACTTAGCGACAAAATCCGCTATGTACCTTTTCATACCATTCCACCAATATGTTTCTCGTAAGTCGTGGTACATCTTTGTGGCACCCGGGTGAATGGAATATCGGGAGCCATGAGCCTCTTCCATGATCAATTCCCTCAACCCATCCACATCCGATACACACAATCTTCCTTGCTTCCTGAGCACCCCATCTTCCCCTTGAGAGAAGGACTCATTAGCTTTACTAAGGACCGTTTCCTTTAACTCCATCAATAGAGGATCAAGATGTTGCTTGGATTTCACCCTAACCACTAGAGACGACTCGGAGTTATAGCGAACCGTGACACCACACTTTAGGGAATCTTCTAGTCGGACACCCAACCGGGCCAACCTATGAAACTCTTTTAATAGCTCTTTCTTATCATCTTCAACATGCGTCATACTACCCATGGATACTGGACTTAAAGCATCCGCCACAACATTAGCTTTCCCGGGATGGTAAAATACACTCATATCATAATACTTTAAAAGCTATAACCATCTTCTTTGGCGTAAATTCAAGTCTTTTTGAGTGAATACATATTCTAAACACTTATGATCCGTCAACACGTCAACATGAACCACATATAGATAGTGTCTCCAAATCCTTACAGAAAATACCACGGCCGCAAGTTCAAGTTCGTGTGTTGGATAATTGTTCTCACGTGTCTTGAGTTGTCTAGAGGCATACGCTATGACTTTGCCACGTTGCATAAGCACACATCCAAGACCCACTCGGGAGGCATAACAATAAATCACAAAGCCTTCGGTACCCTCCTGTAAGGTCGATACCGGAGCGAAGGTGAGTCTATCTTTCAATAATTGGAAACTCTTTTTACACGATTCCGACCATTTGAATTTGGACTTCTTTTGGGTAAAGGTCGTTAATAGAGATGCAATAGAAAAAAATCCCTCAACAAAACTCCTATAGTAACCGGCCAATCCTAGAAAATTTGTAATGTCGGTAGGATCTCAAAGGCCTCGACCAACTTTTGACCACTTTCGTCTTCCTTGGATAAACCTCTACCCCTTCACTAGAGACAATGTGCCCAAGAAATGCAACCGACCTCAACCAAAACTCACACTTGCTAAACTTAGCAAAAAGTTGGTTATCTTTGAGAACTTGCAAAACTATTCTCAAATGATTCATATGATCATCCTCACTCCTTGAGTATATCAAAATATCGTCAATAAAGACAATCACGAACAAATTAAGATACTTTCTAAAAACTCAATTGATGAGGTCCATGATAACCGCCGGGGCATTTGTTAGGCCAAATGACATAACAAGGAATTTGAAATGACCATATCTTGTTCGAAATGCCGTTTTTGGAATATTAACCTCCCTCACCCTATGTGTGTGATACCCGATCTTAAGTCAATCTTTGAAAAGTAGCTATCTCCTTGGAGTTGATCAAATAGGTCATCAATCCTAGGGAGTGGGTACTTATTCTTTATGGTTACTTTGTTCAATTGACTATAATCGATACACATTCTCAAAGACCTATCCTTCTTCTTCACAAACAATATCGGTGCACCCTATCGAGATATGGTTGGTTGAATAAAACCCTTTTCTAGCAAATCTTTGAGTTGGGCCTTTAGTTCTTTCAACTCAGCCGGGGCCATCTGATAAGTAGGGATCGAAATAGGTTGTGTATCCGGTAATAAATCTATACCGATGTCAATCTCCCATTCGGGAGGGATTCCGGGAAGATCATCACGGAAGACTTCTAGAAACTCCCTCACCACGGGTACCGACTCTATGGGAGGGACCTTGGATTCAAGATCCATGACTCTTATTATGTGATAGAGACAACCGTTTGCAATCAACTTGCAAGATTTTAGACACGAAATGATCTTACCCCTAGGATTCGAGTTTCCTCCCTTCTACTCCAAAACGGGTTCATTTGGAAATTGAAATTTTACCACCCTTTACCTATAATCAATAGAGGAAAAACACGCATACAACCAATCCATTCCCAATATAATATCAAAATCTAAAATATCAAGTTATATCAAGTCAACTAACATAACTCTATTGGGAAAGGAAATAGAAAACCCTTTATAGACTCTTTTTACCACTACGGAATCACCCACCGGGGTCCAAGATGTCGGGTTGTACATAAAATTTCATGGCTATAAGAGGGGTCACAAATGACAACGTAGCTCCTGGATCCAACAAAGCATATGCATCAACAGAAAATAATTTTAACATACCGGTGACCACGTCCGGTGAGCTCTCTTGATCACTTCGGGATTGGAGAGCATAGAAGCAATTCTTCTTAGGAGCATCCGGGTTTTGATCACTTGCTTGAGCTTGTGCATTTTCCCCTCCTTGAGTCTTCATCATAGGGAAATCTTTCTTCATGTAACCACTCTTGCCACAATTATATCAATTACCAGTGCCCACAAGACACTTGCCATCATGCCTTCTACCACATTTAGAACAAAGAGACCTATCAACATAAGAACGACTACCTTTTCCCTCTTGGGGCTTGAGAGTAGGCACCTTATTCTTATTGTACCTTGGAATACTAGAGGATCCTTGATTAGAAAACCTCTTCTTGAACCTTTGTTTGTCTTGAAACTCATACCTACTCTAAGAAGAATTCCCCTCTTCGGTTCTCACCTTCTTCAACTCCCTATCAACTTGCTTAAGCTTTTATTCCTCAATTTGCTTGGAATGAACCATGAGACGAGAGATGTCTATTCTAGGAATAAACATAGCCGACCTACACTCATTTACAACAAGAAGGATATCCCCATGACAAAGTGTTCATCTTTGCCCTAGAGTCCGCAACCATAGTAGGAGCATCCTTTGATAGTTGAGTAAGCTTGAGGCTATACTTCCTTACACTAATACCCCATTGAGGAAGGTTGATGAATTCTTGCATTTTCTCCCTTAATTCCAATGGAAAGAACCTATCATGGAAAGTCGTCTTTAAAACATCCCAAGTAATCCGACCTTCTCTAACCAACCTTTCATCCCTCCATTGCTCATGCCAAACTTGAGCCACATCGTTGAGTTGGTAGGCGGCTAGTTTCGTTTTTTTCTTGAGAAGAAACACCCATAGCATCAAGAATCTTGAATAATTCATCAATGAAACCTTTTGGGTCCTCCTCCACTTTAGAACCATAGAAAGTAGGGAGATTCATCCTTGAGAAATCCCTAATCCTTAAAGCGGTGGTATTAGCATTGGGGTTCACTTGCACCCTTGTATCCGTAGAAACTTGGGTAACCAACACTTGAGTCAATCTATGAATGGCCAACCTTATCTAAACATTAGACATAGCCCCTTCTTCAATAGGATCTGGAGGGTTTTGACGATCTTGAGAGGGAACCGCCTCATTCAAATTCTTCTCGCCAGCCCTTCGACCTTTGTTCCTTCTTGTATTCATTGCCTATAAGCACAAATAAAGGATTAGAAGAAAGGAATAGATAGAGTTAAGACTCTTAGGCATGACTAATGAATAACAAGAGAGTTAAGGTTCCTAAGCATCACATAGTCTCTCATTCATAAGTGCCGCGCTCTTCACAATTATGAATAAGACCCTACATAGGCGTGGTTTAATGAGACATCAATCCTAAGAAGATTTAACCACATGCTCTAATACCAAGTTTGTTATGACCTAAAGTACCCCCTAGGCGTAACATGCATCGTCGTTCTCCAAGAGGACTAAGACAAGCTTTTAAGCATTCTTCATAGCAAATCATAAGTCAAAAACACGGAAAATTAAAACTTTTGCTTATATAGCAAGGAGGTTTACATAGACCTATATATTGTAAGCATACATAGGCTTCTTGCAATAGACCATAACAACGCATATGAATTTAGTCTAATACTTTGTCTCATATCAACCATCTATAAAGAAGTCAAAAAATCTGGGAAAAGCCCTTATACAAATCCACAATTGCCACATAGGGCTTACATCAATATCTTCAAAAATAGGAAAGAAATGAATGTATACTAGACAATAAAAGTACTACTAAGATAAAGTGTGTGGTAGCATCCTCCAACTAGAGGGCATATCAAAACATGGAGATTCTAGTCCAAGCCGTCTTGCTTTAGCCTCAATGATACCTCAACGGCCCGAACCTACAATGTTTGGGGAAAAGGGAAGAAATATGGGTTAGTAAAAACCACATGTACTAAGTATGGTTTGGATGCATAAAAATTGTTAATGCATGAGAAAAGGCATAATTTAGTCAAAACTATGCACAATGACCAACAATTCAATATACACATATAAGTAACATCATAGTCATAGCAACATATAAGTAACTCAAGCAACACTTGTGCAATACCATGAATAAAGCCCCATAACCCTATCCAAAGCTAAATATCACATAATATCACATATAACATGCTTCATATACCAATACTAGTCATAGATTATCAACATAATCATAAACATAAGCATAATCTTAATAGAACACTACTAGAATCATCCTATATGGTCCCATATCTGCACCGTGTAAGAGAAGTCACATAGCCTCCCTCACACTATGTAGTAACCTTTAAGACAACCTTATTAGAAGTTCACATACATAACTTGTTCATACCTTTACTTTAGGGAAATAAGTACCATAACCGACATGATACCATGTGAGCTACATGGAATCCGGTATTCTACCCCCACACTAAAAAGATAGGGTTAACACTTGCCTAAGGTTCAACGATTCATACATAGCTATTCTAGGTGGATCCACTAATCTAGAGTTGTAACAACCCTAAAAATGAATAGGATCAAGACTTAGGTTTTTCAAGAATGCTTGCGATTAGACCAAGGTCCACACGTATTGATACGCGTAGAACCAGACCTCAGAACCCTTACTACGACCAAGACAACTAACTTGGAGAGTTAATTGAGATTGTAAAGGTTGTAACCAACCATGTGAGGCTCGTGAAAACGAAGATTTAATCGAAAGAATTTTTACCGGACTCAAAAGAAGAAATTTTAAGTTTTAAGGGTCCAAGGGTAAAATGGTCTTTTCAAAGCCAAGGGTAATATTGTAATTACCCTGAGGAATTAATTATTTAATAAATTAATTTATTTAATTAAGGTATTTCGGGTGGGGCAACCCAAATTGACCCATTTTCGCAAATGGGGGTCACTCGGGTTCGAGTCGCACTAGAAGCAAGGATTTAACTTGCTTTTATTTAATTTAATGAATTAACTTAATTAAATAATGAATATTAACTGATTTAGGGGAAAAAATCAGATTTCTATTAATTTTCATTATTTATTGAAGTTGACTAAGTCCTACCAACAATCCTAGTTCTAAGAGACCACTATCTCCCATCTCCCACTCTCTTTCACGTAAATCTCTCTCACTTTCACTCTCTTTTCTGGCTGCAAAACGTGAGAAAACAATCAGAAAAGAAGAACCAAGTTAATTCAAAAGTTCATCAAGAACTTGAAAGCTAGAAACTCAAAAGAAGAATAATCTTAAGAACAAAAGGTAAAGATCAATATCTAGACGGATTTTGCTTGTTCTTTCGGTGTTTGGACTGATTTTTGGAGAGGTTCTTGGGCAGCATTCTCGTGGTTGAACAAGGAAATTAAGGTACTCTTGGCCCCTTTCCCAAGAGACCCCTAGGACTCAGAATATTCGGCTCAAAACTAAGGTTGTTTTCCCCGTTGCATGTCCCTGTCATTAGCTCCCAACGAATTCGTAGGTTGGTATGAATGCTGGTAGACTTAGGATTATGTGATGTTTGTGCTGGATATGAATGTGTTGGATGTACGTTAAATTATGAAAAGACAAACCATGTGTGTGTTCGAAATTATGAGAAAGTGTGTGACATGACATGAGTCTCGGCCTTGAGGCTTAAATTTGTTAATGTTATGTTTGTTGTTTTATGTACACCAATTGAAGTAAATCGTGATATTCATATGACATGAAGTGTGGCTGAATTGAGGAGTAATCTCTTGACTAAAGAATTTGTGAAAAAAAAAATGTACTTAAGAACGTATCAAATGACTATGTATTGTTCTATAAATTCACGGATAAATGGAGATGAAAGTGAGCAAAGAGTTTTACCTTAAATTTCCAGCACTATATTGATATATCTCTGCCAAATTAGGTAGCATAAAATGTTAAGAAAAGTGAAGAATAATAGGTGAGGTCATTGAGGGTCGAACCCATGACCTCACCACTTTAAAATTCCCCAAAAATAAAGAAGAAAAAAATATATAGTGAGGGGGATTCGAACCGTGTCATGGATGGAAAAATAAGTGGTAAAAATAAGAAATGAGAGGGGTGGGATTCGAACCCACACCCTCTTGGTTAGAACCCAAAGAAAAAGAAAAATAAAAGTATGTGAGGCGTGGGAATCGAACCCACGACCTCTATGCGGATAGGAGAAAATAAAAAAAATAATAAAAACAAAATGAGGCTGTGGGGGTTCGACCCCACAACCTCACAGTCAACTCAAACAGTCAACATTTAAAAAGGAGAATAAAATAAAGAGATTGTGGGGGTTCGATCCCACAACCTCTCGGTCTTAAGCGAATGGAAGGGAAAGAAAATAAAGAAGAATTAGGCGTGGTTGATGGGACTCGACGTCGGGTCCCAACGTCTCACATGGACCGAAATAAATAAATGAAAAATGAAAATGGGGTTGTGGGGGCTCGAACCCACAACCCATCGGCCAATGCAAGAAAAAGGTTAAATAGAAAAGTAATCCTTCAATGTTAATATTGTGATTTGACTTAGAGTTAAAATGTTATGAATATTAGAATAAAATCAATAAAAAGTATAAATGATAGCCAATTGATTCAAGACTTGGGTTTCCTTGCCCAAGCTTCCGTATTGATACATAAGTCATACGTGAACAAAATATCCAAGAATAATGCCACCTACTTAGATCAAAATCAAGATCTTGGCACATATACAAGATACATAAGTCTTGTACTACAGAATCTTAGAAATGTAATAATCACTTAACGAACTATGAATGAAGCCTCATGGCTTGTGTGTATAGACTCATAAGTCTAACATACGTTCAAAAGTAAGTGAACCTAAGATGTATGAAATGAAATGATGAACCCTAGAGTGGTTAAGTAAGGGTGTGAAACACTCCAAATGGCCAAGTGCATTGGCTTATGATGAAATGAACATTCACGTTATAAGAGGTGAATAACTAAGAAAAACAAAGGTGCTAATGATGATGAATGTGGTGACAACATGATATGAGGCTAATGTAAATGAGGAGAGTAGTCTCAAATGAGCCTAAGTAAATGTTACCAATATGTATTCACCTATGAGAGTGTAAGATAATGAAGAGACTAGTCTCTATGAACACTCTAATGAGAGTATTGAGATTAACAAACTTAATACGAATGATGAGATGAGAAATCATCTAATGAGCTATGATGTCCTTATACTAGAAGTCAGCTTCCATGACGTATGAGATGAATGAAATGGAACTTTATACTGAGCACCGATAGACTAGCTATGAGCGGTGATGCCTTCTTTTGAGAAGGGTGGAGGTTCACGTAACTCCCATGAGATGAGACTGTCCGGCTTGCCGGGTATGAGTCTCCTTATATCCTAGTCTTCGAACCTATACTGCCAATATAGGGATCTGGCGGGGTTAAATTCCCATGTACGCTAGCATGTTATTGGATCACTTTGGCCGGTGATTCCACCTCTTTTCGGTGTGGGGGAGACATTGGATTTCATGATGCTCACATGATCTATGTCGGTTAAAGTTAAAGTTCCCAATGAATGAATGAGGCCAGCCTCAAATGATGCACATAATGAAATGAATGAATACCAAAGGTGATAGGATAGGATAATCAAAAGGTGAGTTAGATTCAAGTAATGACATTAGGTAATTCTTGGTCATTGTACAACGAACCTAATGAAAGTCTTAAACTACATCCTAGGTATAACCGGTGGTTACACTGGACTATGAACGAAATAAAATGAAGTACGTATGAATGAATGAAGCAGACTCTGTGTTTGCTAATGAAGACTCCCTAGTTGAGGTCCCATATGTTGAGCCCTCATTTCTGGGATGTCTTAATGTCAAGTCCATGATTCCAAGGTCTCATGGCATATGAATGAATGGTATGAACAAAGTTATGTGCTACATGAAAAGTGTACTATATGCTATATGATGTGTGCTATGTGTAAATGTTATGTACTGCGTGCAAATGTGAAAAGTATGATGATGTATGTTATTATCATGGCATAACTTTCCTAATCCAAATTTGGAAAGATTATTTACTTTCCTAATCCAAATTAGGAAACTTTCCAAATCTCAATTTGGCAAGTCCACTGACTTGACTTCCAAAAATCATGTTGTTAGGAAAGAGCTATTCTTTCTCATGCATGTCCTTGGTGTGTGCTTGCATATACCCATACTTAGTACAAGTGTGTACTAACCCCATACAAACTCTACTATTTTAGGTGCAGGCACAGGTGGACGGTAGGGCTACAGGATCATCGCTGCAGTTATCCGGACGTCCAACATTCATTCGTCTTTAGTAGGTCCTCATGCTTTCGAGGATGCTACTATTTTATGTTCTAGCTTAGTTTAGGAGTTGAGCTAGTGAGTATGTTCCACTAGCGTTTCTTTCTTATTTTATTCAGACTATGTATTGGGCCATTTTGGCAATTATACAATTATGTTTATTGAACTATTCCTTTCCGTTACTTATTTCTTAATGTTAGATGGTTGATGGTGAACAATTACGTATTAATGAGAATGTTTTTATAAGTATGTTAGGAAAGAAAAAGTTTCAAATTTTCCGCTAAAATTAACATATGTAAAGTAAGAATAACGTAAGTAGGCTTGTCTGCGACCTCTGAGAGGTCAACGATGCCGGTCTCGTCTGGGGTCTAGATTCCAGTCGTGACAAAGTTGTTATCAGAGCACTAGGTTAAATTCCGAGAATAATGAGTTCACATCAACCACATTGAGAAGTTTCTAAGTCATGGTAGTGAAGTGCACCACTATCCTGAATTAGAGACTGCATGATGCGTAGGAAAATTTCCCTTCTTCTAATCTTATCATGCTTTTCCTAATGTCTGAGTTCTTGGTGTTATGAGCGTGTCTAACATCACCCCAGTTATTTTTCAGAGAATGAACCCTAGGAGGGCTATTGGTCAGAGGAGGAGGGGGGCAGCTACTGAGGGCAATCGAGTTCCACCCCAGGCCCCAGCTGAAGGAGTGGCCATGCCGGTTAATCCAGCTGGGTTGACCGATGCTGAGGTGAGGGCATCTTTGACCCAAATGGCACAGTCCATTACTATGCAGGCCCAGGCTATGACTGCCCAGGTCAAAAGACAGGATGTTCAGAGGGAGAACCCACCGGTTCGTAGCATGGCTGACAGACTGAGGGATTTCACGAGGATGAATCCTCCCATTTTCACAGGGGCTAAGACCATCGGAGGATCCTCAAGAGTTTGTAGATGAGGTACATAAGATCCTGGTGACTATGGGGGCCACTGATATTGAGAAGGCTGAGCTGGCTTCCTATCAGCTCAAGGATGTTGCACAGACTTGGTGAAAGATGTGGCAAGATAGTCGTGTCTTAGTTGGAGTTCCAGTCACATGGGAGCTGTTTAAGACAGCATTTCTGGAGAGATTCTTTCCCAGGGAGATGAGGGAGGCCAAGGTTGAGGAGTTCATGAACCTCAAACAAGGCTCGATGACAGTCAGGGAGTATTCCCTGAAGTTTGTTAAGTTGTCAAGGTATGTTGTTTTTCCCTAAGTATTTAATAGCAAGAATAAGAATAATACTGAACCTTGTTGAAATCTCCCAAGTATGTTACTTCCCTGTTTCTAACAGCAGGGATGAGATGAGCAGGTTCCTCACAGGAATCAATGGAGACCTGGAGGAGGAGTGTCAATCTGCTATGCTCCATGATAATATAGATCTTTCCAGGTTGATGGTGCATATCCAGCAGGTAGAGGACAGCCGTAGAAAAAGAGGTGTTCATGATGCTAGGAGGCCTAGGCCTCAAGATCAGGCAGGACCCAGTCATGGAGGCCAGAGGAATAACTTTGGCGTCCGTGAGCAGCCAAGGTTCAAAAAGGGGCAACAGAGTTCTGGGAATTCTAATCCTCAGAGGAGTGCTACACCTAAAGGAGGCAGACCTGAGCCCAAGAAGGGAAATGTAGGTGAGATGCAGCGTACTAGGAAGAATTATGCTAAGTGTGGCCGAGCTCACAGTGGAGAGTGCAGACAGGGCACTAATGCCTGCTTCGGTTGTGGTAAGAATGGACACATGGTCAGAGACTGCCCATAGAACAGAGGTCAGGCTGGAGGTAATACTCAGCCTAGACCTAACCCACAGGGTGCAGCAACAGCCGAGCCTCCTAAGAGGAACAGGTTCTATGCCCTGAAGGGAAGAAAAGATCAGGAGAAGTCCGCTGATGTGGTCACAGGTATGATGCAAGTGTTCTCAACTTCTGTTTATGCTTTACTTGATCCAGGGTCTACACTTTCCTTTGTAACTCCTCTGCTTGCTCTTACTTTTAAGGTATTGCCTGAAGTTCTACATGATCCTATAGTGGTTAGTACACCTTTAGGAGAGAATGTAAGAACTGATAGAGTATACAAGGATTGCCCAATAGTTGTGAGTGGAAAAACTATGTGTGCAAACCTGGTTGAGTTACCCATGCATGATTTTGATGTTATTCTTGGCATGGATTGGCTTCACATTTGTTATGCTTACTTGGATTGTCGTAGTAGAGTGGTGAGATTTCGCTTTCCTAATGAATAAGAGTTAGTCTGGGAGGGGTACAATTCGAGTCGTCCTAACCCCTTGATTTCTAACCTTAAGGCCAATAAAATGATGTCCAAGGGGTTATTGTGTCATCTTGTGAGTGTTAATGATTTAGATCATGACATTCCTTCCATAGACTCAGTACCTGTAGTGAATGAGTTCTTAGATGTGTTTCCTGATGATTTACTAGGAGTCCCTTCCATTCGAGAGATTGACTTTGGTATCGATTTAGAACCTGATACTAAACCAATCTCAATTCCTCCTCACAGAATGGCTCTTGCTGAACTCAAAGAGTTGAAGCTGCAGTTAAGAGATCTCACTGACAAGGGCTTCATTCAGCCGAGTATATCCCCTTGGGGCGCTCCAGTGTTGTTTGTAAAGAAGAAAGATGGAACCCTTAGAATCTGTATCGATTATCGGCAGCTCAACAAAGTCACTATAAAGAATAAGTATCCACTCCTCAAAATAGATGATCTGTTTGATCAACTCCAAGGGTCTAGTTTCTTCTCTAAGATTGATCTTCATTCAGGGTATCATCAGCTTAGGGTTAGGGATGGAGATATCCCAAAGATAGCCTTTCGTACACGCTATGGTCACTATGAGTTTTTAGTCATGTCATTTGGTCTCACGAATGCACCTGCTGCATTTATGGATCTCATGAACAGGGTCTTCCGTGAATACCTTGACTCTTTCGTCATAGTATACATTGATGACATTCTAATCTACTCTAAGACCAAGGAAGAGCATGAACAGCATTTGAGACTAACCTTGCAGGTACTTAGACAGCATCAGTTGTATACCAAATTCAGCAAATGTGAATGCTGGCTGAGATCAGTGACCTTCCTAGGTCATGTTGTGTCCGATCAGGGCGTAGAGGTAGATCCCAGGAAGACTGAGGCTGTGAAGAACTGGCCAAAACCTCTTACTCCTACTGACATCCGTAGCTTTTTGGGATTGGATGGTTACTACCGCAGGTTTGTGGAGGGCTTTTCTTCTATTGCTGCCCCATTGACAACTTTGACTAAGAAGAAAGCCAAGTTCGAATGGACGGAGACTTGTGAGAAGAGTTTCCAGGAGCTCAAGGACAGACTCACTTCAGCCCCGGTGCTTACTTTGCCTAAGTGTGGTGAGAATTACACTGTTTATTGTGATGCATCTAGGGTTGGTTTGGGTTGTGTTCTTATGCAGGTTGGTAAGGTGATAGCCTATGCATCTAGACAACTCAAGGTTCATGAGAAGAATTATCCCACTCATGACCTGGAGTTGGCAGCTGTGGTATTTGCACTGAAGCTGTGGAGGCATTATCTGTATGGAGTGCATGTAGATGTGTTCACAGACCATAAAAGTCTCCATTACGTGTTCACACAGAGGGAGTTGAATCTACGTCAGCGGAGATGGTTGGAGCTGTTGAAGGATTATGACATGAATGTGCACTATCATCCAGGTAAGGCTAATGTTGTAGCTGATGCTTTGAGAAGGATGAGCATGGGAAGTACAACTCACGTTGAGGATGAAAAGAGGGAGCTGGTAAAAGATGTACACAGACTGGACAGACTGGGTGTGCGTTTGGTTGACTCCACTAGTGGGGATGTTTCAGTTCATCCTAGTTCTGAATCATCCTAGGTTGTTGAAGTCAAGCAGGGTCAGCATCTAGATCCCGTGTTGATGGAGCTGAAGGACTCAGTGCTGATGAAGATGAATGAGTCTTTTGCTTTGGGAGGTGATGGCATACTTATGTATTAGGACCGGCTGTGTGTACCAGATATGGATGATTCCGGACCAGGATTGTTGCAGAGGCCCATGGTTTCAGATATTCTATACATCCAGGTTCCACCAAGATGTATCATGATCTCAAGCAGATTTATTGGTGGGATGGCATGAAGAAGGACATTGCAGAATATGTGGCCAAGTGTCCTAATTGTCAGCAGGTTAAGGCAGAGCATCTTAAGCCTGGTGGTCTGACGCAGATTATTGAGGTTCCGACTTGGAAATTGGAGGCCATTAATATGGACTTCGTGGTTGGGATTCCGAGGACTAGGAGGCAGCATGACTCTATATGGGTTGTTGTGGACAGATTGACTAAGTCTGCCCACTTTCTCCGTGTAAAGTCTACTTACAGAGCCGAGGATTATGCGAGGCTCTACATTGATGAGATTGTGAGATGTCATGGGATTCCCTTGTCTATTATTTCAGACAGAGGAGCTCAGTTTACTTCTCATTTCTGGAGATCTTTCCAGAAGAGCTTGGGCACGCACGTGAAGCTTAGCGCTGCCTTTCACCTTCAGACAGATGGGCAGGCAGAGCGCACCATACAGACATTGGAGGATATGTTGAGGGCGTGTGTGATTGACTTCAGAGGTAACTGGGATGACCATCCGCCTTTGATAGAGTTCTCGTATAATAATAGCTATCACTCCAGCATTGGAATGACACCATTTGAGGCACTATATGGTAGGAGGTGTAGATCTCCAGTTGGGTGGTTCGAGGTCGAAGAGTCATCCATTTTGGGGCCGGACATCATTCATGAGGCCTTAGAGAAGGTCAGAATGATTAGGGACGGGTTGACTACTGCGTACAGTCGGCAGAAGTCATATGCTGATAACAGAAAACGGCCCTTAGAGTTTGATGTTGGTGACCAGGTTTACTTGAAAATATCACCTATGAAAGGGGTGATGAGATTTGGTAGGAAAGGGAAGATGAGTCCGAGATATGTTGGGCCATATGAGATCCTACAGCGTGTGGGTGAGGTGGCCTATGAGTTACCATTGCCCGCAGAGTTAGCTTCTGTCCATCCAGTCTTTCATGTATCTATGTTGAAGAAGTGCCTAGGTGATCCAACATCAATCTTACCTGTTGAAGGTTTGGGGGTTGATGAAGACTTGTCTTATGAGGAGGTACCTGTTGAGATCTTAGACAGACAGATCAAGCGGCTGAGGAACAAGGAGATTGCCATAGTGAAAGTATTGTGGAGAAATCATCTCATTGAGGGTGCTACGTGGGAAGCTGAGGCCGACATGAGGGCCCGCTACCCTCACCTGTTCAGCTCTTGAGGTTAGACTTTATACTCTTAAGCCTATGCTTCCTTAGCTCCCCGTACTTTGTTGCTATTCATTGACTGTGTATAGTGCTTTTATTATGATCTGACTGGTATTACAACATGAAGTAGTAGTGTCATTCAGGGACGAATGTTCCTAAGAGGGGGATAATGTAACAACCCTAAAAATGAATAGGATCAAGACTTAGGTTTTTCAAGAATGCTTGCGATTAGACCAAGGTCCACACGTATTGATACGCGTAGAACCAGACCTCAGAACCCTTACTACGACCAAGCCAACTAACTTGGGGAGTTAATTGAGCTTGGAAAGGTTGGAACCAACCATGTGAGGCTCGCGAAAACAAAGATTTAATCGAAAGCGTTTTTACCGGACTCAAAAGAAGAAATTTTAAGTTTTGAGGGTCCAAGGGTAAAATGGTCTTTTCCAAGCCAAGGGTAATATTGTAATTACCCTGAGGAATTAATTATTTAATAAATTAATTTATTTAATTAAGGCGTTTCGGGTGGGGCAACCCGAATTGACCCATTTTCGCAAATGGGGGTCACTCGGGTTCGAGCCCCACTAGAAGCAAGGATTTAACTTGCTTTTATTTAATTTAATGAATTAACTTAATTAAATAATGAATATTAACTGATTTAGGGGAAAAAATCAGATTTCTATTAATTTTAATTATTTATTTAAGTTGACTAAGTCCTACCAACAATCCTTGTTCTAAGAGACCACTATCTCCCATCTCCCACTCTCTTTCACGTAAATCTCTCTCACTTTCAATCTCTTTTCTGGCTGCAAAACTTGAGAAAACAATCAGAAAAGAATAACCAAGTAAATTCAAAAGTTCATCAAGAACTTGAAAGCTAGAAACTCAAAAGAAGAATAATCTTAAGAACAAAAGGTAAACATCAATATCTAGTCGGATTTTGCTTGTTCTTTCGGTGTTTGGACTGATTTTTGGAGAGGTTCTTGGGCAGCATTCTCGTGGTTGAACAAGGAAATTAAGGTATGGGTCTTCTTATTCTTGGCCCCTTTCCCAAGAGACCCCTAGGACTCAGAATATTCGGCTCAAAACTAAGGTTGTTTTCCCCGTTGCATGTCCCTGTCATTAGCTCCCAACGAATTCGTAGGTTGGTATGAATGCTGGTAGACTTAGGATTATGTGATGTTTGTGCTGGATATGAATGTGTTGGATGTACGTTAAATTATGAAAAGACAAACCATGTGTGTGTTCGGAATTATGAGAAAGTATGTGACATGACATGAGTCTCGGCCTTGAGGCTTAAATTTGTTAATGTTATGTTTGTTGTTTTATGTACACCAATTGAAGTAAATCGTGATATTCATATGACATGAAGTGTGGCTGAATTTAGGAGTAATCTCTTGACTAAAGAATTCGTGAAAAAAAAAATGTACTTAAGAACATATTAAATGAACTATGCATTGTTCTATAAATTCACGGATAAATGGAGATGAAAGTGAGCAAAGAGTTTTACCTTAAATTTCCAGCATATATTGATATATCTCTGCCAAATTAAGTAGAATAAAATGTTAAGAAAAGTGAAGAATAATAGGTGAGGTCATTGAGGGTCGAACCCGTGACCTCACCACGTTAAAATTCCCCAAAAATAAAGAAGAAAAAAATATATGGTGAGGGCGATTCGAACCGTTTCATGGCTGGAAAAATAAGTGGTGAAAATAAGAAATGAGAGGGGTGGGATTCGAACCCACACCCTCTCGGTTAGAACCCAAAGAAAAAGAAAAATAAAAGTATGTGAGGCGTGGGAATCGAACCCACGACCTCTATGCGGATAGGAGAAAATAAAAAAAATAATAAAAACAAAATGAGGCTGTGGGGGTTCGACCCCACAACCTCACAATCAACTCAAACAGTCAACATTTAAAAAGGAGAATAAAATAAAGAGGTTGTGGGGGTTCGATCCCACAACCTCTCGGTCTTAAGCGAATGGAAGGGAAAGATAATAAAGAAGAATTAGGCGTGGTTGATGGGACTCGACCTCAGGTCCCAACGTCTCACATGGTCCAAAATAAATAAATGAAAAATGAAAATGGGGTTGTGGGGGCTCGAACCCACAACCCATCGGCCAATGCAAGAAAAAGGTTAAATAGAAAAGTAATCCTTCAATGTTAATATTGTGATTCGACTTAGAGTTAAAATGTTATGAGTATTAGAATAAAATCAATAAAAAGTATAAATGATAGCCAATTGGTTCAAGACTTGGGTTTCCTTGCCCAAGCTTCCGTATTGATAAATAAGTCATACGTGAACAAAATATCCAAGAATAATGCCACCTACTTAGATCAAAATCAAGATCTTGGCATATATACAAGATACATTAGTCTTGTACTATATAATCATAGAAATGTAAGAATCACTTAACGAACTATGAATGAAGCCTCATGGCTTGTGTGTATAGACTCATAAGTCTAACATACGTTCAAAAGTAAGTGAACCTAAGATGTATGATATGAAATGATGAACCCTAGAGGGGTTAAGTAAGGGTGTGAAACACTCCAAATGGCCAAGTGCATTGGCATATGATAAAATGAACATTCACGTAATAAGAGGTGAATAACTAAGAAAAACAAAGGTGCTAATGATGATGAATGTGGTGACAACATGATATGAGGCTAATGTAAATGAGGAGAGTAGTCTAAAATGAGCCTAAGTAAATGTTACCAATATGTATTCACCTATGAGAGTGTAAGATAATGAAGAGACCAGTCTCTATGAACACTCTAATGAGAGTATTGAGCTTAACACACTTAATACGAATGATGAGATGAGAAATCATCTAATGAGCTATGATGTCCTCATACTAGAAGTCAGCTTCCATGACGTATGATATGAATGAAATGGAACTTTATACTGAGCACCGATAGACTAGCTATGAGCGGTGATGCCTTCTTTCGGGAAGGGCGGAGGTTCACGTAACTCTCATGACATGAGACTGTCCGGCTTGCCGGGTATGAGTCTCCTTATATCTCCTAGTCTTCGAACCTATACTGCCAATATAGGGATCTGGCGGGGTTAAATTCCCATGTACGCTAGCATGTTATTGGATCACTTTGGCCGGTGATTCCACCTCTTTTCGGTGTGGGGGAGACACTGGATTTCGTGATGCTCACATGATCTATGTCGGTTAAAGTTAAAGTTCCCAATGAATGAATGAGGCCAGCCTCAAATGATGCACATAATGAAATGAATGAATACCAAAGGTGTTTGGATAGGATAATCAAAAGGTGAGTTAGATTCAAGTAATGACATTAGGTCATTCTTGGTCATTGCACAACGAACCTAATGAAAGTCTTAAACTACATCCTAGGTATAACCGGTGGTTACACTGGACTATGAACGAAATAAAATGAAGTACGTATGAATGAATGAAGCAGACTCTGTGTTTGCTAATGAAGACTCCCTAGTTGAGGTCCCATATGTTGAGCCCTCATTTCTGGGATGTCTTAATGTCAAGTCCATGATTCCAAGGTCTCATGGCATATGAATGAATTATATGAACGAAGTTATATGCTACATGAAAAGTGTATTGTATGCTATATGATGTGTGCTATGTGTAAATGTTATGTGCTGCGTGCAAATGTGAAAAGTGTGATGATGTATGTTATTCTCATGGAATAACTTTCCTAATCCACATTTGGAAAGATCATTTACTTTCCTAATCCAAATTAGGAAACTTTCCAAATCTCAATTTGGCAAGTCCACTGACTTGACTTCCAAAAATCATGTTGTTAGGAAAGAGCTATTCTTTCTCATGCATGTACTTGGTGTGTGCTTGCATATACCCATACTTAGTACAAGTGTGTACTAACCCCATACAAACTCTACTATTTTAGGTGCAGGCACAGGTGGACGGTAGAGCTACAGGATCATCGCTGCAGTTATCCGGACGTCCAGCATTCATCCGGCTTTGGTAGGTCCTCATGCTTTCGAGGATGCTACTATTTTATGTTCTAGGTTAGTTTAGGAGTTGAGCTAGTGGAGTATGTTCCACTAGCGATTCTTTCTTATTTTATTCAGACTATGTTTTGGGCCATTTTGGCAATTATACAATTATGTTTATTGAACTATTCCTTTCAGTTTCTTATCTCTTAATGTTAGATGGTTGATGGTGAACAATTACGTATTAATGAGAATGTTTTTATAAGAATGTTATGAAACAAAAAGTTTCAAATTTTCCGCTAAAATTAACCTATGTAAAGTAATAATAACGTAAGTAGGCTTGTCTGCGACCTCTGAGAGGTCAACGACGCCAGTTTCTAGAAACCTTGACTACTAATCTTGAAGGTTTCCATCTCACGAGACAACACATATCTTGGGAATCCACACTACTAGCCATGAAGAAATCCATGTGGGAGGCCGGACTTACTAGCGTGAGACCTCCATCTCATTTCCACGCCCTTTTTGTGCTAAGTAATCATTACCTTTAGTAATAATCATATAACATTGTACAAGTTCACATTAGTCACTTTTAGACCTTTAAGTAAACATCTTAACATAATAGCTCATAGGTGATCACAAGTTAGAACTATCCTTTCACTTTAGTCAACATTATAATCATAAGAAACTACATTCAATCATATAATGATCACATCATAACATAATTACATACTTCATAGCCAATTCATAGATCTAGGGTTAGGGATGAGGGGGAAAGACATGGGTCAAGGGAAAGATCACATGAATTCATCAATTAACAATTAATTCATACTTAAACTACATTAATTCATCATATTTCATCACAATTTATTCACAATTTCGTTTTAGAAAGAAGACCCATGTGAGGAGAAAAACCCTTGTTTTGGGGGATTTGGAAATCATCTTTTGAAGGAACCATTGGGGAAAGGATTGCCAAGAGTGAAAAAAACCATACCTTATGGATTATAAAGCCATAAAATTGAGTTGGAAAACCTGAAGGCTTGATCTTCTTCTTGGAGCTCTTTTGGTCTTCAACGGAGTTTTGGAGGAAGAGAGAATTTTGGAGAGACAGAGATTTTTGAGTTAAACTTGTGGGAATTGATTTGAGTGATAAAATTGACCTAAACTTGATCCTAATACATTATATAGTCACCCATTAAACTACCCAAAAGACCCTTCACTTAAATGGGTTTATTTGTGAAGTGAAAACAGCCAAAATACGACTTTTTACGAATATGGGAAGTGGCTCTGCATCGCGGGGCCAACACACACTTTTTATTTGGAAAATGAAAATTGCCAGTGAGGTTCATGTGGGCTTCACGTCGTGCAGCAGCCCAGTGAATCCTGATTTACGCAGGCTGCTTTGGCAGCCTGCCCACCCATGTTGGGGTCCTTCCCAAGGATTCTTTCGATGTGTCCTTGGGTGTCATTATCAGATGTTTAAGCTCTCTATACTACACTCTACCTATAAAAAGCGTTTTTACAAGTTTTAGACTTCATTTGACCCTTCGAAACCTTCCCCAAACATAGGGACGTCAACTAGTTAAATTTCGCTAGTTTCCGGACGTTAAGGTCATTCTTTAATGCTATGGGTCCGAAATTTCTCAAAAAAGTAATTTACACTTATTTAGAACTAAAATCATTATAACTTGACTTTAAGGCTTTAGTATAGGTCATGGAAATTTCTAGGTGTGTCATTTTACCATCAACTAATACATTCCACTCAACAATAGGTGTAACAACATTATACAGTAGTAATCTATACAATACTAAGCCAATTGTATCATCACAATCCCAATCAACTTGAATTTATAATCTAGATTTTAAGGTAGAAGGTTTCATCATGAATTCTTGAAGATTTAGGTCTAATCCCAACAATACATGTCCCTACGCGGTCCCTAGATTGAATAGGATAGTTACAACAATCAACACATTCATAATTCCCCTTCCAATCATAATAAGAACCTAGATTTGGGGGAATTGGGGAAAGGATATGATTTATAAAAAATATCCACAATGAACATCAATTACACAATAATCTACACTAGATTAGTCATAGAAAATCATAATTCAACATAATCAATCATCAATTTTGACTTTAGAAGAAAACCCATTTATAGAGAAAAGCCCTAAGAATTTGGGCAATTGAAATTCAACTTTGAGAGGACCTCTTGAGGAAAAGAATCCCAAGAGTCAAGAACCCATACCTTAATGAAGATTTATTCCCAAAAAATGAGTGAAAATCTTGGATAATGTTTCTTCTTCCTCAAGCTTCTTGTTCTTCAATGGAGGATGAATGAAGAGAGAGAAAGTAGAGAGAACTGAGAGCAATTTGGGTTTCAATTTGAGTTTGTGTTTTTGGAGTGGGAAATGAATGGAAAATGACCTAAAGTCAATATATAGTCCACCCCCAAAATACCCAAACTACCCCTCATTTAGTTGGATTTCCAAAACTGAAGTCCAACTTGACTTCACTGTTAGGCCCCCGTACATCACCACGCCCCAGTTAACGGTCCGTGAAGTTCTCAACAAACCATGGTGGTGGTCGTGGAGTGGTGAGGCAGTAGCTCCCCCAAGGAGCCCCTCTCTATTTATTCCACATAGGCAGGACCACGAAGCACTTGCTCCTTTACGTGAAGATGCACCACGGCCCATCAAGTGTCTTGTGGTGCTCTTAGGCAGTAGCTCACCATCGCCCACCAACTCACCTCCTTTTTAGCTAAGGACTTTTCACGGAATCCCTTGGCCTCCATCAAGTTCACCACGAGTCATGGAGTGGCTCATGTTGTCTTGTACAGTATCTAGGATACCTTGGTATCTTCCCCCATGACTAAGGCCCCTTCACGAGCTCCCCACCTTGGCCATGGTCATGACCACGAGCCGTGGTCATGCTCATGAAGAGTGAGGCAGTAGCCTCCCTTCTTGGGCAGCCTTGGCCTCTTGGCTTTGGCTTGCCGTTGAAGGTTGGCACTCCTCACTTGGCATAGCATCCTTAATACCTTTTTTGGCACTTATATCTACCCTCATAATATCACCAAGATAAAAACCCTTACACACTTTATTCAACCCATCAAGACACCCCACTAGCCCAAGTAGTAAGTTCACCAGACGTCGTGGACTTTCCTTGATGTTTTAACTTTAAAGCTTGTTAAATATTTTATATTCATAATTTTAGGTCTTATGACAGTGACAAAACCATTAGACCCTCATGTTATACACTAGAACGCGTCTTAGATATTTGCAGTGTTACATTATCCCCCCCTCCCCCCCCCCCTTAGGAACATTCGTCCCCGAATGACACTAAGAATCTTTTGGAAGGGAGGAATAGACTCAAGACTAGCAGCCCAACCAATAACAATAAATAATAACATGAGTTACAATATAAATCATAGCATTTACAAATAGCAATTCAAAACTCCAATTACTACACATAAAGTTCAAAATCACAATATGAGGAATTTCCTTCTCACAATAGCATGAGCTCAACATAACATTTAGGAGTCAATTATGCCAATTCTCGAACTATCAACTTGTTCAATATAATTTCATAAAGAATCACCATATCAAAATGCACAACCTAACCCGAAACAAGTAAAAGTAAGGTTTTCAGTTTAGGCACAAAACTTCACTGTAACATTACTGTAACATGCACCTTTTTCAACAATTTCACCCAAAATCAAGATAACTTTAACTTTAGTCATTATTTTCATTATTATTAAGAAGAAATAACCTTCGCTAGGAAAGAGATGAGGATAACGGGACTTCATATCGGCCTCGGCCTCCCATGTTTCTCCCTCAACTAGTTGCTTTCTCCATAACACTTTTATGGAGGCCACCTCTTTGTTCCTCAACCTCTTCACTTGACAGTCAAATCTTTCAACCGGAACCACCTCATAAGAGAGGCTCTCTTTCACAAAAAGACCCTCAATAGGAAGAATAGACTCGGGATCACCGATACACTTCTTAAGCATGGAAACATGGAAAACCCGACGAACCGAAGATAGTTCACTAGGGAGTTTCAATTAACTTGCAACCTTACCAACCCTTTGCAAGATTTCATAGGGACCCACATAACGAGGACTCAACTTCCTTTTTTTCCAAATCTAACCACCCCTTTCATAGGCAACATTTTTAGATACACCTTATCACCTTCTTCAAACATTATATCCTTTCTCAAATGATCGGCATAGGACTTTTGCCGACTATAGGCTGTTTGTAACTTATTTTTTATGATATGAACTTTTTCAAAAGTCTTATAGATCTAATTGGGACTAAGAAGCGAAGACTCGCCAACCTCAAACCACCCAATAGGATATATACACCTTCTACCATACAAAGCTTCATAAGGAGACATTGATGTGGATGAATGAAAACTATTATTATATCAGAACTCCACAAAAGCCAAATGATCATAACAATTTCCCTTAAAGTCAATGATACAAGCTCAAAGCATATCTTCAAGATTTTTACTAGTCCGCTCCGGTTGACCATTCGTTTGAGAATGAAAAGCGGTGCTTAACTTCATTTGAGTACACAAACCTCCTTGAAATGATCTCCAAAACCTAGATGTAAATTGAGCACCTCTATCCAATAATGGACAAGGGAACCCCATGAAGACTCACTATCTTGTCAATATAGATTCTTACTTAATCTTCCACCGAATAAGTAGACTTAACGGGAATAAAGTAAGCGTATTTGGTCAATCTATCCACTACCACCCATATAGAGTCATATTGACTTTGTGTTCGAGGAAACCCTACTATGAAATACATGTTAACATCCTCCCACTTACAAGTAGGAATTTGGATTTCTTGTAGTAAACCACTCGGATTTTGGTGCTCGGCCTTTACTTGTTGGCAATTGGGACACTTTGAAACAAACTCCGCAATATCCAGTTTTAGGACATACCACAAAAACACTCCTCTAAGGTCATGGTACATCTTTGTAGAACCCGGATGAATAGAGTAATGCGCTCCATTAGCTTCCTCATCCTATTCCTCAAATCATCCACATTGGGCACACACAATCTCTCTTGGTACCTAAGAACACCATCCCCCCCTTAGGAGAATGACTTATTCATCTTTACAACAAGCGATTCTTTCAATTTCATCAATAATGGATCAAGGTGTTGCTTAGACTTCACTTCAACCACCAAAGACGACTCGGAGTTATGATGTACCACCACACCACCATTTGGAGAACCTTCAATTTGAAACATTAATGAGCCAACCTATGAACATCATTCACTAGGTTTCTCTTGGCTTCTTCCACATGGTACACACTTCCCATGGACAAATGACTTAGAGCGTCCGCTACCACATTAGCCTTGCCGGGGTGATAGAGAACACTCATGTAATAATCTTTCAACAACTCTAACCATGTCCTTTGTCGAAGATTCAACTTCTTTTGAGTGAATACATATTGAAGAGTTTTATGGTCCGTATACACATCAACATGAACCCCATATTGATAATGCCTCAATATTTTCAAGGCAAATACCACGGCCGCTAACTCAAGGTCATGAGTCGGATAATTCTTCTCATCAATTTTGCATTGCCTAGAAGCATAGGCTATAACTTTGCCATGTTGTATAAGAACACACCCCAACCCGACTCGGGATGCATCACAATATACCACAAATCCCTTGGTACCCTCCGGTACATTCAATATCGGACGAAAATAAGCCTATCCTTCAACATTTGGAATCTCTTTTCACATGCTTCAGACCACACAAATTTCACATTCTTTTGGGTCAACATTTTCAAGGGAGAAGCAAGAGACGCAAACCCATCGACAAACCTTCTATAATAACCGGCTAGGCTTAAGAAACTCCTAATATCCGTAAGAGCCAAAGGTGTCGGCCAATTTTTCACCGCTTCGGTCTTCCTTGGATAAACCTCTACACCTTCACTATAAATGATATGACCAAGAAATTCTACCGACCTCAACCAAAACTCATATTTGATGTACTTGGAAAACAATTGGTGTTCCTTAAGAACTTGTAACACCACTCTCAAACGGTCCATGTGTTCATCCTCATTTGTCAAATATACCAAGATGTCATCAATGAAGACAATAACATATGAATCTTGGTAACTATGAAACACCCTATTCATTAGGTCCATAAATGTTGCCGGAGCATTAGTGAGACCAAAGGACATTACTAAGAACTCATAGTGACCATATCTTGTTTGAAATGCCATCTTGGGAATATATTCAACTCTCACCCTATGTTGGTAATATCCCAACCTCAAGTCAATCTTGTAGAAGTAACTCACACCTTGGAGTTGATCAAATAAATCATCAATCTGAAGGAGAGGATACTTATTCTTGTTTGTAACTTTTTTGAGTTGACGGTAATCGATACACATTCTAAGGGACCCATCCTTCTTTTTCACGAACAATACCAGAGCACCCCATGGAGAAATACTAGGCCGAATAAAGCCCTTGTCTAGTAAATCTTTGAGTTGAGCCTTCAACTCTTTCAATTCTGCCGGTGCCATCCGATAAGGAGGAATTAAAATGGGATTTGTATCTCGTAGCAAGTTGATACCAAAATCAATTCCCGTTTGGGAGGAATACTGGGAAGATCATTAGGAAAGACCTACAGAAATTCCTCACTACGGTGCCGACTCAATGGGAGGAATTTCGGAGTCTAAATCTTTGACTCTTACTATATGGTATAAATACCCTTTACAGATCATCTTACAAGCTTGAAAACAAGAAATGATACGACCTCTAGGAATATAATTTCCCACCTTCCACTCTAAAACGGGCTTATTTGGAAAGTTAAACTTCACTACCCTTGTTCTACAATCTATGGAAGCAAAGCGAGCATGAAACCAATCCATACACAAAATGACATAAAAATCAAACATATCATGTTCTACTAGTTCAACATGAGTAACTCTATTGGGCAACAATATAGGACAATTTCTATAAACTCTTTTTCCAACAACCGAATCACCCACTGGGTAGACACCGAGAAAGGTTCACTCAAGATATGAGTAAAAATGTCAAACTTTTTAGGTACTAAAGGTATAACAAATGAAAAGGTAGCACCAGGATCAAGTAAAACATATACATCAATAGAAACGACTTTCAACATTCCGGTCACCACTTAGGGAGAAGTCTCTTTCTCACCTCTAGAGCGGAGAGCATAAAAGCAATTTTTCTTTGGAGCATCAACATTAGAACCACTTGCTTGTCCACTCCCCTTGTCTTGCCTCATCATATTTTGTAAATCTCAAAATTTTAACCCACTTTTACCACAACTAAAACAATAGCATGTTCCAACTAAGCTTTTACCAGAATGACCTTTTCCACACTTGGCACAAGTAGGCCTCGTGGTTGGTGAACTAATACCCCTTCCCTTTTGATACTTAAGGTTAGACACCGTATCATCACGAGCCTTAGGTAACTTGGAATGAACTTTATTTGAGAACCTCTTCTTGAACCTAGGCTTGTCTTGGATATCAAGCCTACCCTTTGAAGAACCACCATCAAAAGACCTTGCCTTTTTGACATCTCTACACTTTATCTTAACCTTTGTCTCTTCCACTTGTTGAGAATTAACAATGAGAAGCAAACTATTCATATTATCATGTAGCATATCCGAACGACATTCTTCCTTCAAGTCATCTGACACTCCCGTCACAAAGCGGCTCATTTCATCTCTAGGATCGTAAACCAAAGAAGGAGCATACTTTGACAATTTAGTAAATTTCAAAGAGTAGTAAAGTACAATCATACCTCCTTGACAAAGGTTGATGAATTCTTCCACTTTGGCTTCCCTCCTTTCAATAGGAAAGAATCGATCAAGAAAAGACTTCTTGAAAATCTCCCCTATAACCGGTCCACCCCTTAAGGTCCTACTGTGTCTCCATTGGACGTACCAAGTTTGGGTGACATCTTTGAGTTGATAAGTGGCTAACTCGGCTTTCTCACTAGTATTCAACACCATAGCATAGAGAATCTTGTAGGTTTCATCAAAGAATTCTTGGGGGTCTTCCTCAACTTTGGACCCATAGGAAGTAGGGGGATTCATCCTAGTGAAATCCCTCAAACGGGAGGCCATGAAGCCAACATGTTAGTTAGCTCGGGGTGCAAACTCCTCATTAGCTTGGGATGTCATGGCTTGTGCCTGAGTGGTGACGCCTTGTGCTTGTGTAGTAATGGCTTTAGCCATTTAGGGAAAGGTTGCCCTTATGTCACCATCCGTCAAAGGTTAAAGATTGTGATACGCTCAAACTTACTTCTCAAATAAGAAGTAAAGCGGTCGTATCAAGTAAAGAACCCAACTAATGAGGTTGGGATCGATCCCACAAGAAAAATAGTTCAGACTTAACTTTATTTTATTATTACTATTATTTAGCCAACTATTTTCCAATAAACCAAAAGTCAAAAAAGGGGGGTTTTATTTCTAAATTAATGAAAATGATTAACTAAACAAGAATAAACAACTAACAAATTTAACTTTCGGAGTTTAATCAAATTATATAAGTAACTAGGGTTTTAGTGTTCCCCACAGGTTCCTAACTTGGTAAATCTAACTATAACAGTTCTATCCTGATATCTTGCACGTAAAGTGATAAGTTATGTATCTCTAAATCCTTGGTCCGGCATCTAGAGAATTTCACTCCGCACCTTGGTCCGGCTACGTGTGTTGCTATACTAACCCTTATCTTTACCTCATATTAAACATCGTATTCGGTATTTGACTAAGCTATTAACTCGTACCAACCAATACTAGTCTATTAGATAGTCTACACTAAATCTATGTTGATAATTCTTTTCCTATTATCTACCTCCTTGGTCCGGCAAGTAGCATTAAGGCAAGTTCTAACGTTGGCCACCGTTAAAAAGAATTCTAAATGAAAGAATTATCAATACATGCAAGACACCACTCTAGAATTGTTATTGAAGTTAGATTACTACCTTGTTATTCACCCATGGTTCCCACAACCCTAGCTATGAGGTTTAGTTACCCATGTTCGTAATTACATAATTCATATGGTTAATGGAAGAATTCATTCACTTACTTTTTATGACAACCAATAATTTCCCAGAATTTAACTTGATTAATCAACGAAATCCACAACAATCAATTCCCGGAAAAATATCTTAATTCCCAAAATCGAGAATTTAATAATATAATTGAAGAACTATAAACTAAAAATTATCCAGAATGTCTAACCCCCAAAACGAGGTTTTTTTCAACTATTTATAATAAAAACAAAACCTAATCAAATAAGGATTCTATTTACTAAAAATCTGTCCAAATGCGTCTGGGTCGACGGACCACATGACGGACCGTCATGGACACGACGGACCGTCATAGCCTCCGTCGTCCCATACTTCACATGTTCTCATGTTGCTTTCTTCATTCCCCTCGACGGACAGGTATGACGGACCATTTCAAGCACGACGGTCCGTCAAGGGTCTTCGTTCCAAAACACTTGAACTTTGGAATTTTGGATACTGGGATTACTCTCTGATCATTACGATGAACCTGCAGGACGGACCGTCGTAGCTGTGACGGTCTATCATGGACTTCCGTAATCCCACACTTGGTCAGACTTCCCCAAATTTCCTTCAGCAACTTCTCCCTTCACTACGGTGCCACCTACGGACCGTCACAGCCGCGATGGACCGTCATAGGTTCAATAGGTGGTCTCTTCTGCAATTTTCTCTCAAAAACTCCCGCGTTCATCCTTGGACAGATTTTCTGCAAACAAAGAGAAACTTATATCAAAATTAACAAAAAAAGGCTCTCGACACATACTAAACTTAAGGAAAAAGCATTAGACATACCGTGAAATCACGGTACATCAACACCCTCAACTTAAATTCGTTGTTTGTCCTCAAGGACGCACTATGACTCACAACAAAATCTTTGTACAAAAGTATCCATATTTTAACTTCCGCAATCATTTGGCTATCAATCCCGATTATTCTCATCATGTTCATGCATGGTATCACTATTAGGCATTGACTTGTGTAGAATCAAACCATAACCCAGATTTACTACGCAATGATGCCTATCCTCTTCAATTTCTCACTGAGATGCTAATATTTCTGGTATTACAACTCCTGTCCTCACTTCAAATAACATCCTCATTTTTCACACAATGATTTTAGTTTGAGTATAAGGATCACGTTTCGACACTCACTCTCAGAACAAATTCATCACTCATTTATACATATTGCCATAGGCTTGCCCTTATTTTCACTATTTCAAATTCCTCATACGCACTTAGGATCACAATAGGACTTTTTTTAGATTGTAACATAGGCTCAGGGTCAGGTAGGATGTATTTAGGTATACTTTAGTGACTTGTTGCCCTCCTTGACATACCGGCTAAGCGAACCACCTTTTTATCATCTTATTACGCCCTATTACTCAATTTTCTTTTTACTTTGCTGTATTCCCTTTCTTATCCTTATGTGTAAGTGACTTTTCTCTTTTCTTTTGTTTATTTTGCTTTTTTTTTTTTTAGTCACTTCTGTTTTATTCTTTCTTTCTCTTCATTCTTTCAACCCCACTTTCCGGGGTTGTCCTTATAGCAGCCACCCTCAACTCATGATTTTGCCATGAGTCAAGGTTCACAATACCCATGGATGGGTCAGGGCCAAAACAAGGTTGCTTTCTGCATTAGCCACCCTCAACTTATGCTTTTGGCATAAACTGAGGTGCACATGTCCAAGGGGGGACCAGGGCCAACATATTGTTCCCAGAGAAGATCATTTGGGGAGAAAAAGAAAGATCTATTTTAAGCTCAATTCATTTGGATCAAAAAGGGATTAACTTCATTTGGTTTTCTGTTATTTTTAGGCTCAAGATTGACTATTTCGAACAAGGGCCTATGATCCTTTCCTAAGTGATTGTTTTGACTCATTTTTAGCAGGACAAACCAGGCAAGTTCTAGTTCAGTATTAATGGTGGACATTCAATTTCACCTCACACTCTCTTGACATTCCTTGCAATCCCAGATTATTCGACACCTAGTTCAAATCTTAGATTCAGGATCATGCAGTGGTTTATCTTTATTTCATGTTTCAAACCACACAATTTTCACTTACTATGCCTAGTCATGCATCATTTTGATTATCGAGATATCATATTTACTTTAGCCATCATGCTTCAGATTTATGCTATGTACATCAGATGTGATATGCCGGTTCAATAATAAAAGTAATCAGTCTTTTGGGGAAAAAAGAACATAGGGAAGAAAACCCCAAAAGAGGATCGTGAACTTGGGCTACTCAGAATTCACCCAAGTGCTCACTTTCTATTTACCCCACCCCCAACAAAAGATATGCAATTGTCCCCAATGCATAGAAAAGTTAAACTACGTAAAAGGGTAAGTGAAGCAAACCTGAGGCGCTAAGCACCGATGATCAGCAAGCTGGTGGGTCCGGTTCACCGGAACCCACTCCCTGCATAGTCTGGACATCCTCAGTAATGTCCTCAGCATCCACAGCACCATCAGTAGTGCCTTCCACAGAATCTACAATTTTGGAGCTAGACGCCCCGGCAGCTACTTCTACAGCCCTCAACTTACGGGCCTCCTCATCAGTAATCAAGGCTCTCCTCGCAGCCTCCATCTCACGGCGTTCCTTCTTCCTCGCCCTAGCCTCATCCTCCTCTCGACCCCTGAGTCTCTTGACATGCTCTCGTGGGGGAGGGGGTGGAACATCAGAAGTGGCAAACAGGGCAGCCATCACGGTGTCATCAGTAGGCGCTGCAGAAGGTGCCTCAGACTCAGGCACCCTTCCCTCTAAAATCATATCAAGATCCGCCCGCAGACTCTCAACCGCAGCCTGGAGGGTCGACATGTCCACCGAGGGGCTGGTCGGGCTAGCACTCACAATTCAATCTCGTCGAAGCGCTGATGTACCTCGGCGATCTTCCTCTCCTTGTGCTGCACCATCTTGCGCTCCATGCGCTCCTCTGCCTCAGCAATAGTCTTCTGCATCCAAGGCTGGATGTGATGCAGAAGTGTAGCCATCTGTGCCTCAAGTTTCTGGACCCGAGCAAGTGGGACCAGAGTGGCAGAAGGAGCCGAGCGAGAGGAGCTCGGGGCAGTGCTACTACCCGGGATAGACTCGACCGGAGTAGGGTCAGTGTGTGCAGAAGCGGCACGGGAAGCATCATGAGCATGCTCTACGGTGTCTGCCAGGTTCTCACCAAATGAGACCACCTCTGGGCAGGGCCCTCTTCGTGGGGCCAACTCATTGGCCTCATCCCTGATGAGGCTGATGTCAACATTTCCTGGCGGGGTCTTGAGCTGGTCAATGTGCCAAATGGGAACACCTGCTGATCTGCACAAAGAAAAAATCATGCAAGGGAAAGGGTAAGTCGTGGTGACCTTGAAGGCCCTCTCGTGCATGACCGCTTGGAGAAGCCAAGCAAAATCAACCTCGAACCCTGCCATCATTGCGGACATCAGCACCGCACGATCCCAGGTGACTATATTATCAGCAGCAGTGGGGGAGAGACAATTGCGGACTATCAACCAAAGAAACTTCGCCGTAAAGGTCAAGTTGGCCTTCCTGATGGCTCCCTTAGGTTCCATTACCCAATCCGCAGCCTCTCCATCAACAGACAGGTGTTGGGCCATCCACCTCTTGGTGGTCTCTTTCAGTGAAGGCTAGCGGAATAAACTACCCTCTTTAACAATTTGCCACCAGTAATCAAACTCGGCAGTGAGAGGTGTGCTTGTGGAGTCAAAATCCGTGCCGTACAGATATCGGCGGATGGCTGGTAGTGAGATGTCGACCTGGATACCACGTACTCGGACATGCTCAAGTGGGGCCTATTTGGCGGGGGCAGGCGCCACCTTCTGGGGTGTGACTCTCGGTACACGTGGAGCTCGTGCTGTAGTAGCAGTGCCTGGGGGCACGTATTCTAGATCATGCTCATCATCAGAGCCTATCACCAATCGGGCAGACGGGGCGATAGATTTAGAATGCCCACGTGCATAAACGCGATCTTGTTTAGGTGCCATGATAGGTAGTACCTGTAACGAATTATCATTAGTACTTAAAGGATGAAAACATGACACAAAAACAAATGAGACAATAATACACAGAAAATCAAACCAGTGATAACAGCTCTGAAGTAGCAGTAAGGCACGACGGACCTGGTGACGGCCCGTCGTGCGTATGACGGATCGTCATGCAGTCTGTCATGTAATACTTGGCAACATAAAGTATCAGAAGGAAAGTCACAGACCAATACGACGGTTATGCAGGATGGACCGTCGTGGGTAAGACGGTCCGTCACATGTGTCCGTCAGTGGACACTTAGAAAAAGTGTTGAGACCCTTAGGACAGGGGTCTCTGACCGATACGACGGTTGTGCAGGACGGACCATCGTGGGTATGACGGTCTGTCACATGTGTCCGTCAGTGGACACATAGAAAAAGTGTTGAGACCATTAGGACAGGGGTCTCTGACCTATAAGACTATTGTGTAGGATGGACCGTCGTGGGTATGACGGTCCGTCACATGTGTCCGTCAGTGGACACTTAGAAAAAGTGTTGAGACCCTTAGGATAGGGGTCTCTGACCATCACGATGGTTGTGCAGGATGGACCATCATGGGTATGACGGTCCGTCACATGTGTCCGTCAGTGGACACTTAGAAAAAGTGTTGAGACCTTTAGGACAGGGGTCTCTGACCGTCACGACGGTTGTGCAGGATGGACCGTCGTGGGTATGACGATCCGTCATCGGGTTGTCATGCTGTCAAGCAGAGACAGAACTGGGGGGGTGCCAAATTTACCCCATGTGAGTCGAAACAACAACCCAACAATGTTCTAATACAGATTAGAACCCTAATGGACAAGTTTAAAGCCCTATCAAATTGGCAAGTTTAAAGCCCTAATTTCTCTAGTATTGTCCAGGCATTTTGTGGAATTAAAGACCTAAGTTAGATAATATCTAGGCAAAAACAGAAACCCATATGCAATTAATAAGGAAAAACAGTAAAACAAACAAAAAGAGTAAAGGGTAGAGTTTCAGGAACACATACCTTGGAAGAGGAGACAACAATGCACAATTGATGGCACTCAAGTTAGAAGACTAAGACTCACTGCAGCAGATTCCAACCAAGAGGGAAAATTTGGGATGAAAAATGGGAGAAGATGGGGAATTTGGGAAGAGAGTGAAGTTGGAAGGGGAGAAAATGGAGGGAAGATTGAATGAAACTGGTAATAAAGGGGGGGGGGGTTAAAACGTTTTAAACTTTTAAAATTCTTTAGCCGGGTCGGGTCAGGTAGCCGGGTAATGGCGTGACGAAACCCCGATGACAGTCCGTCGCAGTTGTGACGGTCCGTCGCAGTTGTGATGGTCCGTCACACGGTCCGTCGCCTGTTCCCTAATTCTTCAAAAATACAAGAGAGCGTACCTGCCACGACGGAGTCATGCGACGGTCCGTCACAGGCGTGACGGTCCATCGATGTATCCGTCAGTGATTGATGTAGAGTAACTTGTCTACCGAACTTCCTGTAGATGTGCTACCTGAAAATTTACAACCCATTAATAGAAAATGCTACCGTTACTATTAAGAAAAAACTATAAAAGTGGTTAGATGATAACTATTGGGTTGCCTCCCAACCAGCGCCTGATTTAACGTCGCGGCACGACTGAGGACACTTGATTACTCAGACTTTATCAAGATGATATGACTCAACCACCTCATTCGCCGATTCCGCAGGACCAATATAGATTTTGAGACGTTGTCCGTTAACCTTAAACCGCACACCTTGCTTGTTTTTCAACTCAACCGCTCCATGAGGGAATAATTGGGTGATCATGTAAGGTCCAGTCCATTTAGACTTGAGCTTACCCGGAAACAAGCGCAATCTAGAGTTAAATAAAAGCACCGAATCCCCAATCATAAACTCTCGTTTCTCGATTTTTAGGTCATGGTACTTCTTCATCTTCTCTTTGTAGAGGGCTGAGCTTTCATAAGCCTTAAGGCGAAATTCATCGAGTTCATTTAACCCATTTAATCGTTGTTCTGCAGCTTCGTTCCAGTCCATTTTTAGCTTCTTCATAGCCCACATGGCTTTATTCTCTAATTCAACCGGAAGATGACATGCTTTTCCATATACTAGTTGGTATGGGGACATACCTATGGGAGTCTTATACGCTGTCCGGTAAGCCCAAAGAGCATCATCAAGCCTCCTTGACCAATCTGTTCTACTAGCGTTCACTATTTTCGACAAAATATATTTGATTTCCTATTTGATACTTCAACTTGCCCACTAGTTTGAGGATGGTAAGGAGTGGCCACATTATGGCGAACCCCATATTTATCCAATAATCCCTTGAACAATTTGTTGCAAAAGTGGGATCCCCCATCACTAATAATTGCCCGTGGGGTACCAAATCGAGAAAATATATTCTTTTTGAAGAATGCAGTGACACTCTTCCCTTCATTGTTTGCGAGGGCGATAGCTTCCACCCACTTGGATACATAATCAACTGCTACTAAAATATACTTCATTCCATGAGAACTCACAAACGGACCCATAAAGTCAATACCCCAAACATCAAATAACTCAATTACAAGAATGGGGTTTAGAGGGAGCTCTTGCTTTCTTGAAATGCCGCCATCTCTTTGACATCTATCACATGCTTTGGCGAACTCATGAGCATCTTGATGAATAGTTGGCCAATAGTAACCACTTTGTAAGATCTTACGAGAAGTCCAGACACCACTATGATGTCCACCAAAGGGTGAGGAATGGCATGCCTCTAAAATACTCAACATCTCGACTTCTGGCACACAACGATGAATAAGCCCGTCAGCACAACTCCTGTATAAGTATGGTTCTTCCCAAAAGAATTTCTTCACATCGTACATGAACTTTTTCCTTTGATGAAAAGACAAGTACGATGGAACAAGATCACTAGCTAGGTAGTTCGCAAAATCTGCAAACCACGGAATCAGGTCTTGTGAGGCAGCCAATACATGCTCATCGGGGAACGTGTCATCAATATCAGTCTTATCCCCAAACTCTCTCATAGCTTCATCTTCTAAACGGGACAAGTGATCAGCAACTTGATTTTCGGTCCCTTTTCTATCCCTTACCTCAAAGTCAAATTCTTGCAGTAGTAATACCCAACGAATTAACCTTGGTTTCGCATCCTTCTTCACCATCAAATATCTCAGGGCTGAATGGTCAGTATGCACTATAACTCTAGTACCTAGCAAATAGGAGCAAAATTTTTCAAAACCAAATACTACGGCAAGGAGCTCTTGTTCAGTGACTGTATAGTTCTTCTGAGCTTCATTGAGGGCTTTACTAGCATAGTAAATGGGATGAAGGATTTTGTCCCTTCTTTGTCCCAATACTACACCAAGGGCAACCCCACTCGCATCACACATTACCTCAAATGGACTCCAATCCGGAGAAATAATGATAGGTGCAGATACCAGTTTTTCTTTGATACGCTCAAACTTACTTCTCAAATAAGAAGTAAAGCGGTCGTATCATGTAAAGAACCCAACTAATGAGGTTGGAATCGATCCCACAAGGAAAATAGTTCAGACTTAACTTTATTTTATTATTACTATTATTTAGCCAACTATTTTCCAATAAACCAAAAGACAAAAAAGGGGGTTTTATTTCTAAATTAATGAAAATGATTAACTAAATAATAATGAACAACTAACAAATTTAACTTTCGGAGTTTAATCAAATTATAAAAGTAACTAGGGTTTTAGTGTTCCCCACAGGTTCCTAACTTGGTAAATCTAACTATAACAGTTCTATACTGATATCTTGCACGTAAAGTGATAAGTTATGTATCTCTAAATCCTTGGTCCGGCATCTAAAGAATTTGACTCCGCACCTTGGTCCGGCTACGTGTGTTGCTATACTAACCCTTATCTTTACCTCATATTAAACATCGTATTCGGTATTTGACTAAGCTATTAACTCGTACCAACCAATACTAGTCTATTAGATAGTCTACACTAAATCTATGTTGATAATTCTTTTCCTATTATCTACCTCCTTGGCCCGGCAAGTAGCATTAGGAAAGTTCTAACGTTGGCCACCGTTAAAAAGAATTCTAAACGAAAGAATTATCAATACATGAAAGACACCACTCTAGAATTGTTATTGAAGTTAGATTACTACCTTGTTATTCACCCATGGTTCCCACAACCCTAGCTATGAGGTTTAGTTACCCATGTTCGTAATTACACAATTCATATGGTTAATGGAAGAATTAATGCACTTACTTTTTATGAGAACCAATAATTTCCCAGAATTTAACTTGATTAATCAACGAAATCCACAATAATCAATTCCCGGAAAATATCTTAATTCCCAAAATCGAGAATTTAATAATATAATTGAAGAACTATAAACTAAAAATTATCCAGAATGTCTAACCCCAAAAATGAGGTTTTTTTCAAATATTTATAAAAAAACAAAACCTAATCAAATAAGGATTCTAGTTACTAAAAATTTGTCCAAACGCGTCTGGGTCGACGGACCACGTGACGGACCGTCATGGACACGACGGACCGTCATAGCCTCCGTCGTCCCATACTTCACATCTTCTCATGTTGCTTTCTTCATTCCCCTCGACGGACAGGTATGACGGACCATTTCAAGCACGACGGTCCGTCAAGGGTCTTCGTTCCAAAACACTTGAACTTTGGAATTTTGGGTACTGGGATTACTCTCTGATCATTATGACGAACCTGCAGGACGGACCATCGTAGCTGTGATGGTCCGTCATGGACTTCCGTAATCCCACACTTGGTCAGACTTCCCCAAATTTCCTTCAACAACTTCTCCCTTCACTACGGTGCCACCTACGGACCGTCACAGCCGCGACGGACTGTCATAGGTTCCGTACGTGGTCTCTTCTGCAATTTTCTCTCAAAAACTCCCGCGTTCATCCTTGGACAGAGTTTCTGCAAACAAAGAGAAACTTATATCAAAATTAACAAAAAAAGGCTCTCAACACACACTAAACTTAAGGAAAAAGCATTAGACATACCGTGAAACCACGGTACATCAGATTGACCGGAGCTTGTTCATCAATAGAAACTTCTTCAAGAGGAGGGACTTGATTGCCCCGGGGAGGAACTCCCATATTGGCAATCTCTTCATCAAGTCTTCGAGCGGTTTTTCTTCGATAATTCATTGCCTATAATCACAATAAATGGATTAGATTCTAAGGGCACATAGATTCAAGACTCTAGAGGCACAATATTGGATTTCCAACAAAGTGAGAGTTTCCTAAGAATCATATAGTTTCCTAGTCATAAGTGTGGCGCTCTTCACAATTATGAGTAAGAATCTACAATGACGTGGTTGACTGAGACATCGACTCTAATGATATTCAACCTCATGCTCTGATACAAAGTTTGTCACATTCGCGGAGCATCCCCTACACGTAACTGTCCTCGTCATCCTCAGAGAGTATTAAGACTAGCCTTGTAGCTTACATCATTACATTCATAGGTTTAAAATGCAGAAAATTTAAAACTTTTCTTCTATCTATCATGAGTGTAACATAGACCTCTCACATACACATAATATATTCATATCGAGTATATATAGACCCTTTGTATAAGAAGATTACATAGTCTTCTACTTTTATTATACATATATGTATATAAGATATAACATAGTATTAAAACCGGATATCTCATCTCATAACCATCTAAACAAGAGTATAACAATTGGGCATAGCCCATACATTAACACAATAAAGCCACATATAGGCTATACAATTTTTAGTACTCAAATGGAAAGGAAAGAACTAGAAGTCTTATAACTTAAACAACATAAATAGCTTGATAATGGCATTGTCCTAGGAAAGTGAGGACCTACCCAACTTGGAGAGTGAGAATTGCAAGTCTTCCTTCAAAGTCGTCTCAAAAGCCCTTTAACGACCGCAACCTAAAATGTTTTTGAAAAGGGAGAAAATGGGGTTAGCACATCACATGTACTAAGTCTGAGACCACAGGCACACACATCATAGAAATCATGCTAAAAAGGGATATTTCATTAAAGCACGCTATTTTACTTTGAAAAGCCTTATGCACATTCAAGGATCAACAACCTTAAGTCTAATAAAGCAACACATGCACACCACCTTACTTGAGAACACAATCAAGATAACTCTATCATCAAGTTATAACATCAACAAGCATAGATAAGAGCTCATCACATCATAACAAAAGAAAGACCAGTACTCATGAACGCTTGTCAACTCCACTAGTGCAATGACTAAGAAAATCCTTTTAACCTTACTCAATCAAGTAAACCCAACAAGAACCATAAACAATGTCCACCTTCACATATCATATCATTAACAGTACATAACATCATACTTTAGCAATAGAGACCAAACACATGTCATAAGTCTAACCAACATACCTTAGTGTCATTTACATGTAAGATCATAATATACATATCATTTACATTTATAAGCATATACATACATAAGAACATCCTCTTAAGACTCCCCTCAAGGATAACTAGTGCAATGTATAGGTAAAGTCTCATACCCCTACATAGACCAAACTAAACCCCTTAGGTTATCATAGTTAGATTTCATTCAGTTACTCTATTTTACTTTAGCGCACACTTGCCTTAACCGACATATACCACAAGAGCTAAGTGTGGAATCCGGTGTTGTAAAACCTTACACCGATGGAAGGTGATCTACCAACAAAAGTAGAACGAAACAGAAACGTAGCTTTCTAGGTGGATCCACTAGCTAGTCTTCTTACGTGGCCAACATAGTTATGGAACTAGGATGTATGTATGAACTCTCTACATGCCATTTAGCATTGGAGCCTCATATCATGAGAATCCATAGGTTGAGTATCCCTCATAGGGGAGTCAACACCTCATGTGGAATTATAGGGTGAATTTTCCTCTATGTAAAGTCAATACCTCCCATTATTAAGTTCTCTCGGTTCTAAGCTAAAGTCCCTTTTTGAATTTTTTTTAAGACTTTATTAATGATCATAGATTATTTTAGGTCATAGGGGCTATCCTTTATATAATCACCATCATAGCTCAATAATAATTGCATGAGTATTGTCCTTTCATTACAATTCGTACATGTGAGGTTAGCACATTTACATAGTATCTTAGCGAACAACTCACAAACCATGGTAAAGACATTTGAATTCAACAGCAGACCAATCCTATCAATCTTAATATAAGGTATACTTCAATAAAACATCATCACTTAATCACAAGTAACCATAAGTGAACTAAAGGATTGAAATCACAAGTAACCATAAGTGAACTAAAGAACTGAGATCATAAGACTTACCCCAATCTCCTTCATAAGCCATCATCCATGGTTTTAACATCAACCAATCAATTCCACTAAACAATAGGTGTAACAACATTATACAATAGTAATCTATAAAATACTAAGCCAATTGTATCATCACCATCCCATTCAACTTCAATTCATAATCTAGGGTTTAAGGGAAAAGGGTTCATCATGAATTCTTCATGAATTAGGTCTAATTCCAACAATACATGTCCCTAGGCAGTCCCTAGATTGAATAGGATAGCTACAACAATCAACAAATTCATAATTCCCCTTCAAATCACAATAAGAACCAATATTTGGGGGAATTGGGGAAAGGTTATGATTTATAAAAAATTCCCAAAATTAACATCAATTATATAATAATCTACACTAGATTAGTCATAGGCAATCTTAACTCAACATAATCAATCATCAATTTCGACTTTAGAAGAGAACCCATTTATAGAGAAATGCCCTAAGAATTTGGGCAACTGAAATTCAACTTTGTCAGGACCTCTTGGGGAAAGGAATCCCAAGAGTGAAGAACCCATACCTTAATGAAGCTTTATTCCCAAAAATTGAGTGAAAATCTTGGAGACTTTTGTCTTCTTCCTCAAGCTTGTTGTTCTTCAATAAAAGATGAATGAAGAGAGAGAAAGTAGAGAGGTGAGAGGAATTTGGGTTTCAATTTGAGTTTTTGTTTTTTGAGTGGGAAATGAATGGAAATATACCTAAAGTCAATATATAGCCCACCCCCAAAATACACAAATTACCCCTCATTAAGTTGGACATCCCAAAGTGAAGTCAAACTTGACTTCACTATTAGGCCCTCGTCCATCACCACGCCCCACTTCACGGTCCGTGAAGTGCTTAACAAACCATGGTGGTGATGCTGGAGTGGTGAGGTAGTAGCTCCCCCAAGGATCCCCTCTCCATTTCTCCCACCAAGGCAGGACCACGGAGCACTTGATCCCTTCTGTGGAGATGCACCATGGCCCGTCAAGTGGCTAGTAGTTCTCTTAGGCAGTAGCTCACTATCGCCCACCAACTCACCTCCTTCTTGGCTAAGGCCTTTTCACAGAAGCCCTTGCCCTCCATCAAGTTCACCACAAGTCGTGGAGTGGCTCGTGGTGTGTTTGACAGTATCTAGGATACCGTAACATCTTCCCCTATGATTAAGGCTCCTTCATGATCTCCCCACCTTGGCCGTGGTCATGACCACGAGCAGTGGTCATGCTCGTGAAGAGTGAGGCAGTAGCCTCCCTTCTTGGGCAGCGTTGGCCTCTTGGTATTGGCTTGCCCTTAAAGGTTGGCACTCCTCACTCTGCCTAGAATCCTTAAGCCATTCTTTTGTACTTATATATACCCTCATCATATCACCAAGAAAAAAAACCTTAGACATTTTGTTCAACCCATCAAGACACCCCACGAGCCCAATTAGTAAGTTCACCGGACGTCGTGGACGTTCCTTGATGTTCTAACTCCAAAGCTTCCTAAATGTTTATATTAATAATTTTAGGTCTTAGGACAGTGATACAACCTTTCGACACTCATGGTAGACTCTATAACACGTCTTAGACTTTCAGAGTGTTACAATTATGCTTTCATTAGACACTATGAACCTATACTTATCATAGACATGCATGAGGTGTGTGTACATTTATCATAATGATCACATAAGAGTAACAACCTAGTTACTTAGGAAGCCACCCTTCCGATACTAAAACACATATACCATGTATCCCTCAAGTCATTAATAATTCACATATAGAACGTTTAGGGAATCTAGGCCACACACCCACATTACATCATAGAAGACAAATGTATATTTAACTTTACTTTTGAATACTCTTAACATGCAATGATCAAGCATTCATATAGGGTCACGTAGGTAGGGGGTCATCTTTTAATAGTAAATTCATCAAGGTTAAACATATAGACCATACCTACCCCTAATATTATCAATAATATTAGCACTATACCTAGAGCATGATACTAGGATTAAGAAATACATAAAATCATTAATATGTGTTATCATCATCACCAAAATTCTCATTACATAAATTGCCTTCAAGGCCATGATCACATCACATAGACATATAGACAAGAATATAAACACCTCCACCATAAGTAAACCATACCAATCAACTCAACTCAAATATACATTCTATGTTATTTAGAGGGAATATGTCAACTTACCAAATCTCCAAGATTTGATAATCTTGATCAATTCCCAACATTTCATAATCAGTTAACATAAGGGAATATAGAGCTAAGCAATTCATTACAGTCTAAACATAATTTAATCATCATCTAATCAAGATCACAAGACCCACATTATATCATAATTTGAGAATTTAAAAGGATCATGGGTTCTTCATGTAATTGGATTTAATTTCATCTTAAAATTAGTAATTAATTGTGTATTCATCATTATGATGCTTTTGAAATCAATTTGACAATGAACTCATGGCTAGATTGAAAGATAGTGATTTTGATCATAGAATTTCATTGGAATACATTTGAAAAAACTTCTTAGATGAAAGCTTAACTAAGTATCAAGGGTTACCATACCTTAATATATTATAAGTCCACGAAAAATTGGAGAAGAAACCATGAAAATACAGCCCCTAGCTTGAACCTTGAGTTCCTTCCAATGGGGGTTTGAGAGAATTTGGAAGAGAAGAGGGTTTTGGGATTTTTTTATTTCTCATTGGGTATTGTGGTTTTGAGTTGGGAAAATGGTTAAATAAGTCATAAAAACAGTTTATAACAGACTCCTAAAGTTACTAAAATAGACCTATACTTATTGGTACTTTTAGACATGTCAGACTTGATTTTAAAACAACACAACCGAATCTAGGAAGTGGTTGAGCGTCGCGGAGGCAACTCCTTATTCTTCCTCCCAAGATTTTTGAGGCAGTGATCCTCAAGTAGGGCGCGTGACGCACAGCCACTTTAAGTTTAAGGCGCGACCTGTGGGAAGCTCCAGATATTAGTTCTGCACGCTTCCTTGGGAAGCTTCCTCGTCCAGCATTTGGTTCCTCCTCGGGGGCCCTTAGGGTGGTCCTCGAGGAGTCTTACACAAAATGTTTGGGACTAATTATGTGTATTAAGATGCTAGGGTAACCCCTCCTTTTTTTGGACTTCAAACAACACATAAAAATAAGGCAAGCATACAAGGACACACTAGCACGTCTAAAGACCAACTTTCGAACGTCTTAGACGTTCTTGAAAGTTTGACCTCCAAACCACTTCAAATAAAGTGTACACACTATAGAATACATTATTGGAATATTATTAAACTTTTTAGGCACAAGTAAGGCTCTAGGTACCTTAATTCATTTTGAGGGTCCTTACATGTAGTTCCTACTTTCTTGTTATGTTTTGAGTGTCTTGGTTATCTTGAGTTGATGTTCCTCCAATCTATGTGTATTTTGTATGGTGTGGTATGTTTATGAGCTGATAGTATTGATTCAATCCTCTTTAAAGTGTTTGAAGTGTAGCAAGTTTCATTCGAGGACGAATGTTGTCCATGTGGGGGAGAATGTAACGACCCTAAAAACGAACTAGATGAAACTAGAGTCTAACATGTGTCATGAGTTCAGAAAGTCTTAAAATTATGTATTATAGTATTTGAAGTCAGTATTTTGAGTTTGGAAGAATTTGGAATTCAAATGTCCAAGAACGTCCAACACGTTCGAAAGTAAGCCTCAGACGTGCTAGTGTGTTCTAGTGTGTCTTGGCATGTTTTATGTGGTGTTTGATAAGAAAATTGATATGAGAGGTTCCTAACATCTAGATGAATGTGTTAAAGGTTGAAACGTTTGGGCATGACTCCCCAAGGACCACGCTAAGGGTCCTTGAGGAGGACCTAAACATTAGCTTGACACTACCTAAAACAGTCCCTAACCACGACCCCAAGACCACGCCACGTCGAATCTCCAATGCCCTATCGATGGGGGCCGTGGATCCACACATAGGTGTGGAGATTAAGCCCAGAAATTTTTCTCTGGCAAAAATGATGACTTGAAAGTGTGGCTCATCGTCTGGTCTACGGATCGTTGTTATCTTACGTCGTTTGACAACTGCAGTTTTCTGCAGGTGTCTCGGCCAAGTGAGGGGCAATATGAGAAATCTACCTTGAAATCTAATAAAGTCTTGAGCGGTTATTTAAGTTGTTTAGGGGTATTTTAAGTTTATTTATAAATCAAGAACCTTGATAGGAGTTCATTATTCAAAATCAAAACCCCAACACTCAAATAGAATTCTCTAGAACTCCATTGAAGCTTGGAGCTACGTTGAAGCTAGAATCTTGATTTCTCCATTGAATCTTCATCATTTTCATGGCCACTCTTCAATATAGGTAAGGTATCGTGGCCAAATTAAAATGGTTTTCAAAGATAGCAAAAACATGAAATCTTCTATTTTGACTTCTAGCCATGGGTTCTTGCATATACTTATTTGAATGAAACATTAATGATAGAATTGATGTTAATTCAACATTTTAAAGTCAAAAACTCTATGAACCAATGCATTTCATGATTTCCTAATTTTGGATCTAATGTGGGTGAGTTGATCAAGGCTTAATTGTATTTGATTATTATGTAGATTGTATTGGGCTATTGAATTATGTATAGATGATGATATAATTGTATATAGACTTCCTTAATTTGATGATTTTCATATTGTATGTTGTTTGATTATTGTTATGTTTCAATTGTTGGTTTAGAATTGTGTATATGGCTATTGGTAAGATACTTTGTGAAGTGAATTGGTTGAGAAGGTTAAGGAATGGTGGTGTTAATGATTGAATGGTGGTAAGATGACCTAATCTCTATATTGTGTATGATAGGTATTGAATTGTATTGATTTGTATGATCCACTTATGGTGACAGTGTTTTTGTGTTATAATTGGTATGAACATAGCCTTGTCGGTGTTATTATGCGAATTGTGAAGTTATCATGTTATAGCTTGTATATGATTAATGTGAATGATTATGTGTATATGTATCTGTGAGATTGAAGTATGATTTCATCTAATTGGATATATGTGATTATGATAGACAATGATGATGTCTCTATATGATGGTAATATGTGTATCTTTATTGGTAAACCTATGTCCCTGTACTTGATGCATGAAAGTATATGAATATGAACTCTTGACTTAGTAGGCTAAAACATCTTTGTCATGTATGTGTATAAATGATTGATATAATACATTGAATAAGTAAAGAAGGTCAATGACTTGGAACTTTTAATATAGAAAGAAGCTTACGATATCCTTGAAGTTGAAAGCCGTAATGGTATCCTTCTTGTGAGAGTGATGAACTTAGGGATAGGTTGGCTGGAACAGCATTAAACCATCTCTAAGAAAGTCATTGAGCTATCCTTATAGACCATTGAGTGTCACCCTTAGTGGATCCATCCTTGTTATTGTTATTTAACTTACTCTATGAGAACTAAGGCTAGCACTGAGTGAATATACTTGGGGAGTAACTCTACTTACTTTGAGAGTAGAGTACAAAGAAACCCTTGATATTCTTTAACCATGTGCCTACGTAGGGTATATCCTAGTTATACCCTTGGCAAGTAGAACACCCTAGATCAGAGTCGGGTAGACTCCGAATTCCATGCCTTGATAGTATGGTCTATGTCAGTTAATGGCTATTCTCATCATGTGGGATACATTCTAGTGTTTGAGAAATTCTACAACGTTTAGGTGGTGGAATGGGATGCCATCTAGAAATTGCACGAGTAGGGTTTGAAGATAATAGGAGGTAGGTTCCCTAGCTCTTCTCCAAGACCATTATGTGAAGTCCTTAATTGATAAAATGTCTCTTAAGTTCCTTAGTTAATATTGTTGACTTAGTTTAATGTATGTTGAATAGAATGATCCTTATCTAGGATAGCTTTGAGAGTTGCTTAGGTAGGCTTTAAGAGGGCATATGGGCGGTCACTTCATGTCTTACTCAAGTAAATCTTAGAGTAACCTTGGGTAGATAATCTATGTGATAAAAAGGTAACAATCTTATCTTAGAAAGTCTTAAGGATTATCTCGGTGTGCTTGAAGAGGGTGTATGGTCGGTCTCTTCTTGTCTTACTTATGTATGTCTTAGGATAACCTTCTGTAGGAGGTTTATATGCTTGTATGGTTTGAAGTAATATTTATGCTATATTTTGGATTAGTTAGAATGTATCTTATATGTGAAGCTTGTATGGGAAAGTGGTTCTTGTACTTGTGTTATGAAGTTTCCTTCAAAAGAGCATAAAGAGCATGTTATAAGCAAATGTCTGTTTCAACATGATTTTATTGCATACCATATGCTTAGCACATTGAATGTTCTAATTCTGTATGTTGTTTTATCTCTAAAGGTGTAGGTTGCAAGTGAGGAGTCTATTGGAAGCAAACCTTGGAATAGAATTTCTCTCAAGCAAATCTTTGTATGTCCTCACTTGATTCGAGGACATAGTATGGGTTGTGACCCTAAGATTTTCATATGTCTATGATGGCTACAAGGAGACTTAGTTCTTATGTTTTTTATAAAAGATATTTGAGATATTGTTGTGAAAAGTTTTAATTCCGCACTACTTTTCATACATAGTATGCGATGAATGATGTCTAACGGATTGTGTACAACCTCCGAGAGGTCAAGTACGATGTGTTGCGACTTGAATATGACATTTTTTCTAGTGTAAACCCTCGGGTCGTTATAATTTATTTTAGGGTATACCTTAAAATCATTACATAAAATCAATGCCCCATACATCAAATAACTATATTACCGTGATTGGGTGCATAGGAAGCTTTTGCCTATTTGAAATCCCACCCTCTCTTTGGAAACAGCCACAATAGTGGAAAAATCATGAGAGTCTTGGTGGGTGGGTGGCCAATAGTATCCACACTGCAAAATTTTGTGCTCAGTCCGAACACCACTATGGTGCCCACCAACATACGATGAATGACACAACTGAAGAACACTTAACATCTCAACCTCGGGCACATAATGACGAATAATCCATCAACACAGCTATGATACAAGTATGGCTCATCCTAAAAGAAAGTTTTTACATCATGCATGAACTTCTTCCTTTTGTGAGATGACAGTTCCAGAGGTACCAAATCGCTTGCCAAATAATTTGCGAAGTCGGCAAACCAAGGAATGAGGTCATGGAAAGTTACCAATACCTTTTTGTCTAGCAACATATCATTCATCTCACCCTTGTAACCAAGCTTGAGTAAAGCTTCATCCTCCAATCTAGACAAGTAATCGACGACTTGGTTCTCTCTCACCTTTCGGTCATTCACCATAAAATCAAACTCTTGCAACAACAACACCAATCTAATGAGTTGTGGTTTTCCAATCATATACTTGAATGTCGAATGGTCCATGTGCACTATGAACGCAGTCCTAACAAAATAAGAATGAAATTTCTCAAATGCAAACACCGCGGCAAGAAGCTCTTGCTCTGTTACCGTGTAATTCTTTTGGGCTGCATTCACAGCTTTGCTTGCATGGTAAATATGGTGAACTATATTCTCACGTGTTTTCCACGATACCAGCAAAGAACAACCCCACTAGCATCAAATATGACTTCAAGTGGTTCCCCAAATTTTGAGCATTGATGATGGGGGCAGAGACCAACTTCTTCTTCAAAATAAAATTCACTCTCCTTTTCATGCATCTTGCACAAAAGATGTTCAATTTTCTAAAAATCTTTTATGACCCTCCGAAAGAAACCTGCATGCCCCAGAAAACTTCTCACACCTTTTATCGAGATAGGTGGAGGAAGCTTTTCTATCAACTCCACTTTGGCCTTATCCACCTCAATGCGTTTCTCAGAAATCCGTTGCCCCAACTCCATGCCCTTTTTTACAATAAAGTGACATTTCTCCCAATTACGCACTAAATTGCAATACTTACACCTTTTAATTACCTCGACCAGATTGTCCAAGCATCTATTAAAAGAGTCACCAACCACCGAGAAGTCGTCCATTAACACCTCAGTAGTGTCCTCAACCATGTCAGAGAAAATTGACATCATGCAACGCTGGAAGGTTACTGGATAATTGCACAACCCAAATGGCATGTATTTGAAAGCGAAGGTCCCATACGGTCAAGTAAAGGTGGTTATCGCTTGGTCTTCCGGGGCTATAGAGATTTGATTGTAGCTCGAATACCCATCAAGGAAGTAGTACCATCCATTTCTTGCAAGTCTATAAAACATCTTATCCATGAAGGTCATAGGGAAATGGTCCTTCTCTGTCCAAGGATGCAACATTCGTTAATCCATGCAAGTTCTCATCCTATCACCGATCGCATCCGCAGAAGCTCGTTTATTTCATTTAAGACCAAAATAATACTACCCTTCTTATGCACACTCTCAATAGGGCGTACCCAACTACTATTTTCAATGGGGTATATGACTCTAGCATCCAATGATTTAATAATCTCCTTCTTCACTACCTCTTGCATAGGTGAATTTAATCTTCTATGATGCTTGATACTAGAGTTACGGTATGGCATGAGTTGAATTTTTTGAGAGAAATCACGGGTGAATTCCGATAATATTTGCAATAGCCCACCTAATAGCTCGCTTGAACCTCTTTAGTAGTACTACCAAACACTCGACATGCCGCTCATTATGATTTTCCGCAATAATAACTAGGAGTGTTATGACCCGGATTCTTGAATACAAATTGCCACCGGCATCGTTGACCTCTCAGAGGTCGCAGACAAGCCTCATCTTGCATTCATCACATTCATCTAGTTAAATTTGCGAAAAATTTAAAACTTTGTATATGTATGAAGTTTACTTAGACTTCATAGAGTCATTACATATTTACATCATATACTAATCTCAACATAAGAAAACAACAATCTATTATAAAGAATCAATTCAAAACTGAAATGAATATATCATAAATAGTCTGCCAAACACGGCCTTATTACAAATCTTCGAAATGAAAGTATGAAAGAAACGCTAGGGATAACATCCACTATCTATGTCTAAGAATAAGGCTAGACTAAAACTGTAGAATCCTCAAAATCATGACGACCTACCAAATGGTTTGGATAAATGCTGAAGTTCAAGCCGCTGCAAGTGTCGTCAACCTGTCCTCTGACCTGCACCAATTAAAATAGTAAATAGTATGGGTTAGTACACAAATTGTACTAAGTATGGGTGTATGCACAGATACACATAAATCTATGCATGATCAATGAAAGCTCTACCTAAGCAACATGCCATTTCTCGAAAGTCTAGTCATTAGACTTTCCTAATTCCTTAGTTGTGAATTGTGGCATGAATATGATGTATTTTAATGCATTCAAATCACACAACTCATTTTCTATATGATTACAAGCCATTAGTATAACATAATTTTAGAACCACTCGGGCGAGGATCTAAAAATTTGCTGACACCCAACCTGAGAGCTCATTGATCCATACTTAGTTTTATTTTCAGTCTTTTTCTTCCTCTTGTTGTGTAGGTCAATAACTCCTTCAGTCCCATGTTTTACTTACAAGTGCAATGATTCATTGTAGTCCCATACCCACAATGAATCGATGTAAGTAATCCACGGACTAAGGAATGATTTCGCTACATTATAGTGAGTCATTCTTTACTCTATGTATTCATAAGCATTTCATAAGCCATTTTTATTGGCTATGCCATCTGTTTCATTACTTTCATGTTAGGGAAGTTATAAGTCATTTAATTACCATGATATTTCTACTTCCCTTCTTGGCATTATATAAGAAGTCATTATAAGTCAATCTTATTTAGCCTTGCCCATTATTTGCTAAAACTTTTATGAGTGTGACATTGGCAATTGACATTCTTAAGCTCTTCATCATTGCTCACTTTGAACATACGTTCCATCATCATCATCATTCTCACTTTCATAGTGGCATCATTAGGAATAAGATCATGCGAGCTAACATGAAATCTAGTGTCTGCCCCACACCGAAAAGGGGTGATTCACCGGTTAAAATGAATCTTAGACCATGTGAGCTACTGATGAAATTCAGTGTCTGCCCCACACATGGAAAGGGGTGATCCCCGGCTAAGGCGAATCCATCTCAAGTGTTCACTCCACACCAAAAAGGAGTGTCTCACGGCTATAGTGAACCAAGAACATATCATGAGCATTAACCGACCAAGATCATGTGAGCTAAATATGAAATCCAGTGTCTCCCCCATACCGAAAAGGGGTGGAATCACCGGCCAAAGTGCAACCGAACATGCCTAGCTCGCTTTGGTGGAAACCACTCTCTAGTTCCTATGTTGGCTAGACATAGTTCGAAGGCTAGGAGATTTTGGGAGACCCATACCCACCTTGGTCGACAGTCTCATCTTCATGAGAATTATGTGAACATCCGCCCTACCCGAAGGAAGGCATCACCACTAATAACTAGCCTATCGGTGTTGTGCTCACTTTCATTAAAAGTTAAATAACTTATATACGAAATATGAATTATTAAAAACCACTAAAAAAGATACTAATAAAGAAAATTTGTTGATAGACATAATTTCAAAAGTAGAATATAAATATATTTGTTATTTGAAGAAACAATATGGACAGAGAAATATATAAACAACAACATGATATATGTTATAAAAACAATAAATAATGAATAAAGAATTTCTCCATCTTTTGACAAAGATTTGTCATCATAGCTAATATTTCCTTCATTGTATCTTTTTCTTGAGAGATAGTCTGCAATAATATTCTTATCAATCTTAATTATCTCAATTGTAAATGTAAAATTTAATATATTTAATACTAATCTTCTTATTTCTTTTGTCGTAACTAAATCATCTATCTTTCTAGTTATCCACCATTTTACTTGTGTGTTATCTGTTCTTACAATAAATTTATTATAAACAATATATGGTTCAAATGCTAATAAACATTTATATAATGCTAATAATTCTTTTCTATTTATTTCCCATTTTATTTGTGCTTCTGTATAGGATCCTGAATAATATCTACAGTGATGTTCTATTTTTTCATTTTCATATTTATATTTTAAAACTCCTCCATAACTATGATTACTTGAATCTGTTTCAACTATATAATTAAATATTTTATTTTCATCAGGAAAATAGAGTTTTGGTAATTTTTTACATAAGTTCTTAATATTTCTTATATGTTCTTTATCTTTATTATCAAAATAATATTCAACATCTTTTTTTAGTTTTCTATGTAGTGGTTTTAAATATTCTGCTAACTTTGGTATGTAATCTCGTACTTGGTTTACTAATCCTAAAAAGGATTGTAATTTCTTTTTTGTATCTATATCTTCATCTAGGTTGATTATTTTCTGTACTATGTGTGTTTGCATTTTTATACCATTTTTATCTATTTGTATTCCTAGAAATTCTATCTGTGATTTCATAATTTCTGCTTTCTTTTTACTTAAACTTATACCTGATTGTTTAATTATATGTATAAATTTTTCTAATAACCTAATATGTTCATCCTGTGTTCTAGAAAATAATAATATATCATCTATATAGACAATGCAATTTTCTAGTTGGTTAAAATAGTTATCCATAAAATGTTGATATCTACCTGGTGCATTTTTATATCCAAACGGTAAAACATTCCATTCATAGAACCCTTGTGGTACTGTGAATGCTGTTAGTTGTTTAGATTCTTCTTCTAGTTTTAAATGATAAAATCCTGATTTACAATCAAATTTACTAAAATAGTTATATCCTTGTATCTGTCTTATTTTTAATATCTTATTTGGTATTGGATAATTATATGTTTTAGTTTTAGCATTTAGATTACGATAATCTATAACCATTATACTTTTACCTCTTTTTTGTTCACTATGTTTATTTACTATAAATGCTGGACTTGTATGTTTACTATTACTCTCTTGTATGTAATTATTCTTTAATAGTTCATCTATATGCATTTTAAATTCATTTAAATCATCAAAATTATATTTTAATGGTTTTTGCGTTATTATACTATTTTCATCTATTAATTCAATTTTTACTTTTGTCTTATGCTTTTCCCATCCTTCTAATGGATTTTCGCTATATAAGAGTTCTAATCTTTTTGATTATAAGTATTTATTATGCTTTACTAATGTTATAATAATCATCTTTAGAAGGTTTGCTATGGAAATATTCTGAGAGTAGGTAAGCCCAGACTATGCCATCCTAAAGTGGAAACCGGTAGGCAAAGAAGGCCGTTTAGGGGAGTACACAAAGTTGAGGCGCTGTTAGGGTAACTGATTGAAGAAGAAAACCATAGTAGTGACTAGACGAGATGATTATTAAATTGTTATTATTACATAATGATTAAGTATAATCTGTGAAGAGGTTAGAAGGAATAAAACTTTAGCGAAAGAAATGATAAAATGACTACCTATTTATTAGATGATGATATTAATTATATGATATTATTATTCTATATATTGAAAGATCTTGATGCTGGTATAAGAAGAATAATCTATGATAGATTAGTAACATATGAAATAATTGAAGAAACAACATATGGTTGGTCAGAATTAATTATCTCAGATGATTTTGATCTTGATTATTTATATGAAGATATAGAATTATATAGAGATCAATGATAAATTATATATATTTGATATTATGGAAAGAAACTAAAGAAAAGATAGATCTAGAAGAAAAATTATTAATTGAAAATGTAAATAGATATATATATCTTAGAGAAGAAGAATATTTAGAATATATAGAAACTAATGCTAAAGAAATACAGAGATTAAATGTAGTTAAAAAAGAATATTATGAAAAAATATTTTCTTAAAAAATGAAAAATGAAAATAATAATATAGAGAGAAAGGTAAAAAAGATAAAGAAAAAGTTAAATAACTTATATACGAAATATGAATTATTAAAAACCACTAAAAAAGATACTAATAAAGAAAATTTGTTGATAGACATAATTTCAAAAGTAGAATATAAATATATTTGTTATTTGAAGAAACAATATGGACAGAGAAATATATAAACAACAACATGATATATGTTATAAAAATAATAAATAATGAATAAAGAAGAATTTGCAGTAGATGAAAAAACTTATGAAAATCAAGAAGGATTAATAATAAAAATAGTATTTTCAAACTTAGGAAGAAGATATAAAAAAATAGGAGATAAATTATATTTAATGTTAGAAAAAGAAACAGCAAAATTAGAAGATAGTTTAACAGCAATGATAAGAATAACAAAAGAAAATGAAGAAATTACAATATCTTGTCATTAAATTAGGAGAAATAAAATTTTTCCTAATTGCTCTTGTTGTAGGTGTTTGCTCTGTCTTAGCAGACTTATATTCCATTGTCTTAAATCTTCCATATCTGCTGCTCTGATTTCTCTGCAGTTGGAGTATATTATTGTTTGTTCTCTATTGTAGTAGCTCCAAATTGCATTTTCATTCAAATAATTGTTTGCTATCTCGTTTAGTATAGTAGCTATCCCAATAATCCTAATACCATTTAAAATCTACCAAGGAAATCAAAATATTACTTTAGGAATAAAATGGTTAGATCAATTCACACCATATAAAATAGAAGACAACCAACTAATCATAACCTGTCAAAATAAGAAAATAATTATAAAAAGAACAAAATGAGTAATGAAGATATATATACTTGCAAAAATTATTGTAGAGGGATATCACAACAGATATTATACACCTATGATAGATACAGGAGCAGAGACAAATATATGTAAATATAATTGTTTACCAGAAGATAAATGGGAAAAATTAAAAACACCTATGGTAGTAACAGGATTTAACAATGAAAGTAGCATGATTACATACAAAGCAAAAAATATAAAAATACAAATATGGGATAAAATCTTAATAATAGAAGAAATGTATAATTTTGAATTTACAACAAAAGATATGTTATTAGGGATGCCATTTTTAGATAAACTATATCCTCATATTATAACTAAAACACATTGGTGGTTTACTACACCATGTGGATATAAAATAGGAGCAAAAAGAGTAAATAATAAACAAAAAAAACCAAAAGAATGGATAAAAGGAAGTGAAAAAATAAATCAAGAAATGGAAAATATAAATAGAAAAGAAATAAACCAACTAGAAATTATCATATTTACAATAGACAAGATTAAAATGATAAATGAACAATTAGAACTCTTATATAGCGAAAATCCATTAGAAGGATGGGAAAAGCATAAGACAAAAGTAAAAATTGAATTAATAGATGAAAATAGTATAATAACGCAAAAACCATTAAAATATAATTTTGATGATTTAAATGAATTTAAAATGCATATAGATGAACTATTAAAGAATAATTACATACAAGAGAGTAATAGTAAACATACAAGTCCAGCATTTATAGTAAATAAACATAGTGAACAAAAAAGAGGTAAAAGTAGAATGGTTATAGATTATCGTAATCTAAATGCTAAAACTAAAACATATAATTATCCAATACCAAATAAGATATTAAAAATAAGACAGATACAAGGATATAACTATTTTAGTAAATTTGATTGTAAATAAAGATTTTATCATTTAAAACTAGAAGAAGAATCTAAACAACTAACAGCATTCACAGTACCACAAGGGTTCTATGAATGGAATGTTTTACCGTTTGGATATAAAAATGCACCAGGTAGATATCAACATTTTATGGATAACTATTTTAACGAACTAGAAAATTGCATTGTCTATATAGATGATATATTATTATTTTCTAGAACACAGGATGAACATATTAGGTTATTAGAAAAATTTATACATATAATTAAACAATCAGGTATAAGTTTAAGTAAAAAGAAAGGGGTGGAAGCGGAATGAGAGAAAAGAGTGAAGAGAGAAGGGGGCTTATTTCATTTATGAAGGAAAATGCCTCCTTTTATACACAATCCTAACGACCTTTCATCTTTACTAAAGAATGATTGGCCTTTACTAGTAACTTGACTCTTACTATTTACACAGTTACTTGACTCTTACTATTTACACAGTTACACATCTTTTACTATTCATGAATAGTAATTCATGAATTATTACAAAAAAACAAGACAAACTACTATTCATGAATAGTACTTCATGAATTATTACAAAACTACAAAACAAAACAAGACAAACTACTTTACTTTATATCTTTTTCTTTTTACATGAATCTTATCTCTATGTCTGCAAAATAAACCAAGCACATCAAGAGTTAAAACTCCAGATAATAGCCCTAGAACTAGTCCTAGAAGAAGTAATCCTAGAAGATCAATACCAACTTATTATACAGAAAGTTATGAAAGATCAGATAGAGCAAATGCAATATGGAATAGTAGATTAAATAAAAAATGGACACCTAGATCAATAATAGAACAAAATAACTTTTTAGACTTAGACTGTGTTATAGATATAAACAAGGTAATCTTATTATGGGTAGGAAATTTATCTAAACAATTAGTTGATTATAAAATAGCAGTAAAAGATACACCAGGCTATATAGAAAGAACATTTGTAGGAACAACAAAATTATTGTAACGACCTGCTTAGTCGTTTTGAGCAGCAGATTTTAATTCTGGAAAACTGTCTGAGACGACGTATCCAACGACGTACCGTCATGGGCACGACGGACCGTCGAGGGTGTCTCGTTCCAAACACTTGGAATTCTTATATGTGAGTGCTGAAATCGACTCTCTGAACTCTGTGACAGACCTGCAGGACGGACCGTCACAGACATGACGGACCGTTGTGAGGTTCCGTTTCAGAACACTTCAACTCTTGAGAATTGGGTACTGAGAGCAATTCTCTGAAGTCTGTGACGGACATGCAGGACGGACCGTCACAGACATGACGGACCGTTGTGAGGTTCCGTTTCAGAACACTTCAACTCTTGAGAATTGGGTACTGAGAGCAATTCTCTGAAGTCTGTGATGGACCTGCAGGACGGACCGTCACAGACATGACGGACCGTTGTGAGGTTCCGTTTCAGAACACTTCAACTCTTGAGAATTTGGTACTGAGAGCAATTCTCTGTCCGTCGTGACGGAAGTGCAGGACGGACCGTCGTAG